>JAHLJT010005437.1:86083460-86476263 GCA_031308135.1 Acheta domesticus | reverse complement strand
GGTCAAGAGACGATTAGGAACGAGCAATTCCCGCGCGCCAAATAACTTCATTCTTTGTGCACGTCTTCTGAATTTCAGTGGGAAATATAGTTATTCAAATTATCGTTTTCCATATTATCGCGGCAAAAAGTATTATTCTCTCATGAAGAACATGAGGGTTTCAAGGCAGGAATTTATAGCTAATTTACCTTTGAAAATAGATTTTATTATGTAGGAGCAAATATTTTGTCAACAAAACTGGAAAAAACCTCTCTTTTCTGTATTCAAAATTCGACTAGAATATAGTTTAGGATAGAGATCACAGAATTATGAAAACGTGCACAAAATTCACCTCTCCCCATAGCTCGTCACACACAGTTTTTTAACTGTTTTTGACGTAAATAAATAAAAAAATAAAGTATTTATGAACAAAGAAACGGTGTAGGGCCGAGTTTACAGCTATCTCTTCCATCGGGTCAAAACACGAAGGAAAATAAAAACGGAACACAAAAGACGTTTTTAAAAACGTGTCTTATTTAAGGAAACTATATACTTTATCTGCAATGCAAAATACACTATAAATGCAAGGAAGACAAATTACGGGAGAAGATAAGCAACTAGAGCTAAAATATAGATAAAATAAGCAAATTTATTCCTTATTTAAATAATACAAATGATATATAGATAAATTACTGATATACATAAATTACATAAATAAAATACATAAAGCCTGCCTGTGAAGATTATGTGTTTTACAACCAATATAAATACTTTCTATTTAATATTTACTCGAAAATGACCTGTTAATGGAGTGGATTGCAATGAGAGATATATGCTCGAGGTGTTAATCCACTCAAGCACCTTGCCTAGGGGAATGAGGGCGGAAGCAATACTGGTGGTAGAAGTGGAAGGGTCAATCCATTTTAAGTGGATTCCAGCACTGGTCGCTCGACCGTCTCCAAAAATTCATATTTTGTACATAAATTTCCTTATATTTTGGTTGTTCAAAAACATCTTTAACCTTTTTATATTGTACCCAGTTTACAAATGTTTACAGTTTACAAGTTTTTTTTTTTAAATAAAATTTCTGGCCCTCAAAAAAATGTGCGCAGATAAATTTCTTTCCCCACACGTCATATACAGTTTTTACTGTTTTTTTGACTAATAAATAAATAAATGATGGCCATTTTTATTTCACGTCGTGCGCCATTTTTTGCGTTTACTGACATTTACTCTTTTCTACATTACTCAGCTCTACGTTGTCCTAGCATTCTAGAATGAAAGGTACTCGATTCAGTACACTCGGCCTGCAAATTGAAATATTATTTACCTATCTTCTATGTTTTTATTTGGGGAATATTTGCAACCAAATCTATGGAATGCGAATGAACGAAATCAGATGTTCAGAGAGTAATTTTCTCAAAGAAGGAATAGAATCAGAGCCTTAAATTTTTGTGCTTTTACACATAACAGTATAGTTAATTTTTGTAATATATTATTGGTATATAACGTACCACTTGAAAATTACATCCTCTTGAAAATTGGAATTTTGGATTTTTTCCAAAATGTGAACTGTAATTTCTCTGTTGGGGGCCAGATAAAAATATGAAAACCGCACACATAGTAGATTGTTATCATATCAAACTTCAGTAAAAACTTCAACTTTTAGATTTAACTCGAAGTATTTTTTTAAAAAATTGAAAACTTACGAAAGAAAAGTCTTCATTTCTACATTGAGGATACGTTGTGCCAAGTGGTAATCACATTATTTTGAAGCTAATACATAATTTTCAATATTACGTACACTTTACTTTTAAAAAAAATTACAACTTGACATCTACGTTTCTAATTGAAAATATAGTCATCTTGATTGTAAAAGCTGAACCGGCTAAAACAAAATAATTTATAAAATATAACAAATAAATAAATTCAGATTTTCTTTAATTTTTCGCGTTTAAATTTGCCATTCTACTTACTATTTCTGAACGTCTGTGCACGTCTCTTCTAGAGTTCAGTGGGAAATATAGTTATTCAAATTATCGTTCTCCACGTAGCGGCACGAAGTGCATTGCTTGAGGAAGGACATGATGGATTGGAACCCAAATATATAGCTGATTTGCCCTTGAAAATGGACTTTATTAAATCAGAGCGAATATTTTCTTATCACTTTTCGCGAAAAACCTTCATTTCTTTCTTAATTAAGATTTCAACTTGTAAATGAGTTAAGTTACGATAAGATCCCATAATTTAGGAATACGTGCCCATGAATACACTTCTTCCCATACTACGTCACACAGTTTTAATTGTCATAAAATGAATACGCAATTCATTAAATGAGATCCCTGCTCATCTTCCCCGCCCGTCCTTCTCCAGAGCACTGTAGTACGACTTTGCACACCGTTTTCAGAAGGGAAAGAACACAACGCGACGCATCAAAGAATCAAAACGTCGGCCCCATGGCCGACATCGCTAAGGCAGTAGTGATCTCAGACCGAGGAGTCGCGAGTTCGAGTCCCGCATCGGGCATGGTTGTATGTGTTCACCCCCTTGTATGGTTGTATGTCCCTTCACTCCCTATCACCCCCTGTTAGTATTGTGATCATTATTAGATGCATTGGTTTATAGTATTCGTATTGAAGTGTGGTGACGTGTTGTGAAGTGTGGTGCAATATAGAAGTAGAAAGTGAACTGAAGTGAAGTGGAGTGCAGTGTATAAAAAGTCGTATATGTTGGTATAAATTATCTGTACAGGACCACATAAATGTAGAATTAATGCGGTTATTGTTATTAATGCATTTATTGTTAACATTGTTATCTTATTATTATTATTTATTATTATTATATTATTGTTGTTTTAAAATACTTTTAAGAAACATATTTAATTCATAATTATAATATGTAAATTTTAATGTTCCGCCACCAGGTTGCATAAACCTACCTGCGGAAATAATAAATATCTATCTATCATCACCATATCGTTTCACCTCATATCATAACGTCAAATCCAACAGTGGTCGCTAATGACCTAGTAGGTAATGCGACCTTAAACAACAAAGACCCCAAAACAGGATTTCTGGCTACACCACGTGCTAGGAGATTGTTTTAAATTTAGCAACTGGTCTTATCCACTTATTCGTTTATCACGGCCCGGCAACGAATTTTTTTCTGGCGAAAATTGGCAATTGTTTGCGCGCAGCATTACATAACTTTCCCTATACTACGTATATCACTCCGTGTATACGTACGTATACGGGAAAGTAAAAAAGAAAATCGTGTACGTCACCTGGAAGGTGCCGTCGGCGGCGGCGGCGAGGCGCCTGGGGGGCAGGTGGTCGGGGGCGGCGCCGTGCTGCGAGAGGCGGCGCACCAGCGCGGGCGGCGGCGGGGGCGGTTGCTGCTGCTGCTGGTCCCCTCCGCCTCCACCGCCGCCACCGCCTCCGCCGAGGGGCCCCAGGGGCACCGGGGGCGGCGGGGGCGGCGCCGCCATGGCCGCCCGCGGGCAGCGACGCCTAGCGCCGGCGACGGCGACGCCCAACGCCCGCCGACACCACCACCTCCGCCCCCCGCGACGCCGCCGCCGCCGCCCGCGTGATGTCGCTGCTGAGGCCGGTGCAAGCGCCGCGCGTCCTTTGCCGCATGGGGTGCGCGCCGCCTGGGAAAGACAACAAGCTCATGGTTAACTCACAACGTGTCCTACAACATTTGGAAATTATCAAAGGTAATACATCCGACTCCTTTACATTTCAAATTATTAATTAATATTTTCCGTTTCTATCTATATATTTTTAATATATATATCAATCAGTTGGTCCATCATTTACAAGACAGAAATGTTTTAAATAACCGCTTGATATATCAAAAAAGAATACAAATTTCACACAATTTCGGAAACACTTGGTTTCCATCATTAGGTGACAAATAAATAAACATAATATATAAAACAATGGAAAAGTACAAAACAGAAGAATTACAAAGAATTAATATACACAAGTCAACATAATGCACCTTGTTAAAAAAACTTTAGAAATGTTTTTAAGACTATTAATTTTATTAATTAATATTAATAAAATTATTAATATTACAACAGAAAATAATAAAACGTCTTCCTGTTCAATTCACTCAAGTTCTGCCTTCTCGTGTAAAAGCTTCTGCACTTAACAAATTTTTTAAACCAACATCCAGGTAGCATATCACGAATGCTTTGGAAATTGTAGATAAATACCCAACTCGTGAATCGAAGAGGGGATTTATCTGAGAATTTCCAAACCACGGGTGGTATTTAATAACAGTATTCCACGAATGAAATTACGACCAACAAACTTCCAAATTCTGCACTTAACAAATGTTTTAATCCAACATCCAGGTCGCATATCACGAATGCTCTGGAAATTGTAGATAAATACCCAACTCGTGAATCGAGGAGGTGATTTATCTGAGAATTCCAAACCACGGGTGGTATTTAATAAGAGTATTCCACGAATGAAATTACGACCAACAAACTTCCAAATTCTGCACTTAACAAATGTTTTAATCCAACATCCAGGTCGCATATCACGAATACTTTGGAAATTGTAGATAAATACCCAACTCGTGAATCGAGGAGGGGATTTATCTGAGAATTCCAAACCACGGGTGGTATTTAATAAGAGTATTCCACGAATGAAATTACGACCAACAAAGTTCCAATTGCGCCAAATATTGAAAATAACTGAAAACATGTTAAAATCAAAGACGTTTTATTATAGTACATACGCGGTTTATTTGCACGGCAACATAGGGATTGATAGAGACCGCTTCCTAAGATAGATGAGTTACAGCTTATTATTGGCCAATAGGGAAGAGTGGTAAGAAAAATCGGATAGAAAAAGGGATAAACTTTTTGAAATACACCGCTCTGATTGGGACATTTTATATGTATAGTTAAACACTATTGGTTTTAATTTCACAAGCGGAAAAGTCTGTTCTGAAAACTATTCTATACGTAGAAAGACAAAATCTGTGTACAGTGAACAGAAAATGTGGTTCTGGCAAACGTAATTTATTTGCATAATGCGGAATCTCGTCTCATGCGGGGAAAAATACGAGTCCCTTGAGATTCCGCATGGATCAAGTTTTCACTGCAACGCATACACTGTTTACGTAACACGCCACTACACAAATGATAATTTTCTGTTCATTACACTCACCAAAGGCGCATTATTCTGCAGGATGTCTCAGAATCAATGTCACAAAATTCTCGGGCAGTCCAAGATGATAACTTTTTGTCAATAAACATGTGGTAGAATATCTGATACAGCTAAGTTAGACAAGTGAAATGAAGAATTGGTAGACTTCTCGCATTTGTGTTTCGCGGGTGCAATTTCTGACACAGTCAAAAAGATTTCGTCTACCTCCCTACCAACAGGATATGTTGATTTGCCCAACAACCAATGAAAACTATCACATGTGCAACTTTGTTATGAGATATGCCAAAAAAATAGTCATCGTCGATTTTCTACATGACCTAGAAATGTATAACATTTTTTATGTTGTTCATTTACAAAAAATATATCAGGGAATAATCAGTGATAAACATAACTTTCAAAGTCTAGAATGGCCATCTCAACAACTGTTGACCGTTCTGTTTCCGCCTTCATTTAATGAAGTTTTTCTTGGCGATTTCAAACGGTGATGTGGTCACGAGAATAATAGTAGGGGTTGATCAGGCTTGCACAGCTCCCGCAGCCGGCAATGAGTTGGATTCGGGTCAGGGTGGCTCTACGTGTGGCTCGGGCAGGTCAAGGCCACTTCCTCCACCCCCCCCCTCACCCTTCTGGAGGCGGGGGAGGGGAGGCACGGTAATGGCTACGGCTTCACTTCGCGATTCAAGGAGCGTTCGCTAGGGGTGCCCCAGAACAAAAGTAACGAACACCATGCAACCGAAACCGGCAGAAAAAGGAGAAAATCTTTGTTGATTAGAAGCTTTAATCATACCGCCTACATTATCCAGTAACTAATAAATATGCTGCCCGTCGAGTTGCTCATACCGGGAGAGATGGCTCAGGGAGAAAGCTGGTTGGAGAAAACCCCGCTAGCCGATAAGTCGGAACTCACCATTCAGCAAGAAAAGATCAACGCCATCTCCCACGGTCAAAAAAAAATGCATTACACTTACGGGACTAAACACGCGGCCGGAATCACTAATCAATCAATCGAGTGGCTTACAAACAGCGCGCTAACCTTCCGTGCTGCGATCCCAGGTTCGACACCCGGTACGAGTAAAAATAGAGCCAATCCAGGTATCGTTTCCAATAAAATTGTCTCATTTTCTCTAGCTGCGTGACTATAGAAAAATTCAGGCAGGCGTAGTAAGCTTGTTACTGTGTTAGGAAAACGTCTTCCTCGACACGTAACTCTCTTACTCCCAGGGATGGATAATAAATAACAGGCAGGGCCCAGGAATGGGAAACTCGCTAGCTGGCACACGTCGGCAAATCCGACCGTACAATGCCAAACATGCACAGACAAAACATACGTGTTAATTTAATTACTTAACTATGCTCCGTGAAGTCATAAAGTTCAGCAATTCGAGACAAAGGATTCCTGGATGGGTGACCGTTTGGGATCCACGGTTACCAACGGCGCAGAGACCCTGACCGAAGAGATAAAAGGCACTGACTACGACGTGGCGAGACTTCACAAACAAAATAATTAACGGAGGATTATTCCACATACCTTCAAGTCCCAAGAAGAGCTCAGAGAAGCATAACCAAAAACACATTCCGTGGAGCCGAGAAACCTTCGATGTAGTGTCCCCGAACCACCGATGCGTTTTGTTTTATTCAGGGTCTTATAAAATGATACCCCGATACAAGGTGGAGACAAATGACAACAATAACCCGCTACATTACAGTGTGTGTGTGTACTGTGTAACAAATCACAATGGGTCTACGGGCATCAGCGATATTAAAACGTGGGAGGATAACGCACATAAATCACGTTACAAAGAGCCAGTGATAAAACTGAGAGCCTACAACGTCGGTGTATCCTGACGGCTACCGATGGTAAGCCAAACGACGATGCCGGTGTAGCTTCATTGGAATACTGAGATAACAGCCTGAGGCAAACGCGTCACATTACACGAACAGCGGCGGCACTCTTCGCTTCGAAATGATTGATTGATTGATTCATGTTTCCGGGCGCGTCAACTACTTTGGTCATTAGTCCCGTACGTGTAGTGCGTGTTTTTTTCACTGCAGTGACATCAGGTTGATGCACTGAGCCATCTCTCCCGGTGTTTCGAAATGAGTCTTCGCAGAAATCACGTACAGTATTGAAGCCCCGATCGAACCCGTGTGTCCACGAGGGCACGTCTGGAGTAGATAAAACGAAAAGCAGAGGAACGGGGTCACCACTAGGAAAGCTGCCACGAACACGCTACGTGTTTTAACGTTCTTTAACTAGTTCTCAAAGAAATAAGAAACTATCGATTTATGAATCGATTTAAATACTTATGTAATTTTCCATGTGCTAACTTGTGAACTGAATTTTTAATATTATAGAGCCACTGATGATGGGAAAACACTCCCGGAACTTGTGTATGGCTAAATTCTCTACATATTAAAAAAAATAGTCTACTATAGTGGTTGATACTTCTTTATCCTTGGAACTTAATCATGGATTACCACAAGTTCTCTGCTGCCACCACAGAATTTAAATAGGAAACGTTTTTTTTTAGATACGTGAGAAAGTGTAAACTATGTTGGAGTACAGTCGATGTACTCGTATTAATGTCATGAATACGGCTGAAATTCATAATATTATACATTTCATACACGAAGCGTAATAGTTAACATTACATGCAGAACCTCTCCTCATTATGCTTTTTATGTAACTGGCTACTTGATTCTGAAAAATCGCTCATTTTCGTCGTAATAATCAAAATTCAATTTTACAATAATTCTTTCTTAAATGATGCTCATGAGCTCCCATGTGGATTCCTGCCCATCACTTCTCCTTTCGTTATAGACACAGCTTTGAATCTTCTTTATATTCTTTTCGCGTGAATTATTAACATCATATCTTTGTCCTATTATTTCATAAATGAACACAGTCTCCCTTTCTGCTTTCAGCTCAAGATACTTCCTTTTTGCGACCATTTTGTAAAACTGCCTGGCGACCATACTACCGATTTAAACAGGGTCACGAGCTGGGAGAAGAGAGGAACATAGTCATCCAATCGGGGAGGCCAATATCAAAATTTGAAGTTATAACGAAGCTTCCGATTGAATGTCCGTGTTCTCCTCTCCGTTCACCTTGAAATGCCACTATGTTGAAATCTGAGTATAAGGAGGTCACCTTCTTTTCACAGTTATTTTTCCCGGGGCCTTTTCCAGCTTCTCGGGATGCCGATTTCGGCTATCCGTGTATGGTACCCACTATGTGCCTCTTGGGAATACGTATTAACCATTACACTAGACCAGGGCTGTCCAACTTTCGAAGGGCTAATGGTCCACATATCAAATTCTATTCAAGCCGCGGGACGTACCATAATTTAAGATGGTTTTTACCCTAACTAGAGAGGTTATACTCTAACATGTATTAGATACGACTTTTCTTCAACATACAGATTAATGTAGATACTAGAAAATTAAAATATCATTAAATAAAAATAAGATGATTGTGCAATTGTATTATATTTGATTGGTATAATAAAATGTTTCAAAGCAGTCGCTGGCCGCACAAAAAGATCCGGCGGGTTGCATCCAGACAGTTGAACAGCCCTGTACTAGACACTGAAACTCTTGCGTGCTCCTCGGCCTGTGTTCAGAAGTCTCAAAAGGCCTTCCGCGACAACACACATACATGAATAACAAAGGACAAACAACCACGCTCCCGGCGGGACTCGAACCCGCGACCCTCTGGACCGAATCCCGAATCTATCTCTATCGTCTTGATCTCCTCCCAGTCGACTTGTTCTTTTTACCGTCCTGTCCTGTTCACCGTCGTCTGATTCAGTTCCCCTTCCTCTAGTTCAGTTCCATGTACTCATGTTCAGTTTTACATCATCTTGTTATATCCACCGTCCCTTTGTTATGGTTCACCGTCCTGTCGTTCAGTACCCGCGCCTTCGAACCTGCGACCCTTCAGACCGAAGCGCTGAGTCGTCACACGCTCTCGCCACCTCGGCCACCCAACTTTTTTTTTTATTATATATTTATTTCAGGTCTCATCAACTACTAGGTCATTAGCGAACACTATTGGATGTAACGTTATGGTATGACGATGAAACGATATGGTGATAATAGGGGGTGAAATGACGAACACGTACAACCATGCCAGAAGCGGGACTCGAACCCACGAACCCACGGTCCAAGATCACTACGGTCTTAACGATCTCGGCCACGTGGCCGACGGTCATCCAACCCTTCCTTTCCCAGATTGCATGTCATAATTGTCTTCTCCGCTTCGCGCTTCATTTACCTCCCCCCCCACCCAAGTAGCGCACATCGCCAGTGGAGATTGAAGCGTTCCGTGCTCCCCAGCGCACAAAAGCGACTCATCTCCGACCCCGGGCGGCCGGCTCTTGGTACAGTGCGTGCGGACGGAACTCCCGGCCCCGCCCCGCCCGCCCCGGCCCGCGCTGCGGCGATCGATTGGGCGAGACGCCGCCCCCACCGCCCCCGCCGCCGCAGGACCAGGCGCCGCCCTGGCGCCCGCACCGCCCCCGCCCCCGGCCCCGCCCCCGCCACTAACGCATCGCAGCCAGCAGCCTCCTGCCCATGATTTGGCCTTACCCCCCTTTGCACACACGCCCCACCAACATCGTCTTCTCCTTCTGCATCTTATTATTTTCCCGGTCCTGTTTTCTTCCTCAATATCTTTATCTTCCTCGTCGTCCTGTTCCTATCCCCATCGTCTTGTTCTTTTCTCAGTCACCTTGTGCTTTTCACCGTCGTCTTGTTCTGTTGACCGTCGTCTCATAAAGTTTCCGGTCCTCTAGTTCAGTTCCACGTACTCTTGCGCAGTTCTACGTCCTCGTGTTATGTTCGCCCTCCTTTTCATCTGCCCATCCTCTTTTTGTTCAGTTCCCCGACCTCTTATTCCGTTCCCCGTCCCGTCAGGTCTTGGCGCCGCCCTGGCGCACGTCCCCGCCAACAACGCATCGCCCGCCTCGATCCTGCCCACGCATTGGCCTTAACCCTGTTTGTACAAAGATTCGCCCCAACATCGTCGTCTTCTTTTGCATCTTCTTCTTTTTCCGGTCCTGTTTTCTTTCCCGTCGTATTGTTCTCTTCTCTGTCGCCTTGTTCTTTCTACCGTCCTCTTGTTCTACTGACCGTCGTCTAATTCAAATCCCCGTCCTCTTGTTCAGTTTCAAGCACTCTTGAGCAGTTTTACGTCCTCGTGTTATGTTCGCCCTCCTGTTCATCGGTCCTTCCCCTTTTGGTTCAGTTCCACGTCCTCCTGTTCAGTTCCCCTACCTCTCATTCAGTTTTCCGTCCTCTCGTTCCCCGTCCCGTCAGGACCAGGCGCCGCCCTGGTGCCTGGCCCCGCCCCCGGCTCCGCCCCGCCACCAACGCATCGCCCGCTCCGATAGCACCAGCAGCCTCCTGCCCATGATTTGGCCTTACCCCCTATGCCACGATGATACACTCCATCATTGTCTTATTCGCCTTTTCCCGGTCCTGTTTTCTTTCACAATGTATTTATTATCTTCCTCGTCGTCTTGTTCCCACCTCCATCGCCTAGTTCTCTTCTCAATCATCTTGTTGTCTTCTCTGTCGCCTTGTTCTTTTCACCGTTAAATTGTTCTCTTCACCGTCGTCTCCGTCAGCTCGCCATCCTCTATTTCGGTCCCGTGCCCTCTTATTCAGTTTCCCGTCCCTCAGGTCCAGGCGCCGCCCTGTCGCCCGTCCCCCACCCACGGACCCGGCCCCGCCCACAACGCACCGCCCGCCCCGATCCTGCCCACGCACTTGGCCTTACCCCTCTTTGCTCCTTCATCATCATCTTCTTTTTCTTCTGCAGCTTCATTTCCCGGTCCCGTTTTCTTCCCCAATGTCTTTGTTATCTTCCTCGTCTTGTTCCCACCTCTATAGTCTTCTTCTCTTCTATCGCCTTGTCCTGTTGACCAACGTCTCATTAAGCTTCCCGTCCTCTAGTTTAGTTCCACGTACTCTTGGGCAGTTCGGCAGCATCGATATTGTCATTTCCAAATTTTCTTAGAATGTCATCTACCGCTATGATCCACCAATCTAATTTTTAGTAGTATAACTCCATTACACCTCCAATATTCCACGAAGCATACAGTGTGCTTATTCATACTATCTTCAGGCCAACAAGTAAATGTCTTATAAAAGAAAAAAACACACCATTTTGTTTCTAATTCCATCCCCCATTATTATATTCATTTAACTTTAGAGCTCAATATCTCGAAATGAGTGTCAATGGAGTTGTACCACTATTAAAAACACTCCTCCATATAAAAGTCTGACGGGGAGCATGAGGCCCCCTGTCAGGTTGCCTAGATTCCGCCGGAGCTCACATCGATACGTTCATGTTGGAGGCAACGAGGAGATGGGTTGGGGACCCTGAGCCACCCGGGTCTTAGTCGGTGCGGCTTCCAGTTAGACACTTGGCTTCGTCGTGGCAGTGGCCCGATACTCTGGACAAAGAGGAGGGACTCGGCGACCCGGAGCACGTGAGTGGCGCTTAATTTGACTTCGGTGGTAGCCCGGATAGCTAGTAGCTCTGAGCTGGCAGATGGCCCGACCCAAGTTTAATCAGGAAGGTCGCAAGAAGGGTAACTGTGATCTGGCGGGATCCAAATCCAGTCCGCCTGTCGGTGTACTAGTGCGACGGCGAGGGGGGAGTGGATAAAGGAGAAAGCTTAGGTGCCTACCCCGGGGAGCAAAGCTTCTGGTAGAGTAAGGATTGTGTGGAGTAGCAGAGCACGCCATGTATATGCTACCTGACCGACAGTGTGTGTGGAGTTTGAGAACACTTTCTGAGCAGTTTTGTTCTCAATAGAAGCAGAAAGTCTAGCAAAATAAGCGAGAGAATTTAGAATTCCGAAGAGGGCAAAATATTCGCGAAACTACTATTATATTTTTTAATATAGGACCTGATTTATTTAAAAACTAATTTTAAAGAAGTTATTTCATTAAGGATAAAATCTCTATCGTTAGTATTGTAGTTTTGCAATGTTAATTTTATAAAATTTTCTAAAATAGAGTTCGCCACAAATTTGTTCTGCACTATTATTAAAACGTAGTTTACTGTATTCGCGAAAAAATATTAAAAAATGGAGAAGGTTTTGGGAAAGTCTTGTTTTTAAAATTTCTCTGCATGCAGACAAAATTACACACGAAAGCTAATTTTTTTTATACTTGTTCTTATTCAGAGATCCGACTGAAAGAACAGATTTCATTTTAAAAGTCTCCTTCTTCAATATGGTAGTTGAAGACGATGAAAAATATCAAACTTGGGTAATTTTCGAAAATACAGAGAATTCGACGAAAATAAGCCTTGTGCCGTTTTTATAAGCGTGTTCCATTCTCTCTGCGAAAAAAAATTAACAAAAAATTGGGGCCATTTTCGATATTTTGAATTGTTAAGGCTTCATGTAGAGTACCCTCAAAAATCAAAATTTTAATCTCAAATTCAAGGCACCGCGATATCAGCCACATGGATCGGGAAATATCAATTTTGAAGAAAATCCTGAGTATGGTTTAGACGTTAGAGCTGTTCACAGACGGAGAGACGTTTTTCGTTAACCTATTTTTGAATTGAATTGAATTGATGCCTTTTTTTTACGTGGCGAGACTCAGGCCATGAGGCCTGCTCTTCCGTCCGACCACGCAAATTTCGCTACACTCCTTTCACCAACTAGCGGAGAAAGAAAGTATTCCATGGGCGACAAAACAGGCGATTTTGAATTTTGCTCAGAAGCGTCATTTAGGCATGAGGATCTTACATGCAGTAAATCTACTAACATGGGACAACCGGCTTTACTTCCCCTCCGAAGGATTTTTTCGCCCTTAAAAATTCATGGCTGCAATCGAGTTTGAATCCGCGAACTTTGGTATAACAGTCCGATACACCATCGCCATCATAAATACCCACAAAATACCCATACCGGTATCAAATACCCACAAAACGTAGATTCTTACTACAGAACGTGTTAGAGGAAGTAGTTTGCTAAACACTGGAACTTTTAATCCAAGTATAAGGATATGAAACTGTTATCCAAAATCACGCTGATAAAAAGCACATACGCTTGCGCTTTTCTTAAATTTAGCGTCAACACTCTAGTAGTACACAATGTAAGCCCTCCATTGGGCAAATCTTATCTAAGCTTGTGCATTTTTTTTATTTTCCCCCATCCTCAATTTAATCCCTGCGGTTTGGGTAATTTCAAACTGAATGAAACGCAAGCCATGCTGGATGTCCAGGACAAAAAAGAACTTCGTCACTTGGCTCCTAGAGAGCACCACCGACCAAGTCTACGACGACCTGCGGTGACATACGAGCGAATCAAGCGATTTCTCGGAAACAAGAGCGTCTTTTTCAAGAGAACGTGGAAATGAAAACCGAAGCTAATCGGTAAACGTGATCAAGGAGAAGTTTTCGCATAGTCACAAAAGTCACGTCGTTGATTGACTGATTGATAGTTGATAGGGTTTCTCCTTCTCTCCATGAAGCAAACGCAGATGGATACTTCACTAATTAACTTATTAATTATAAATTACCCTAAACCTGAAAGGAAGCGTCCAACATCCGCAACCTTCCCGTTACATGTCTTCTGTAAGAATGCTCTCTCATCGACACCACCTCGCTTCCACCAGCTCTCTCCCGTCCACTCCCTTCCAAAACTAGTGGTGCTACAGAATGGCATAGACTTTCCCGTATTAATTTTCTATTTTCTTGGGTCTTCGCTAGCTATTCGGAATTGCCACAAACACTTTCTTGCCACTTGCTCATCTATCATCGCCAAAAGTACATTTTTTTGTCATTTTCTTAATTATTCGGTTTCCTATTGGTAGAACGAAAATATTAATTTTAGAATATTAAAGAACACAAAAACCTAGTCATAAATGGCAATTTTCTTTTAAAAATTATGTGCCGTTTAAGAGAAAATGGCATTTTAGCACTACTAAAAATGCGAAATTTGAAGCTCATTTTCACAGAAAATGATTGAGTTTTCAAAATACTTTATGGGAAGTTATTTGAAGCACTTACTCACAAATATAATAATATTTATACATTGCTCGTAATGTGCATATTAAAGATGTGAAAGATCTTTCAAAAAAGTACAATTATGTAATTTTTGAAAAAACAAAAAAACTCAAAATAAACTTTACGCTATACTAAAGAGTGTAATTATCACTATCCGTTACATAAGTTTCAAGAAAAAAATTGTAGCCATATACGAGAAAATGGCGTTTGAGCATTTCTGAAAATGCCGAAATTTGAGCTACTTTTCACAGAAAACGGTAGTGTTTTCGAGAAACTACTTGACATTATTTAAAGCATATATACTCGTAAATATAATAATGTGAAAAAATAGCCGACAATGTAAATATTAACGACGTAAGAGACAAGTAAAAAAATGTACATTTTTGTAATTTTTGAAAAAACAACCGATAGACCAAAATGGCTTTTATGTCATTGATAGAGTACATTTACCACTATCCCTACCAAAAGTTTAAAGAAAAAATTTGGAGCCGTTTTTAAGAAAATCTTGTTTTTGTAATTTTTTAAAATTGCACATATTGCACGCAATATTGCACGAAAACTATCAAAATTTTGAAAAACATTTACATGACCTTTATTAAAGAACTCAATATGCAGAACAAATTTTATTTGAAGAAAAAATCTCTATCATCAATTTTGTAATTGGAGAAAGACGCCGAAAAAAAATTCAAACTTGCAAAATTTTCGAAAATTTAGAGCTGTACGTGAAAATCAGACCTATGCCATGTTAAAAAGTGTATTTTACTCTATTCATACAAGAAATTTAAAGAAAAAATTTGGAGCCGTTTTTGAGAAAATTTTGAAAATCCCCGGGGAGCTTCATATAAAGTACCCCCGACTTTTGAAGAATCTTTTTCAAAATCTCAAAGCTTCGACTAGAATCAGATCGACCAGCGAATATCCATTTGGAAGAAATCGTACGTATGGTTCAGGCGCTAGCAATGTTCACAGACGGACAGACGGACGGACAAACGGACGGACGGACGGACGGACGGACGGACGGACGTTTTCCTTTCAATTGGGTTTTCGGTATCAAGGACCTAGAAAACAGGGTTTCTGGCTACACCACGTGTTAGGGGATTTTTTTTTCTTAATTTAGCAATTGGTTTTATCCCCTTATTCGTTTTCACGGCCCGGTAATTAATTTTTTTCCGCCGAAAATTGGCCATTTTTTCGCGCAGCATTACATAACTTTCCCTATACTACGTATATCACTCCGTGTATACGTACGTATACGGGAAAGTAAAAATGACATTCCAAGAAACCGCCCTTCGGCCCCCCTCAGGAATGCCCGCAGCCTGCCAAATGTCAACCGTGCTAGCGCCCCCGTCCGGAGCGCCAGGCCCCCGTGGGAGCTCCTCCACACTCGTCCCATCTTCCACTCGTTCCCGATCGTTGCTACAATAGTAATTCCGAGCGCGTCAACTGCTAAGGCCATTAGTCCCGTACGTGTAGTGTGTGTTTGCCCCTCTGGATGGCGAGACCCAGCGCCGACCTACCGTCGGCTAGAGGGGTTTTCCTCAACCGGGATTCTCCCACCAGCTAGCACCGCCCGAGACGGGGCCAGCCCTAAGCTCCCGTCTGGTCCCCCGGCATGTGAGATAAAGTGCATGTTAGCGCGTAAGGGATCAGGATAGGATAAAGAATGGGAAGGAAACATCCGTGCCCGTTTGGTAGGGTACTGCTCGGGCATTCGCTAGTATTGATCGGAGAAACCACGGAAAACTTCCGTTCAGGGCAGCCGGCCGCTAGAATTCTTCTCTAGACAGTGGCTGAATTGGACGAAGCTATACTGCGATTTCTCTAACTTTGTCCCTCAAGGCAACTCAAATCCCACCTTCGCGATGGAATATGTCACGGTATTTCGCATCTTTCTCAGTCGTTCCGCTAGATTTCGCAAGATCGCGACCGCATAAAGCAATGCTTGCGACCACGCAACTTCTACCGGCAAGACCGAGAAAGACGTGAAATGCCGTGACATATTCCATCGCGAAGATAGGATTTGAGTGGCCTTGAGGGACAAAGTTAGAGAAATCGCAGTATATATACTAGTGTCGAAAATCCTGCCACCGGCGATTCGAAGCCTAGGATCTTCCGGTACGTACTTCTAGGATCTTCCGAGAGGCTCTGCATTGACCTCAGTTGATGCCCTGAGCCACCTCCCCCGTTAAAAGTCCCGTCATCGCATGTACAATATTCCATTACAGAGTCTGAGCCCAGGCCTTTGACACCGTACTCTTCACAAGCGCCTTTTCGCAAGGAAAATGGTAGAAGCCGGCGAAAACCTCAATGCTTGCCTTCACACAGAAATTGTGAACGTGAATAAATTAACAACCACCAACTGACTTTAAGCCTTTGCTTGACATTCTTAGTAATGTGAATGAGATTTTTATGCTTTCATGTGGCAAACATACATTCTTATTGGACTTCGCGGTCCAGTTGTGCTTGCTTCAACAAGAAAGATGTCAGCTGTAACTATACAAAGTCCCCCAAAATTGTGTTTAGTTAGTGCTTAACAAAATCACTTGTTAAATACATGAAATAATAAATATTAATTTCAGTAGTCCCTATGAAGTTATTGCAAGAAACTACACTGTGATGAAACTATAATTCACAAGAGTAATCACACACATCAAATAAAATGTATATTACATTACTACACATATTTAAACAGTGAAAATACTAGTCAGTAGCGCAAACATACTACAACTGATAAATTGACATTTCCGGGCGCGTCAAGTGTTATTAGTCATTAGTGCCGCGTACTGCACGATTTATCACGCAAGATAGCGATCAGGGCCTTGCAACTCTCCATCAAAACCGAGGACAAAGCTTGAGGGTGCTACTGTAGGAGGTGCTAGTGTCATCGGGGACAGCTGCACGTTAAGCTCGCCAACTTCCGCACATAAAAATTGGATAATTTGTGAGAAATACGAAAAGTGTCCTTTAAGTGTTCAATTATTCATTATATATTCCT
Organism: Acheta domesticus; assembly: GCA_031308135.1. Classification (NCBI taxonomy): domain Eukaryota; kingdom Metazoa; phylum Arthropoda; class Insecta; order Orthoptera; family Gryllidae; genus Acheta; species Acheta domesticus. Next base: position 86,459,069 of record JAHLJT010005437.1, on the reverse strand, counting down.
ATAAGAAACTGCTGAAGAAAACGCGAACATCGAAACATATTTTTGTAACGTTACGCGCCTGCTTGTGTCTCGCGAACCTACGCAGCTGCCGCGCACGTTTGAAGTATAGTTCGCAGCCGTTCGTATTTTAGTTCTAGTAAGAAGGTGCTGCAGAAGAGCGCGCCACTGTAACGGTCTCCATCACGGATATACGGGAGTTAAAAGGCCCTGGTAGCGATGTTCCTTCCCCGATGGATGATGAGATCCGGAGCCGACCTACATGTCCGTTTGCAGGGTTTCGCTCAACAAGTATCTTTCCAGATGGGAACCGCTCCAGCTCAATAGGCTCGCCTGATCTCCCACTTTTTCTGGCAGCGCAGTGAATATGTGTATCTGGGTGTGTATGCTTGTGTGTGTGTGAGTATCTGGGTGAGCATGTGTGTGTGTGTATCTGGGTGTGCATGCTTGTGTGTGTGTATCTGGGTGAGCGTGTGTGTGTGTATCTGGGTGTGCATGCTTGTGTGTGTGTATCTGGGTGTGCATGCTTGTGTGTGTGTGTGAGAGAGAGAGGGGGTGAGAAGTGGACAACAATGAGGCAGGGAACATCGCGGGCGGTACAAGTGGCCCTTTTGGTACGGTACTTCTGCTGTACAGATCGCAGAAACCACAGTAATCTACAACTCCCAATAGCTGTGAGGCTGAAAGGTTGCTATGTACGCGAACTGGAACATTGCAGGGAGTGCCCAGTGTGTGTGGATCCGCGGCGCTGTCTCCGCAGACGGTCTGAGCTTCTTAATGCGTGAGTCAGCGGGGCGGGGCGGAGAGGAGGGGAGAGGGGTGGGGAGGGGAGGGGAGAGGAGGGGAGGGGAGGGGCGGGGCGGGCGGCGCCGGCGCCGCGTGACATTCAGGACCTCCCGAGACGGCGCCGCGCCGTCGCGACGCGAGACGCGGCGCGGGGAAGAGAGTGCGGAGTGGTGTGGAGGGACGGGGAGGCAGTGCCGAGGCTAGACAATTTCGGGCCCGGGGCAGTGCTGATATGTAGAGACCGGATTTTTATGTAATTACATATTTTTTGTCTTTCTACTTACCGCTCTCAAATTGTAACCTTGGCGAATCATTGCCCTCCTAACACAATATCCAATTTTTTCGTTACATATTTTTACATATTCAGTTCTATATTACATATTTTACTGTTTTCTCAATATATTCTCTTATTTTGATCAATTTTCTTCAATTTCATTCCATATCTTTTTGCGAAAAGATTTGTTTTAACAGTATTTTTCCTATATTATTGGGGTAATCTAGGAGTCCAAAATAACATTGACACCGTGTTTTGTGATCTGTAATCTTAATTTCGGAGAAAAATTTGCAATCGCCGACGTGTAACACTTCGATGAAGATGCTGCAGTGTATGTTTGCTGGTGATATATCTCGCCAGTTTGTGCGATGGCTTCTATTGCGATTAGCCCGTTTGCTAAACTATGGTCATGGAATACAATAAATGAAGCTTTTACTACTGACGAGAAAGTTATATGATGTGAGCGGTTTTTCTAAATGTAATTTGTTGCTAAGTAAATGGTTTTCAATTAGAGAATTTTAATATTACATATTATATCGAATATTGCATATTCTTACTGGTTTCATTACATATTTATGTATACATATTTTGACGTTTAATAACTACACATTTTCCCAGTTTCTACTGATACGTAGCCCCTCCTCGAAAAGAAATTACGTTTAAGCTAGAAAAAATTGGAAATATATTTTAAATAATAGTCTTAAGTAAAAGTATTTAGTGATCAAATACCACAATTTTCACGATGAGCTTAAAACGCTAAAAAAAGTATGTTGTGTTTAGTTAGTATTTAATAAACTCATTTCTTGTTAAACACATGAAATAATAAATATGAATTTCAGTAGAACCTATTTTAATGTTAGCATCATTTGATTACATATTTTTTACCATTTCATAGATACATACGTATAGTAAATGTACCTCTCATTTTCTGAAACGTACAATATTGGAATGAGCCTTACCTCATAAGTAATGACATAATTAAATATGAGTATTCACGTAAAAAATTAACTGAAAATTTTTTGAAATATCAGACTACTGTACCGCAACTTATAAAATTACGAAAACGATTTTCTCGAGTCCTAATTTCTTTTTCAATTTTTTACTATATTTCCCCTATCATTCCCGTCATCGGGCCCCTTGGCTTTCGAGGCCCTGGGTGATCGCCCGGTCTGCCCGTGCCTAGCGCCGGGAAGGAGCATGATGGAGCGAAGGAGGGATATGGAGAGGCGAAGGGCAGGGAGGAGTGGAATGGTAAGGAAGGACGTGGCGCAGTAGGGTGTGTGAGGGACAACGGCGCGGAGGGGAGAGACATGGTGTAGGGGGGGAGCGCGAACGAGTAGAGTAGCACGCATAATTACGCTGGCGGAGTGGAGTAGGATGGGGCAGATAAAATACGAGCGGAAGGGATGGGCTGAAAGAAGAAGGGTAGGGTAGGGCAGGTTAAGAAGGATAGGGTAGGGTAGGGTAGAGTGGGGTAGGGTAGAGTGGGGTAGGGTAGAGTGGGGTAGGGTAGAGTAGAGTAAGGTAGGGTAGGGTAGGGTAGGGTAGGGTAGGTAGGGTAGGGTAGGGTAGGGTAGGGTAGGGTAGGGTAGAGTAGAGTAGAGTAGAGTAGAGTAGAGTAGAGTAGAGTAGAGTAGAGTAGAGTAGAGTAGGTAGGGTAGGGTAGGGTAGGGTAGGGTAGGGTAGGGTAGGGTAGGGTAGGGTAGGTTAGGGTACGATACGATACGATACGGAGGGGGAGGTAGCGCAGGATAGGGTTCGGTAGGGAAGGGGAGAATATGGTAATGTACACTTCGATTAAAACAGTAAGTCCGTTGACACTTGATCAGCTGTGACACTGTCATCCAATCGGGAGCTTGAACACTATAGTGACGTCATTAGAATGACGTTCAAGCTCCCAACAGGAAGACCGCGTCGAAGTTGATCAAGTGTCAACGGACTTAAATATTTTAATCGAAGAATAGGGTAGGGTAGTGTATGGTAGGGTAGGTGGGATGAAGCAGCGCGGGAAACAGTAAGATGGAAAGTATACCGCCTTAGTCGAGTTTGCGCAAGGAATCTGTCGCAGAGGAGGGACACGGGTACATGGGATGCCGTCTCAAAAACATCGATCTGTTAGCTTTTCGGCAGGCAGTGTCGGTAGATAAAACCTACATTGGCATTTCGTGTAAGAAATCACACAAGAAAGCCAATGAAACAAATTATTGACGCAACCATAACAAATTTCTGGGTGATCACAACTCTTAACTCGCATTAAGCTACGCGATGTTTTCTGAACAGGATTGCGTTCTCTACTGAGCATGCGCAGTGTCTCCCATCTGGTGTATCTCCCCGGCACTTTATTGCTCGTTGAGTGCACAGAGATGTCGTGCGAACTCTAGTTGCAGTCTGTTCGATAATTTAGCTCACACAAAGTTGTCAATAGGGGAGTCTTTGCGCGGCCAAGCGACAGCACTATCGATCATTAATCGACAGCTCTATCGATATTTCGCGCATGCGCAATTCGACTTCCGCATTACCTTCGTGCATCTGCGCATGTAAAGAGGATCGAGCTTGCAGTCGATTGCAGTACACTACGCTGTTAGGGACTTTTTGCCATGTTGGAAAGATATAGGTGGGATACTCCGGCGCACCGATTTTTACTCGATCTGCGCAGCACCAGTTTGCGTCACGAACCACGTGACCACAGCACGGGCGTTTCAAAAACCACACCAGTCGCAGGCCGCCATGTAGCATGGAAAGCAAGAAGTGTTGAGAAACATTTTGAAAGTGGCATAAAATGATAATTGTCAACGAAAAGTAACACGATGACGGTATAATTGAAATAAAAGTTACAACATTACACACATACTTTATATATCTGTTTTAATTACTTGTAACAAGGTGATGATGGTTGTGATAACTGGTTGCATTTAATATTCCCGCAAATATCGTGGCTCATTGTGGCGCCTGAAGCTCACTGGAAGAAGTCGGATACGACTGCGCAAGAGCCGCCTCTGGCTTTTGCATGCTGAAGCGAAACAGCAAGCGAACACGAAACTCGAACTGCGCATGCGCGCATGGATTGCGCAATGCAAAAATCGAACTGCGCATGCGCAGAACATCGACAGGGCTGTCAATTGCTGTAACCACGAAGTCTACAAGGAGGAGACTCAACTCCGGTGTTGGAGGCACGGTGGGGGTATGTACGAAAAACGTCGGCAGCTATTTGAAAAATAATACAAAAAAAAAACCGGGCCCCTTCGCCTTCAGCGACATCACGCGGCGAAAGAAGGAACTTATCTCGGCTTTTCTCGGCCACTAATCGTCAAAATTCGTTTGGTCCAAGTGGGTCAGTTGGCGCCGATTACCAGGCGGTGTGCGGATGTGCTTAACCGAAGACAATAAGTTGGAAAGGAAGTAGTAAGTAGTAAATAATTTTGTAGAAAAAATGTTTGAATTAAATTTTGTACACGATGCTTTGCTGCCATTGGCTGTTTTGAAAGCCTTCGTAGTTCTTTCAATTGCCACGTGAGGTCGCTGAAGGCGAAGGGGCCCGGTTTTTTTTGTATTATTTTTCAAGTAGCTGCCGACGTTTTTCGTACATACCCCCACCACCGGAGTTGAGTCTCCTCCTTGTAGACTTCGTGGCTGTAACGCTTCGCCGTGCAAAAACTCCCTAATAGCTTGTGGTCCTCACCTGTCAACCGCAGGGAAGGACTCATGCGAGGCTTCGGCTGTAAATCACACACGAAGTGCTATCGGGGACTTGTAGTGACCCCGGTCGGTAACTCTGATTTCTGCCGGTACGTCACTGGGTGCTGGGTGCGCAGTGAGATGGGATGAGGACTCCGAGCCACTCGATCCTTGGTTCGGGTGGCCCCCAGTTGGGCTCTTGGCTTCGCTGTCGTGCCAGTACCCGACAGCCATTAGTAGAGAGCGGAGTTTTATGTAATTACATATTTTTTGTCTTCCTAATTACCGTTCTCAAAATTTTAATCTTGACGAATTGCCGCCGTCCGAACACAATATCAGATTTTTTCATTACATATTTTTACATATTTGGTACTATATTACATTTTTTACATATTTCGCTATTTTCTCAACAATGCTTTTTTCTTTATTTTATCAATTTTCTTACATATTTTTATGAAAAGAAATATTTTCAAAAAATTCAGCCTTTTTCCCTACATTTTTACTGCGTGATAGTGCATACTCTACTCGAGGTACGTTTCGGGAAGACGCGGTCGAATATTCTCACAGTCCGACGTGCCTGTTTCAGTTATCTCAGTGGCGGGAAGTGCGCGTCAGCGACAGACCATTCTCACCTTTAGGTGTGAAAAGTATCATTGAAGCCGCGTTTGGTGACCTTTAACCTCAATTTCCAAGAAACTCTGGAGATCACTGTCGTTTAACACTTCGAAGAGAATATTCCATGTTGCAGTGATTCCATGTGGCTGGTCGTAGACTTCGCCAGTTTGTACGATGCTTCTAAAGCGTCTAGTCTGGCTGCTAAACTACATTCCTGGACAACAATTTGTGAAGGTATTACTACTGATGGGAAAGTTGTATGGTGCAGGTGGGCATCAACTATTGCATTCCAAAGGATATTTAAAACGTTTGCATTGTTTTTAAAATTTGTATAGGATTTTTTTTATAAATGTACGTTCTTATTATGTAAATGATTGTCATAATTAGAGGATTTTAATATTACATATCATATTCTTACTGTTTTCATTGCATAATTATGTTCTTTTTTTTTTGACGTTTCATTCTACATATTTTTTCCGGTCTCTACTCATTAGGAGAGGTTTTCATCACGGTGTATTGCGAAAAACGCTCAAACTGGAATCATGGTGCCAGTGCGGACAGCTGGTAGTCCCGAGCTGGCGGAATGGCCCCAACCCCGGCTTAATTGGGGAAACGATCCTGGGGGCGACGCGTTCCGGCGTATCTGATTGATTATTGTTTCCAGGCGTGTCAACTCCAATGATCAGCAGTCCCGTTAGTGTAGGGAATATTTTTTCACGAGAAAACCCTGTCTCCTTTCCCCCTGGATGGTGAGATTTGGCGCCGACATACTCGTCTCCTTGCAGGGTTTGCTTCATCTAGGTATCTCCTACCAGCAGGGGCACCGCTCCACCCGAACAAGTTATAAGCTCCCGACTGGTCTCCCGATATGTGTGGCAGTGCAGTGCATGTTAGTTTACGTATGTAAGGTGGTGAAGATAGGACAATGAAGAGGAAGGAAAGATCGCGCGCGGTCCGTGGCCCGTTTGTTAGGGTACTGCTCCGGCATTCGCCGGGTGTTGATCGGAGGAACCACGAAAACCATCGGTCAGAGCAGCCGGCCGCTAGAATTCTCTTTCCGGCAGCGGAATGGATCTCACCATCCAAGAACATCGCAGTACTCTTCTAAATGTGCCATGGAACGCGCGAGATCTTTCATTCCCATTCCTTGTTTTATCCTCATCTCTCTCACATTAACATGCACTACACTACCACACTTGTCGGGAGCTTAGAGCTTGTCCCATCTGGGAAGGTACCCCACTGGTGGGAGATTTTTGACCGCGGAAAACCCGCTACACGACGGTAGGTCGGCGCCGGATATCACCATCCAGCGGGGGAAGATCACCGCCTCCCCCAGAGCAAAATCATGTACTACTCTTACGGGAATACCCACCTTAGCCATTGACGCGGGTGGAACCACTAGTAATCAAACGTAATTTTCCATCAACCTCATGTAGAGCCCAAAAATACGACCTGTGTCAGCATATACTGCGATTTTCGTAACTTTGTCCCTGACAGGAATCAGCTGTTTCGCTGCCATCCAATCAGGAGAAAAGCAAAGAGAATCTTATAAATTCACTATAAAAAAGACGCATAATACGCGAAATTTGATTTGCTAAATACAGTAGTTGTAAGTAGTAGTAAAGCGTAGTTTTGTAAGTTGTCGAAACTTCTCGCTGTCTAATCTTCATTTTGCTTACCATCTTCCCAAACTTCATTCTCTAAAACCTCTAGACATCATAATTTCTCTCACCCCTCAATCTTCCTCAATACCTTCTTTCTTCTGGAATGTACTCCCATACCTTCTTTGGCAGTCGCTCATTACCTAACCTTCGTAAATGCAGTAACGCAGTAGCGTTTATATTTTCAACATTTCCAAGGTGGATTTTTCAGACTTTATTATTTCTCTACTACTTTGCTTTTCCACCATAAGAAAGTTCAGTTCTAGACGTCAATCCAATCAGGAGCTTATATTTCGTGTGTGAGTGAGGTCACTTGAGGTTTGCGGCGGTGGTGTAGTGGTTAGCGTAACGGACTGCTATACCCAAGTTCGCGGGTTCAAACCCGATCGAAGCCGTGGATTTTTAGGGGCGAAAAAATCCTTCGTACGCCTTCCTTCGGAGGGGAAGTAAAGTTGTCCCATGTTAGTAGATTTACTTCCATGTAAAAGATCCTCAAGCCTAAATGACGCCTCTGAGCTAAATTCAAATCGCCGGTTTCGTCGCCTCAGTAATACCTTCTTTCCGCTAGTTGGTGAAAGGAGTGTAACAAAATTTGCGTGGTCAGACTGAAGAGCAGGCCAGGCCTCATGGCCTGAGTCTCGCCACGTAAAATAAGGCAATTCAATTCAATTCAATTATGGTGACGTTCAAGCTCCCGATTGGATGAAACCCTGAACAGCTGATTCCTGTCAGGGGCAGAGTTACGAAAATCGCAGTATAAAAGCGAGTGTCACGGCGGCAGCGTTGGCGACGGCGTAGGACGAGCCGGGAGCCCGGCGAAGGCACCAGCTGTGACCTCGGCGCCCTCGCCCACTCTTCCCGAGGCCCGCGTTGACCTCTGCCCGCGGGCAGGCGCACGGTTCAAGTCCCCGCTCCCCTCCGGCGGACGCTATCAATGGTGTCTGCCTGCGCCCCGCCGCAGTCGCTCCATTCATGCCGACTTATTCCCGGCCGTTCAACCGTTTTTTTCCCCTTGTTTGTTTGTTTTTTGTTTTTGTTTTTTTTTGTATTATTGTTTGTTTGTTTTTTTCTCGATAATTTCTTCTTTTGTCCTGTTTTCTCAGTGTCTATCCGTATTACGGACGGCTCGTAGGGCGCTCGTAGGGCTCGCTCGTAGGGCAGGGCGAAAACTGTTTTCAAAATATTGGGGAATCTTACGAAGGGGTTATGGAAGAGCAGGTGGCTGTGTCCTACGTGCATTTTTGTGTTTATTCGGGAATTCTTTCAATTTGAAACTGTGAATTTACTCAGTGTAAATTTCTGATCACTTTGACTTATGATCTGTATCTTCTTTTTAAAATCATTACATCAAAGCATATATTTGTAACTAGTACGGAATCTGGTACATAATTTCTTCGCTTAAGAAAAATGCTTGCCAAACTGAACAGCGACTATGACAGCGGACGCCTTTCGACGATATTCGGTGTATTATTAATCTACGAAGAGTACAGAAGCAAAGAGAATCTTATAAACTCACTATAAAAAAGGCGCGTAATAGGCCAAATTTGATTTGCTAAATACAATAGTTGTAAGTAGTAGTAAAGCGTGTTCTTTACGTTGTCGAAACTTCTCGCTGTCTAATCTTCATTTTGCTTACCATCTTCCCAAAATTCATTCTCTAAAACCTCTAGCCATCATAATTTCTCTCACCCCACAATCTTCCTCAATTCCTTCTTTCTTCTGGAATGTACTCCCATACCTTCTTTGGCAGTCGCTCATTACCTAACCTTCGTAAATGCAGTAACGCAGTAGTGGTTTTATTTTCAACATTTCCAAGGTGGATTTTTCAGACTTCATTATTTTTCTACTACTTTGCTTTTCCACCATAAGAAAGTTCAGCTCTAGACGTCAACAAACATTTCAAATGAAAACAGAAGTTGACTTAAAAAAAAAAAAAAAAAAAGAATGGAAACGGCATCGATAGGGCCCTAACATATTGACTTTACCATATTCAAAATTGTTGTAAGTAATTGTTGGTCTTGGAGAATGTAGTTGTATTTTAGATGAAAACAAGTGACGAATAAATCAAATAATAATTTATAATATATAAATTAATATATTGCGTTTTTATTGTTTTATTTACAGACATTTTATTTATATAAAAATATACAAAATTTTTTTCCAGGTGCAAACATAGGTTCAAAATGTTACATTTCATCATAAAAAGAAAATTCTAAACAAATAACATATAACCTACATCTAATAGTATGTTATTGTGCTAAGTACGCTTACAAAAATGGCACACGTCCGACTTTCGCTGAACTTTCTGAATGTTCTAAAATTGCGAAATTACAAATAATACGAGAAAGTATGTGCCATTATAGCTCAACTCGTTTGTTCTTCCTAATGACTCTTATAACTATTCTTTCACTTTCACGAGTACTTTACAGTTTAACTTTACAATACCTCCCCTTTCCCCTCACCAATTCTCGCAGCCCTTCCACTCAGCAACTCTTTATTCTCTTCTTGAGTTACGACGGCGTAACCACAATGGCTCTATTGAAGCTCAGAATCTTTGTATTGTGAGTGAGGAAGTGGCGATGCCCCCGGGTAGTTCACTGTTACGACTTGACCCTGCCTCTTCCCCCCCCCCCGCACGATTCCCCCCCATCTCTCTCGATCTGCACTTTGAAACGTTTCTGTACTTCTTGGGGTTTTAATTTTATTTTAATACGAGCACAAGGCAATGTTGACACGATAATTGTGTGAGTGAAAAGAGATCGCCATTAACTCCGACTGACATTTTTTTATAAAACAAATATATTTTTAAAATAAAAAAGTACAGTGGAAATTAGGGATATTAAGCTCCCAACTTCATTCCTAAACCTTGAATATATAAATAGGCAAATACAATTTCGTTGGACTTTTTAAATTTGAAAATAATGTCTTCTGTTAAAACTCACTGTATTGAATTCACATATTTTCATTCAGAACCTACACCCAAATCTGCAGTCTCAATTTTGACCCTTAGTGGTTCTTTACAATCTATTAGCCAATTAGGTCTTAAAGTAACATAATTTTTTTTGATACAATAGAATTGACATTTGTTATTTGTTGGAACACGAAGCGAAAACTAACATCAATACTTTGCGAGTATGAGACGAATCAGAATCAGACAGCTCCATACAAGACTTCCTCCTGTGTTCTTAAAGGGGAGTTCACAGCCGATCACCTTCACGCTTGGCTAACTTCGCTTGATGGGAACACTATCTTCAACTGCCTTGCTTCCACGGAGCGAGGAGCTAGGCGAGAAATGTTTGGAGACGATTTCTTAGAATGAAAAACCAACTTATTTCCCATTGTTCTTTATTATAAATAATGTTTCTCAACGTTTCCAATTTTGATATTATTCTGAAGTATACAACAGATACTTTAAAAGTATTATAGGTTTTATACTAATACGAATGTACACATTCTGGATAATTATAAACATTTACCAACTTTGTCGGCCCCGTGGCCGAGAGCGCTAAAGCAGTAATGCCGTAGTGATCTTGGGCCGTGAGGTCGCGGGTTCGACTCCCGCCTCGGGCATGGTTGTATGTGATAGTCTTTTCACCCCTATCATCACCATATCATTACATGCTCCGTTGTATAAACTTTGGAAGATATGCTGGGGGGGAGGGACTTTTTAAAATATACGGGGAGCATTCCCTCCAGCTATGATTTAAGCAACCACCCCTCCTTATTTATTTCGTTTCGCAACTACCTTTCAATTTTGCGCACTTGGCCAGACTGTTTGCCACACATCAGCGCCTGGAGTAACTTTTTGTGCGGTACTCGATCTCTCTCCTTTCCCCTCTTCCCCGCAAACCACTCGCTTTGGGCCTAGCTCTGTGAAAAGTTATTTAAATGCTCGAGGTAATTGCTCTGTCGGTCTTGGTGCTTCACGTTTTTACAAGAATAAGGGACCGTCCACAAATTACGTGAGGCTATTTTGGCGATTTTTCGACTCCCCCTCCCCCCTTGGTGAGATGTCGTGAGAATTGGCTCGAACCCTCCCCCTTCTAATCACACGTGAGATTTTAAAAAAATGTGGATTTTTTTATGTAAATACATTAATTTGTGATTGATTGCATCAGTATACTATGCTACTTATTGTAGCATTCACATAAACGCGATAAAAAATATTGTGAAAGATATAGCCAAATTTTAGTATAGAAACGTGTTTTACTTAACTTGTCTCAGTTTTTTCGCAATTTCGCACTTGTTTTTAGCGAAAAAAAATACGTGATACCCGATGAGCCGAGACCACCCCCCCTCTGCCCCATGTAAGATTAGGTGACATTCGCTTGACTCCCACTCCCCATAAAGGCCTCACGTAATTTATGGATGGCCCGTAATAAAATAAATAAGTGGATTTACCCCTAAAATTTCGAGGTATAGTTATAATTCATTTTCGTAATACTCCACTGTTATAATGCCTAACGGCACCGTACTGAAACTTTCCCTCTTCATCGTGTTATTACTAAAAATACTCAGGCATTGTAGAAAACAACATCATGTGCGTAACATCATTTAAAGATCTACAATTGAAATGAGTTGTGCAGAACATATTCCCTGATTTATTCCCGACTTTTACAGAGCAATGAATTTCCCTAGTCTTTCCAAAGCAATGAAATTCCTCGATTTTCCCCTCACTTTTCCACAGCAATAAAATTCCTTGACTTTTCCACAGCACGAAATTCCCTGATTTTTTCCCTGACTTTCCCAGAGCAATGAAATTCCCTCATGTTTCCCTGACTTTCCCAGAGCAATGAAATTCCCTCATCTTTCCCTGAGTTTTCCAGAGCAATGAAATTCCCCCTTTTTTCCCTGACTTTCCCAGAGCAATGAAAGTCCATGATTTCCCCTGAGTTTCCCAGAGCAATGAAATTCCCTCATCTTTCCCTCACTTTTTCAAAGCAATGCAATTCCCCGATCTCTCCCTGACTTTCCAAGAGCAATGAAGTTCCATGATTTTTCTCCCAGAAGCTGGCCACCCTGCCGACGCTTTCTCGGCGACGTTTTCTCGTCGCAGCCCTGGACCCGACGCGCCGACGGGCAGAGATCGGCGGCGGACGCGAGACGGTGTCGGCAGTCGGCGTCCGCGCGCGCGGGCGGGCGGGCGGCCGCTGGGTTAACTCGATTAGGCGACCGCGCCGATGAATTTGACCCCGCCCCGCCCCGCCCCCTCCCGCCGCGCCCCTGGACGCCGTCGCTGCCCAAGCGCCTGCACGAGGCGGACACACACGCGCTCCTACACTACACATGGGGTGATTGATTAACTGATTATCTTCGTTCCGGGCGTGCGTCAACTTCTAAGGCCATTAGTCTCATAAGTGTAGCGCAGGCACGGCAGGTGAAATATACACGTAAGCTTCCGCGGCTCGAGTCCGTAACTTCTCGGCTGTCCGGGAGACGTCGTTGGCTGAGAGGCCGACGTTTCGCCTACCATGTCGCAGGCTTCCTCAGGGAGGAAGGTTCCCCCTGAGGAAGGTTCCCCCAGAGGAAGCCTTCCTCCCTGAGGAAGCCTGCGACATGGTAGGCGAAACGGCGGCCTCTCAGCCAACGACGCGGCGTCACTCGGACAGCCGAGAAGTTAAGGCAGGTGAAAGTATTCCTCCCCCGCTGGATGGTGAGATCCTGCGCTGACCTACACGTTGGATTGCGTCATTATCTCCATCCAGGTAGCTCATACCAGCGGGGTAAGCTCTATGATCCCGCTTGTCTCCTGGCATGTGTGATAGTGTATACTGCGATTTTATTAACTTAACTGACAGGGATCAGCTGTTGACGCTTTCATTCAATCGGGAGCATCAACGTCACCATAGTGACGTAACTGTAGCGACATATAAGCTCCCGAGTGGATGAATGCAACAACAGCTGATCCCTGTCAGGGGCAGAGTTAAGAAAATCGCAGTATAGAGGATAGTAAGGGGTGAGGATGGAAGAAGGAAGAGGAAGGAAAGATCACGCGCAGTCAATGGCCCGTTTGTTAGGGTACTGCTCCGGCATTCGCCTTGTGTTGATCGGAGAAACCACGGAAAACTACCGATCAGAGTAGCCGACCACTAGAGTTCTCCTCCAGGCAGCGACTGAATTCGATCTAGCTGACAAGCTAGTGTCGAAAATCCTGCCGCCGTCGGGACTCGAACCTCTCGGTCAGAGGGATTGCAGTCACATCAGTTGATGCACTGAGCCATCTCTCCCGGTAGGTGCTCTTGATTTCATAATGATTTCATAATGATTCCATCATCAAAACTGCTGCAAGATCTAGATTATTCAATGACATTAAATGGGAAACGTATATTCCTAACATTTTATACGATTTTTTTATTACGGAGGAAGGGGGCTTGACAATCACGCAACGTAACCACGAGTCGCCACTCCGATTCAGTATAATCTGATTCCTATTTCAACGCCTTCCACTCAACGCTGGGGAACGACATGAATTAACAGACGTGTGTTGAAAAATATGACAGGATTAACAGAAAAAATTCAGTGATTTGATTACATGCTTCAATGTAACCATTTACCGCTATCTCGAAATGTCAGATTCTGAACGCACCTCTAAGCGCTTTCACATGAAACACAGATCCACTGTGGATCAGAAGTCATGAGACTACTGCCCCAGAACCACCATCCACCAGTAGCAAGCCCTCAGCAAATCCACGACGTGAACCTCCACCAACAAAACGCACCCAGCGACCGGTACGACAGGAAACCTCACAATCACGAGCGATATTACCCGTCAGCAGCATCTGTCCACCAGCAGCATCTGTTGTTTGCTCATCTCATTTTCTAGCTCAACCAAATACAGGAAAAGCCATTATCGACTTCCCTTGAACGCAAAAATCAGTTTAACTCGGTAAATACAATTCATCAAATTGGTACGATGGCCATACAACCCAGCAGCCAGAGTGCGCCACAAGACGTTCAGGAAGTAGCTGGTCTGGCACCACAAGGCGCTGTCATATCGACTGTCACACAGGTGTCCTCGTGTAAACGGCGCCTATTCTACTGTATAGTGAGAATATCCTCCATCAAAACGCACCCAGCGACGGGGACGACAACGCACTTCGCGATCACGAGGGAGATCAACTATCAGCAGCCACCAGCAACTTCTTTTGACTGATAGCTTTCCAGCTCAACCACTTGCACGAAAAGCCATTATCGCAATGCATCTGAACGCAAAAATCAGTTTAACCTAGAACAGTACATACAATTCATCAGATGTGTACGGTGGCCACACAACCCAGCTACCAGACTACGCCACAGGACATTCACATAGGCAGCTGGTCTGGAACTACCAGGCGCTGTCCTATCGACTGTCACACAGCTGTCCTCGTGGAAACGGCACCTCAGCTATTGCTCAGCGTGAATCTGCGCCAAAAAAAACGCCACCGGTAACAGTGACGCCAGCGTCCCTCACAGCCAAGAGCGAAATCAGCTGTCATGAGATGAACGAACTAAAGGGCGCTCCGAACGAACTGGTAGGCACGCAGTCACCAGCAGCATCTGTTCATTGATCACTTTCCAGCTCAACCAATGCAGGAAAAGCCATATTGAATAACCTCTGCACGTAAAAATCAGTTTAACGAGGTACGGCAAATATATTCATCAAATTTGTACGGTGGCCGTACAACCTAGCTACCAGACTGTCCTATCGACTGTCACAGAACTGTGTCCACGGCGCCTCAGCTACTGCACAACGAACATCACCACCAAAACACCACCGGCGAACGCGACGCCAGCGCCTCTCGCGGCCAACAGCAAAATCAGCTCTCGTGCGGTCAGCGGACTAAAAAGGCCCTCCGAACGAACCGTTAGTCACGCAGTCACCAGCAGCATCTGTTGATTGATCACTTTCCAATTCAACCAATCGCAGGAAAGGCCATTATCGAAACGTCCATCACATCGGTGTCTTTCCGTGCACTCTCTGCACACTCTCATTCCCACTGCACGCAAAGACGAGTTTAACTACGGTATGTACAGTTCATGTGATTTGCACGGTGATGCGACAAACCAGCTACCTCAATGCGGCGTATAGATGCAGAGGGATGTCGTCCAAGCCAACATATACCATCCAAACAATGCATAATGTAACGCGCGAAAACATCCGCCGCAAGGACGCTCAAAGAGGCAGCTGGACTGGCTCCACAGGGTGATTCTCGCCTGCGGTCACCCAGCGCATCAACTGATGTCACTGCATTGCCACTGATCGGGAAGTCCTAGGGTGCGAATCTCGACGGTAGGATTTTCGACACTAGTTTAGCTGTACCGCTCGCAAAAAAACATTATGGCGGACGTACCTTTGGTCTCAGAGGTTTCCCCCACCCTCTCGGCGATAAGGAAGCGCAGAGGCGACAAGGAGAGGGGACAAGGAGAGGCGACTGCGAGACGCAGCGATCGCATTGGCCGTCACTCGTCATCACTGCCCTCAGCCGTCAGAAGTCGTCAGAAGAGGAACTCGCACTGCCAGGAGTGTCCAAAGAAAAGACCAATTCATCAATGAGTTGGTCCATTACATTGTCCTATTACTGAGACCCTTCTTCAAGGCACGGCTTATTTTTTGTTGATCGTTTGGACAACCGCTACTGTAGAAACACGTAATCTGCCTTTCGTCTGATCTTTCACCCTCATCAGTTTGTTATCGCCAAATTCGCAGTGTTGAATTACTGCGCAACCCACGAAAGACAGAGAGAGATCTGTGTTGTGACAAGGAGCGCAGGCTGGCGGAGAAATGTTTGTAGCTTTGGAGGGGAAATCCACTTTCGGGCATGCGCAGTGGAATGTTTTTTTGAGTCGCGCAGAGCAATAGGTCGATTTCAGCAAATGACTGGAGAAGAAATACAGCAGCCAGATGCTCTCTTCGCTAGTTTCAGTGGTTTCTCCGATCAACGACAGACAAACGTCGGAAAATTACCCCCAAAAAGCAGGCGAACGCACCTCGTGCAAACTTTCTTTCCTCCACCCTGTAATATCACGCCTCACTTACACTCCACTACCTCACAAGTCGGGAGACCTGTCCAGAGCTTAAAGCTTCTCCCAGGAGGGGCGGTGCTACGCTGGTGAAAGATACCTGGTATGGAAAATCCCGCAAACGAACATACAGGTCGGCGGCGGATCTCATCATCCAGCGGGGAAGACCACCGCCGTGATAACATCATTCACTACACTATCAGTTCTAATGCCTCAGCAGTTGGCGAGTCCACAAACACGAAACACTCAAACATTCTGGTGATTATAAATGTGTCCACCAGATCCGTCCCCACTGTGCAATTTCAACACACGTCACTGACACCGAACGCTGGCATCAGCCAGCCCAAGTTACAATTCTAATGAGGCGCTCAAAATAACAACAGCAAATCCCAACCGAAGAGTTTCTCGAAAAAGATTACAGTTTCTGCTTTCGTTAACGTTCACTTTCACCCCGGACAAAGCTTTGAAGGTGGAATTTGAGGGTTTTGGCATGTTTCAATTCATTTGTTATTACAGCATGTGATAAGTACTGTAGACGTGAGTTTACTGTCGCACTTCTCACTGAAAATGCGAGAATGAATGAGATCTGCCATTATTATCCTAAGAGCCCCAAAAGATTTCCTGTCGATCTCAGAAAGACACACAAAAACACAGGTCGGCAACCGCAAGTCTGTCCTGTGCGTGACGAGTAGTCTGCTGTGGAACGTCTTCGGATCATCCAGCAAGCAGTTCGTCTTCGCGGCTACCATATAGTTGTAGCTTCTTCCCCAACTGGGCGAACCCCAACTCGACGAGCAACACCAGTCCGGCGACCGCGACGCCAGCGCCCCAAGCGGCCAGCAGCGGCGCCAGCTGCCGAGCGGTCAGCGAACTAAACGGCTCCCCGGGCGTCTTCCGCACCAGATAGCGCGCGCCCAGCAGCGTCATCTCGTGGTCGTTCACCTTCCAGTAGAGCCCGCCCTCCACCAGCCGCAGCAGCAGGTACCTCAAACCACACCTTCAGCTGCCGGGCCAGCCACGCCTCCGCGAGCAACACCAGCGCGGCGACCGCGACGCCAGCGCCCCACGCGGACAGCAGCGGCGCCAGCTGCCGAGCGGTCAGCGAACTAAACGGCTCCCCGGGCGTCTTCCGCACCAGATAGCGCGCGCCCAGCAGCGCCATCTCGTGGTCGTTCACCTTCCAGTAGAGCCCGCCCTCCACCAGCCGCAGCAGCAGGTACCTCAAACCACACCTTCAGCTGCCGGTCCAGACACGCCTCCGCGAGCAACACCAGTGCGGCGACCGCGACGCCAGCGCCCCACGCGGCCAGCAGCGGCGCCAGCTGCCGAGCGGTCAGCGAACCTAAACGGCTCCCCGGGCGTCTTCCGCACCAGATAGCGCGCGCCCAGCAGCGTCATCTCGTGGTCGTTCACCTTCCAGTAGAGCCCGCCCTCCACCAGCCGCAGCAGCAGGTACCTCAAACCACACCTTCAGCTGCCGGGCCAGCCACGCCTCCGCGAGCAACACCAGCGCGGCGACCGCGACGCCAGCGCCCCACGCGGCCAGCAGCGGCGCCAGCTGCCGAGCGGTCAGCGAACTAAACGGCTCCCCGGGCGTCTTCCGCACCAGATAGCGCGCGCCCAGCAGCGTCATCTCGTGGTCGTTCACCTTCCAGTAGAGCCCGCCCTCCACCAGCCGCAGCAGCAGGTACCTCAAACCACACCTTCAGCTGCCGGGCCAGCCACGCCTCCGCGAGCAACACCAGTGCGGCGACCGCGACGCCAGCGCCCCACGCGGCCAGCAGCGGCGCCAGCTGCCGAGCGGTCAGCGAACTAAACGGCTCCCCGGGCGTCTTCCGCACCAGATAGCGCGCGCCCAGCAGCGTCATCTCGTGGTCGTTCACCTTCCAGTAGAGCCCGCCCTCCACCAGCCGCAGCAGCAGGTACCTCAAACCACACCTTCAGCTGCCGGGCCAGCCACGCCTCCGCGAGCAACACCAGTGCGGCGACCGCGACGCCAGCGCCCCACGCGGCCAGCAGCGGCGCCAGCTGCCGAGCGGTCAGCGAACTAAACGGCTCCCCGGGCGTCTTCCGCACCAGATAGCGCGCGCCCAGCAGCGTCATCTCGTGGTCGTTCACCTTCCAGTAGAGCCCGCCCTCCACCAGCCGCAGCAGCAGGTACCTCAAATCACACCTTCAGCTGCCGGGCCAGCCACGCCTCCGCGAGCAACACCAGCGCGGCGACCGCGACGCCAGCGCCCCACGCGGCCAGCAGCGGCGCCAGCTGCCGAGCGGTCAGCGAACTAAACGGCTCCCCGGGCGTCTTCCGCACCAGATAGCGCGCGCCCAGCAGCGTCATCTCGTGGTCGTTCACCTTCCAGTAGAGCCCGCCCTCCACCAGCCGCAGCAGCAGGTACCTCAAACCACACCTTCAGCTGCCGGGCCAGCCACGCCTCCGCGAGCAACACCAGCGCGGCGACCGCGACGCCAGCGCCCCACGCGGACAGCAGCGGCGCCAGCTGCCGAGCGGTCAGCGAACTAAACGGCTCCCCGGGCGTCTTCCGCACCAGATAGCGCGCGCCCAGCAGCGCCATCTCGTGGTCGTTCACCTTCCAGTAGAGCCCGCCCTCCACAGCCGCAGCAGCAGGTACCTCAAACCACACCTTCAGCTGCCGGGCCAGCCACGCCTCCGCGAGCAACACCAGTGCGGCGACCCGCGACGCCAGCGCCCCACGCGGCCAGCAGCGGCGCCAGCTGCCGAGCGGTCAGCGAACTAAACGGCTCCCCGGGCGTCTTCCGCACCAGATAGCGCGCGCCCAGCAGCGTCATCTCGTGGTCGTTCACCTTCCAGTAGAGCCCGCCCTCCACCAGCCGCAGCAGCAGGTACCTCAAACCACACCTTCAGCTGCCGGGCCAGCCACGCCTCCGCGAGCAACACCAGTGCGGCGACCGCGACGCCAGCGCCCCACGCGGCCAGCAGCGGCGCCAGCTGCCGAGCGGTCAGCGAACTAAACGGCTCCCCGGGCGTCTTCCGCACCAGATAGCGCGCGCCCAGCAGCGTCATCTCGTGGTCGTTCACCTTCCAGTAGAGCCCGCCCTCCACCAGCCGCAGCAGCAGGTACCTCAAACCACACCTTCAGCTGCCGGGCCAGCCACGCCTCCGCGAGCAACACCAGCGCGGCGACCGCGACGCCAGCGCCCCACGCGGCCAGCAGCGGCGCCAGCTGCCGAGCGGTCAGCGAACTAAACGGCTCCCCGGGCGTCTTCCGCACCAGATAGCGCGCGCCCAGCAGCGTCATCTCGTGGTCGTTCACCTTCCAGTAGAGCCCGCCCTCCACCAGCCGCAGCAGCAGGTAGCTGGCGCGGTCGCGGAGGGCCCAGCCCCGGCGCACCGGGTAGGCGAAGGTGGCGTGGCCCAGCAGGCACTGGCGCACGCGGTGGAACAGCGGGCGGCCGTCCCGCGTCGTCTCGGGCAGCCGCGTGTGGATGTTGACGAACATGCTGTTGCCCAAGATGGCCGCGCGCCCGGCCAAGGTACGCGCCACGGCGTCCTTCCATGCGATCTCGGCCAGCGGCAGGAGGGTCACCTCCGACTAGTCACGTGACATTGGTAACGAAACAGCGATGTTAAAAATTAAATCTTCCATGTTAATAACATGTCGACCATAAATCATCCATGTTTTACCATTACGTTTTTCACCATCGATGTTTTAAATATCAATTTTCTTAACCATTGATATTTTTGAACATCAATGTTTTAAAGCTTTTTTATTAAGTTAAACTAGAGATCAATTGGTGAGCAATAAAATTTTGTTAAGGCTGTGATGTTGTAGATTAATTAATAGAATTTAATTGAAAACAATATTTAGTGCCCCTTTGGGAAATACGAGGAAAAAGGAAGGAAATACCAAGTCGTCAGGACCATAACAGCTCGATAAAGACAGTGCAAGTTCTGTTATTCGTTCGAATGCGTAAAATGACAGGAAAGAGGTATTCTCAGTTTTTATTTCGGGTTTGTTTTATAAAATTGTGATTATGGGCATTGCAACAAACTTTTTCATTACAACAAAACATCCGGAACAAAAAATTGATGTTCCAAATATTTCATCTTCAATACATCAATCTTTAAAACATCGATGTTTAATGAAATACAGATTCCATTCGATTCACATTTTTATTTTACGTGGCGTGGCTCAGGGCCTGTGGTTTGATGTGTGTTATCACCTTAACCCCTTCACCTTCACCTCCCCTTTCAACTTGACCTCCAGCTTCACCTTCCCCCTTCACTTTAACTTCCATCTTCACCTTAATCTCGACCTTCAACTTAATCTCCATCTTCCCTTTAACCTCTACTTTCACCTTAACCTCCACGTTACCTTAATCTACACCTCCACCTAAACTTTAACCTCCACCTTAACCTTCCCCTCCACCTTTACCTCTACCTTAACGAAACTCTAAACTCTGTAAACATTGCCATCGATGTCGCAACCCTACCTCCGACTGCCCGCCGGCGGTGTCCGCCTCGGGCGTAATCCGTATCACCGTCGAGTTCGTCAAGTACTCCGAGTAGATGTCCATCTTCCCGATCACCTCGTCCAGCGAGTCGATCTCCTGTCCCTTGTCCGTCTCCGCCACCGACCCCACCAACACCCCGAAGAAGAAGCTCATGAACAAGAAGCCGAACAGGATCAGCCACACCATCACCCGGCGATGTCGACTTAACCTCCCCCTTCACCTGTACCTCCCCTTCACCTTAACTTCCACCTTCACCTGAACCTCCACCTTCACCTTAACGTCCATCTTCACCTCCACTTTAACCTTAACCTCCACCTTCACCTTAACCTTCCCCTCCACCTTAACCTCCACCTTCACCTCCACCTTCACCTTAACCTCCACCTCAACCTCCACCTTCACCTAACCTCCCCCTTCACCTTAACCTCCACCTTCACTTTAACCTCCACCTTAACCTTAACCTGAACTTCACCTTAACGTCCATCTTCACCTCCACCTTCACCTTAACATAACCCTAACCTCAATCGATGCTCTAAACATCGGATTTAATGTCGCATTCCAACCTCCGACTGCCCGTCGATGGCGTCACCGCCTCGGGCGCAATCCGTATCACCGTCGAGTTCGTCAAGTACTCCGAGTAGATGTCCATCTTTCCGATCACCTCGTCCAGCGAGTCGA
The DNA here is from genome assembly GCA_031308135.1 of Acheta domesticus. Taxonomy (NCBI): domain Eukaryota; kingdom Metazoa; phylum Arthropoda; class Insecta; order Orthoptera; family Gryllidae; genus Acheta; species Acheta domesticus. The sequence continues at coordinate 86,437,892 of JAHLJT010005437.1, read as the reverse complement.
TCTCCTGTCCCTTGTCCGGCTCCACCACCGACCCCACCAGCACCCCGGAGAAGAAGCTCATGAACAAGAAGCCGAAACAGGCTCAGCCACACCATCACCCGGCAATATCGACTTAACCTCCACCTCACCTGAACCTCCCTCTGCACCTTCACCTTAACCTCCCCCTCCACCATAACCTCCACCTTGACGTTTAACCTCCACCTTAACCTTTCCCCTCCAACTTCACCTTCACCTTCACCTTAACGTCCATCTTTCACCTCCACCTTAACCTTAACTTCCACCTTCACCTTAACCTCCCCTTCACCTTAACCTCCACCTTAACCTTTCCCCTCCAACTTCACCTTCACCTGAACCTTCACCTTAACGTCAATCTTCACCTCCACCTCCACCTAACCTAACCTAACCTAACCTCAATCGAGTATCTGCAAACATCTGTATCTATTTCGCAATCCCTACCTCTGACTGCCCGCTGGCGACGTCCGCCTCGGGCGCGATCCGAATCACCGTCGAGTTCGTCAAGTACTCCGAGTAGATGTCCATCTTCCCGATCACCTCGTCCAGCGAGTCGATCTCCTGTCCCTTGTCCGGCTCCACCACCGACCCCACCAGCACCCCGGAGAAGAAGCTCATGAACAAGAAGCCGAACAAGCTCAACCACACCATCACCCGGCGGTACCGTCGACGAAAAGCGCCCGTGACCAACGTGCGGGTGATCTCCAGCAGCAAGCCGCTCAGCGACAGGGCGTACGTCCACCGCAGCGACGCGCCGAATATCACCAACGACGCGACCAGCAGGACGCCAACGCTCCCGGTGACTCTGGGTAGCGCCACCCGTTGGCTGAACGCTCGACGTCCCACCATCAGGCACAAGCGGTCGACGTTGTGCGGGTACAGGAAGTCCATCCGGCTGCTCAGGGCTGCAGGGTCTTGCCACTTCTCAACCGCGTGCACGTCGACGAGGCCGGACGACACGGCGTCCGACCAATGGGGGCGACTGACGTTGCTCATGTACCCTGGGTCGTACACGCGTATGCATTTGGCGAAGCCCAGCATCTGAGTCACTAAGAACACCAGGTAGCCTTCTAGAATCAATTCCTGCCACTTGCACACGTCGCTCGAAATGTCAGCGGAGGCCATCAGCACATCCGTCACGCCTATCTTAATAACTTTCGATTGGTTTCCCACAGCATCAACTTCCTTTGTTACGGATCTCAGGAGAGGGTGTATCGAATTGGACATCTCAGTATTCGAAAGAAATAGTTACAAATTCACTTAAACATCGACGAAACCTTTCCCTCTGCGAGGTTTCTCTAGAAGATTTCTCTCAATGTTATTGCATTTGGACCCAGAATAAATAGTGCAAGTGGTTTGTGGCGACGTCAGTTACGGGATACAGTGTTATGGTTTCACTTCGTTCAATGCATACGCATTACATTAACGTACAAGTTCTGGGCATAGGGTTAAAAGTAACTTCACTAAATGCACACCTCATCACGAATATTCTTCGAAATCGATTTTAAATAAATTCACGAGACATATCTTCATATGATGGCACTCTAAAAGATCACTGACTTGCTCACATTCTTGTTGGGTTGTTTTTTTTCGAGAAAAATACTCCCAAACGTAGGACACCACAAACGTAGGACATTAAATAAACAGCCATATCCCATTTTTCAGAGATCAAAGAACCGGATAAAAAATGTATTCGAATGAAAACCCCTAATCAATATTCATGAAGATGACGTAAGTGATAAAAACCGGCTTGTAAAACATGCAAGAGGTAGAAAAGTTCAGAGACAAAAACGGCGTCACGTAAAAGCCATGGTGTTTCAGAGATACATCTGACAAATGTAGTGTGTGGCATGACCAATGTTACAAAGTGAGTAATTAAAAAATGTGTTTGATAAGATTCTTGACCCTTAGCTTTTTCAGTCTATGTTCAAAACCTTCTATTCATGATAGTTACTATTTCTGCTAAGATATTTGATCACAGCTACCGACAAACTCCTGGATTTACGAAAATAACTGAAGGTGATCTCACTATTTTTCGAACAAATTTATACGTCTAGACATTTCGCGTTCCACAACTTCCTATGAAAAGGACTAGTCGGAATCTTTCCTACGATCGCAGGACGCTTTTCGCGTAATAACGTAAATATGCAACCCACACACGTTTCACTCGATAATATCTCCATTAGTCGTGACCTTCAAGCAGAATACACGGCCATTCAACGTAATGAATGTTTCATGAAGTACGCAGTCGCGTCACATAGTGGCCAACTCAAAAAAATAAAATGCTGCTTTAATCGGTGGTTGTATGTGGTGTCTCCGATCAATACCACACGAATGTCCTAACAAACGGACTAGAACATCTTCACTTTCACACTGTGTCCCTTCCTCTCGCCCTCCACAACTGACACTTACAAACACTATACTACCACACATGACGGTGTAGCAGAAGGGAACTTGTATCTTGTCCCGGCTGGATAGATGTCACACTGGGGGGAAATACCTGGAAAAGGGAAAACCCCGCAAGCTGACGTATAGGACAGCGCCGAATCACACGTTGCGAGGAAGGACCACTGTCACCTCTCGGTTATAACGCGCACTACATCCACGGGAATAACTATCTACGACGCGCCAGGATACACGAAATACCCAAGATACAATATGCGTCGTTCTTCAGCACATCTGAATGAAGTCTTTCGTCGATTTATTTATTGCGGGTTGAGGTAATTTAATAGTTAATAGTCAATGAGGTCCATTAGTGACCTAAGAATACGTGATGATAACGAGGCCGAGGTAAATGATACAAAATATAGAAAGGGAGGCAAAGGTAACAGAAGAAGAGTGAAAAGACCTATTGAGAGTTCACATTATCCACCACCAATTCCACATGCCTTCATAATATCCGATATAATAAATGATGTCTAACATCAACAGATTGGTAAAATTTACGGTGCATCCAAAAATATTACTCTATTCATAAACTAAGAAACATACCAACGTAACACACATAAGTATCGAATAATACACTCATTATTAAAGTCTTTTATTTTTCGTGAAAATTATTAGTCTGTTTATAATTTTTGTACTTGAATTTTCTTGTAATGATCTGGTGGTGAAACACTCGCAGCGTTGCATTGGTATTCATTTTCCAGTAAAATGAATTTGTTTACTTGTTTTCTTTTGGCGAATACGAAAAGTCATTTTGTAATTTGTTTACAGATCTTGAACTTGATGTCATGATTTGATGATGAATCATATGAAGTATTGGTTTTTATTGCTCAGCAAAATGTTCTAACGCATCTTTGCATAAATTAAAACACTATTTTGTTTTCCTTTCTGCATTCTTTAAAAACTCGCCTTCTTTATCGTTTTCTACGAATTTACTAAGCAGTAAATCCTCCACAGACTTCACTCAGGACTTTCTTTCTTACCTCTGTTTCACCTAATGAGAATGATTGTTCAAGTACCACAGACCATCAATTCTTAATTACAGGCCGAAGTCAATACAATTTCCTTAATAATACAAGAAAATGTCAAAATGTTGTAATTTAGTGTGTATGTCACCTCTACCAAGGAGTGACTCCTTTTTCAAACCCTCTATACATAATACGTTCTATTGATTACAATAATGGTCGAAAATATTCTGAACTGCGCTTTACATAAACGTAACACTAAAAACGTAACGCATTCATTGTGATATGCGCCCATTGAAGTTATTCACGAGTGCTACATTTTTTTTTATTATTTTTTTATTTATTTAGTCAAAAAACAGTAAAAACTGTATATGACGTGTGGGGAAAGAAATTTATCTGCGCACATTTTCTTGAGGGCCAGAATTTTATAAAAAAAAAAAACGAAAACGAAAAAATTAATTTAGAAAATAATTATTTTAGAAAAATAAAGATATTTGAAAAATGTTTTTTCCCCGAGTTATAGAAAATCAATTTCAACTGTAAATGAACTACAAGCAAAAGGAGTGCTCAACAAAACGTGCGCACAGTGAAGCTACATTTACGTCTAGAAGCAAAACAAGGGGCCATCTCAGCATTTGCTCAATGGATCAGGGAAACTGGACAAAAACCTGATCGAGATGGGGGTCATTGACCCGGAAGCTGAAGTACATTACTTGTTACAGGCGTATTAAATATTTTTTGAAAATGTATACAATGCAAACGTAAACTAATTCATTATAAATCTTTGTTTTGTTACATTATTTTTCTTTTTCACGATCAGTATAGTCTCTAATTGTATAGAAACAGTTTTGCAGCAGAAAAGATTTTACTTTTAACTTAAATTTGTATACCGACTTTAATTGTTTTATTTATTTGTTTTATTTTTTGTTTTGTTTAATTGTTTTATTTTTGTAACAAAATTTGTGTTATTATCATTGTTGTATTAGTTTCATTTGGTGAAGAAAATAAAATGTCATAAAACCTTTCAATATTACTTAAAATGTAAAAGAAGAAAGTCAAAGTCATTAAAATAAGTGCTAGAGAGAAAACGAAGTTCCAAAACATTATTATAATAAGAGGGCAATCACATTGGTTACACAGATAAAACTATAGCTAATAAACACATCTTAAAAAACGAACCTGTCATACAGGATATCGCTCGTGACATTTCGGAGAATACTTGATGTTCATTTCACAATAATTGCTTTCTCAACATGAACTCTAGAGCCTCGCCGAGACATTTCAATTTACACGATGGCATATCTAGCTTTCAATTCAACGACGAATACACATCTTCAATGAAAACATACACATACACACACACACATACTCACGATCTAGCTTTCAATTCAACGACGGATAAACATCTTCAATGCACACACACACACACCCACACACACACACACACACACGTCTCTCCCATGTATGACAAGGACTCTGATGATTTCGACAGTGTGTCAACGTGGTAAATGGTGCATTGATTGACTGCATCTGATGCATTCTTTAAACACACCTATTACTAATAATAACAAAGTGTGAAAATTTCATCGAAATAGGTCGAGTAGTTTTGCGCCTGTGTGCGACACACATACGCACATCGCCTTTTATTTGTATACAGATAAAGATTTAGTTTCACGAGCCTTGAACTGCAAGTCACTGAAATCCATTAGTGACAATAAAGTGTAAATGATCAAGTGAATGATGGAGCAATGGCAGAATAACAGACCAGGTAAATAACGAAATAACATTTCAAGAGCTCCATTCATCCACTACAAGTTCCACATGGATTAGTCGGGGAACCACTGATTAATTAGTGATTCCGGGCGCTACGACTGCTAAGACCGCTAAGACTGCTAAGAGTGCAATGACTGCTAAGAGTGCAATGAAAATTAATGTGATTGCGGGTAAAATAGTTCAGATAATTTCAATAGTTTGTCCTTCAAGTAAAAATCGATTAGTGTATAGATTGAAAAATAATATGGATATAATATATGCAACTAAAACAGTAATCATTAGTAAAATTATTAAGGTATGGTCATGAAAGAAAATAAGTTGTTCTATTATACGTGTAGTGCAAGTGTTTTCCTCGGGAGGTGGCCGTGATCTTTTCCGCGTTGGATGGTCCGATCCGGCACCGACCTGTCTCGTGCAGGGTGTTTTGTTGCGGGGCGGTCTACGCCCTGATAGGCGCTCTTCCGCCGGGGGATTTTGTGGTGGGGCGCTGTGGACCAGTCAGAGCCCTGCCTTGTATGTATGTAAACAAGGCCACGGAGAAACTCTTAAGTTGGTTAATATATTGATTTCGGCGTTGAGAGACGCTGTGGAATTAAGTAGTGCTGCGGAGTGATGAAAATAAAGTGAGTGAGAATGTATAAATTCAAGCTAGAGTGTGAGCGGATAGGGGGGTGGTATTAAGATTGAAAGAGTTCCGCTATTCCGAAATGCTTAATTTTGGCGAAGGTTTTTTAATTTTTAACAAATGGTTGGGTTGTTGAAATTTTGAATGGAAGGTACGGGAAATTTTCAGTGCGCTATTTAAGGTGGCTGTAAGCAGCGACCGTCTGAGGGGAAATGTTTCCTCCCAGCGTTTGGTAAATGGTCGTAATATTGTCTGTATTTCTGGAAGCTACTTTGAAGTGCTGGGTTTTGGAAAATTTATCTATTTGCGAGGCGGCGGGCACCGACCTACCGTCGGCTAACGGTACAACCAGGCATCTCCCACCAGCGTGCCATCGCCCCAGCCGGGACAAGGTCTAAGCTCCCGAGCGGTCTCCCGTCATGTGTGGTACTGTTCTGTGGGTAAATGTGTGTGTAAGTAACAGGTTAGGATAGGACAAGAGGAAGGAAACATCGCGCGCGGTCCGTGACCCCTTTGTTAGACATTCGCTTGGTGTTCAACGGAGAAACCACGGAAAACTACCGATCGAAGCAGCCAGCCTGAATTCTACTTCAGACAGCGACTGAATTCGACCCAGCATTCTAGCTAATGTCGAAAATCCTGCCGTCGGGACTAGAACCTGAGATCTTCCGGTCAGAGGCACTGCATTGATTACACGAGGATAGAACACGGTCGCAGCGGTCAAAGACGCATGCAATGGCCGTTGCGCCACGAACACCACCCCCTTGTCAGCTTAACAAAAGAATGCTCTGCAAGAGAATTTCTTACTTGTTTAGGTGCACTCTCACACTCGAACAGACACTCGGCAGAAACGAACCTGCAAAGATAAGGAAAAGAGCATGAGTCAATGTAAGATACTTGCAAATTTTAAAAAAAAATAGTTTTTAAAGATATCTAAAGCAAAAAATTAATAATTTATTACACAAGACGAGAGAGAATTTATTTGAGAGAGGAAGGCATTGCCTCGCTCGCTCTTTGACCGCTCGTGAGGCATGACGATCAGTAGATAAATACTTTTTACTGATACGTTATTGCCTTCGATACTGAGCTCGATATACACTTTTTCTTTCATTTATTTTCTTCCCGTTCGACTTTCGTCTTTCGGGGATTTTAACGGGTAAAATGTTACATACAATGAATTTACGGGGCCATCCTAAGCCAAATGCGGGTCTCGGTGCAACCCTTCACTATTTTTAAAATTCCATATTTGAAATACTTGACTAGCCTAAGATTTGCATTTATTGCCTGGAAGTGGAGGGAGGGTGTTTATGGGAAATGATTTTATGATTCAGGGTGGGCGAAAGAGATCTTTGGGGAATCTGGATCTAATGCGTGAAGGATAATGTGCGTTTTGACCGAGATTGAATATTGTAGTGTTAGGACATGCGTGGAGGAGAGAATAATATTTTTGAGAGGTTTGCGAGATGAATTCTGAGAGGAGAGGTACTTGAAGCTCTCGATGGATTTGTGAATTAGAAATGAACCATGGTGCTTTCAAGGTTTGTCTTAAATATTTATTCTGCATTGTCTGTAAAATGGATAGGTTGGTAGGTGCTATGTTGCGCCGTATTGGACAAGCATATGTCATTGTGGGTCTTATGATCGTTTTTGTAGATGAGCAGCCCAGCTGTACACCTGGAACAAGAGGATCCTGGTTACGAGGGAAATATGAGAACAGTTGAAGGATCCCATATGTTATTTTAAAAAGGGAACTGTATGTGAGGGAAATATGAAAACCAAATCAAGTTAATGTGTAGTTAATTAGTAAATCTGGAACATTAAAATTAGGTAAAAAATAAAAGTCTGAAAAAAATAAAAGTCGAAACTGAGATCAGTTTCGTAATAAGAATTACCATGGTTTACTTCAGTTACTATTAATATCAGACCAACTATCGCAGGATGAATGTTCAAATTTAAATTGTGACTGCATCGCCACGATTTATACTGCTAGACTTCAAGAAATGTGCACTTCAACACATCTATTTAAAGAAATACTATTTACACAAATTGATCTTTTGGTAAAAAGTTGGCATATTACCAGTTCAATTCAAAGCATGAAGAAAGTACGTTTACCTTCGACGTGCATTATAGCATTTTGAATTCCCCATTAAATAATTCCCCTATGCTTTTCGACATGGTTTGTATCAATTCTTACATCGTCATATACAGTGTGACTATTTTATTAGGGTGCCGCGTTCATGGGAAATTCTGCTCGGCCGGCGGACCCTCAATCGCCGGGGAACAGTACACTCAACTCCCCTGAGAACGCTGCTGAAAGTCTGGCCCTGCAAACAGCATGCTTTTCCAGCCTTGGTGAATAGTCGGTTTGTGATGGCTCGCTCGAAGTACGTTGAAGCATGGAAATGCTAAATCAGATATGTGCCAAAATCACTTTTTTTCAGGATTCAAAGAAAACTTTTTTTATTGAATCTTTTTCTGGTACAGCACACTTAGCTGCTTTACAGAACTGATTAGAATAATACAGACTATATGCACAATATAATACAAAGTATAAATAAGAAGGAGGATGACCCCACTGGGCTCCTCAATTGGAAATCGCGGTGGGTATTTTAGAAACTAAGAAATGGGTATTTTAGAAACTAATGAAAACTAACATTGAGATCATTGCACCTAGCAAGTTAAGAAACGGAACCTACCTCCAATCTGTTTTTTTTATTTGGCACATATACTGCCAATCTCTACCTTAATTGCCATAAGCCACAAACAATTTTTGTAACTGGCCATTTTCAGACAGAGCTATGTGACATGTGAAGGGAACAGGAAATGGAGCCAAGTCCAATAGACATCTGCAATGTTACACAGCATATATTTTATTACAAATGATTCACAAAATTATTACAACGTGCGAAAATGCAAATTAATTCTTCGAAAAATGCTTTATTTCCTTCGGAAATATAAGGTAACATTTTCTTCAGATCATCCCATTTGGCCCTGGAAAGTTGTGGGAAGCCCATATACAAGGAACGTCGATGCAATTTTCGCAACAATAACGGCAAGTTGCAACAGCAAATAGCTCCTTTGAGCAATAGCACATTGATCCTTTTGCGCTGCGGTACAGAGGACTTACCACCAACGCAACATGCTGACAACAAAAAGCACCATTAGGAAGCGATTTTGGCACACAGCTGTCTGTGCAATGCATGGGCATCGGGACATACGTTCGTTCGCTGGACAAAAGTAACTTTTGACGAAAATGGCACGTAGCTCCTTTCGCATATTCATGCTTCAGTTTCACTTCACGAAGTTCACTCAAAACGTTTGTGTATGGCACGTACGTAAAATGTGTCAAACCGCTATGTGTCTCATATCCTGGAGCCTCTCTTCCAAATGTAATTACGGTAATTTCCAACACGAGTCTGCATCCGTGCGGACCGTAATCACTAGACCGAGGAACTTCATGCAATTGTATATTTTTCCTGATTGTGCGTATCGAACGGAATTGTATACAACTTTATCTATCACCAAAACAAAACAAATATGGCCCATTTTTATTTTGCATAATTTCATATATCTGGGATATTTTTAACTGCATATTTTGAACGTATGCGGCATATTTAAGTGCATATATTGCAGGTTTTTGTGTACAAGTGGGTCCAAGTCAGATATTTAAGTGTTATTCTCTTTCAGAACAAAACTGAATTAAGCCATGCCAATACTACAATACCAACATAATATTTACAATATTCTACTGATAAGATTGTTTTTGCTAGAATCTATTTACTTACTGTAACTTTATTCGTGCGCCTAAACTGAGCTGAATGCTTCGGCTCTTGAAACAATGCGATTGGTTCACTCCCTTAATATTTTGTTTCTTTATTTTAATGGTTGAAAATATATTTTATTATACGCGTTTTCTACTAGTGTAAAATGAAGATTACCTATAAATAAATATTAACTGTTGCTAATTATATTTTTGTTTAAGGCATGTTCTTAGTTTTAAGCGCATATATTGGCTGTATTAAGTGCATATATTGCCAATTTTAAGTTCATGATTGCATATTTTTAATGTTTTTAGTGCATGAAGTTCCGGAGTCTAGTAATTACGCTCTTCATTTTGTCAACAATTGGAAGACAGGATTGAGTAAAAATATCCGTTCCCTATGGACGTATAATCAACCATGAACAAGCGTCTATCACCTTCTGAATAAAATACAACCTTAAATGTATGAAAAAGAACCAAGTTTATTTTCATCTGAAGTTTCTGATCTCTGAACTTTTTTTTAAATTAGTGATTGCGTGGAAATACTGATCTTGTTTTACCTTCACACTGAACGAGCGAGTGATGAAAAGAAAAAAGTTGAGAGACGTCGTCGAAACAAATTCAACTCGATCGATCTTATCGGCTGATCCAAGTGCGCGTGTTTTGTTTCAAAGCCAGCGTTGGGTCGCATGCGACGTGAGATGATATCCGTCGACCTCCAGTACATGTGCCTAACCAACTCCGCGGGCAAATGGCTGTAATCGAACTCAAACGTGACACACCTATGGTAGATGGATACCTTCCATTTTTAAACCCTCGGGAATCATTTGGAGGCGAGGTGCTCGTAATTCTCAATCCGACATACAATTCTTCGAAACTTAACTGATAATACACGAAATTAATTGGTAATCTCTTAATTTGAAACTTAACTGTTAATCATACCTGGGAGTATGTATATCTCCGCTTCATAAATTGCAGTCCTAATTATAATTAATGGTTCTTATCATCCTTCATTACTATCAGTCCTCTCCTCTTACTCCCTTAAGGGTAAGGGCCTTCTTAAGGAAAGGTAACTCCTTTGAAAGAGGTCTTCCACAATGGCTAGTTCCAGAAATGTCCCCAAGCGTTGTTGTTGTTTTCTACTTTTGCTATTATATACACATAATATTCAGTCGCCTCTCTTCTGGTTCGGAAAACTTTCGACATGATGGCGTATATTTTCCACCTCTCTTTACGGAGAACCATACCTAAGCATCGGAGACTTTCGGGTGTTCGGCAAGATGTGTGGCAATGTAACGGTGCACGAAGCTAGCGGCCAGCTACTGCGATGACGCAAATATACTTTTTTCTATACCAGCAATATAAAAGACCTTTCCTGCTACAAGAAATCGTTCATCAAAGGACATTTTACGCCACAAATGATGACGTATTACCATTTTACGGCACGAATGATTGCGTCATCACGCATTCAGCCAATCGCGGCGAGAGAATCGTGGGGAGGTAGCGACGATCGGAACAGCCGACCACGGTTTTTCTCACACAGATGTCAAATATCCGAGAGGTCACAAGAAAGTTGTTTCGCAAAATTAAGTTTGATTCTCTTATAAATTTGTGCTGTTATACAAACAAATAGAGTACGCAACTCTTTTTCAAAGTGGCTGTATTGCATTCTCACAAATTTGAAAACTTGTTTTCAAAACATGTGCAATAAAGTTTATTATCAACTAGTTGCATAAACTACTATTTCACTTCATCCGCTTTGGAATGCTAGCGCCCCTAACCTAGGTCTTGCATTGAAGGGTTAAGATTAAATCACAAGAAAAACTAGTAGATTTCACATTTATTCGCTAGTCATAGATATACATACACAACGTAATTTACAGATGTTCGCAGACAATAATTTTCATATGGAAATCGAATGCATTATTTTGATGCTTAATCACTAACAAACAAAAAATATATTTTACACACATAGGCTTACATGCTGCGAAAGAACTGAATCGAAATACACTGAAAATAATGAAGTCTATGTAAACTGAAACATACAGTAGCAATAACATTACAATGCATCCAAAGGATTACAATCATTTCAAGCGGAAACAATTAATTAACCGTATATTTCCACATAAATAGTTTGAGTGTTACAATTTCAAACCCACAAGAAAGGTGAATGGAAGGTTCAAGAATATTCGAGATATCTTAATTTTGGAATTATCGATGTTACCGTTATCGAGGTTCGACCGATTTACAGTACATTTTTAATTATTTTATATCGGTTTATTTTGTACTTAGAAATTCTACAACGCAATTTCGTATCCTTCCAGAATCAATGGATCATACACTACCTTCACAATGGTTAGAGAGCCTGAGACGTGAACTAAAACTTCCCTAACAACACCTAACCAATGGCGCTGGAACCTGGATAAATCGAATTTCAAAGACAAATATTCCAGCTATAGACCGTTTCAACAAAGCAAGGTTAGAACCTTCGTATTCACGAAAGGTATCGCGTTTTCAATCCGATTTTTCTTACCGCTTCTCCCCACTGGCCAATCATAAACTGTGTCTCATCTATCTTATTCGGCGGTATTCATCGATCGCTATGGCGATGTCCAATAAACAGCGTATGTACTGTAACATAACCTCTTTGATTTAACGTAGCTTTCAGTTATTTTCAACATTTGTCGCATTTTGGAAGTCGGTTGGCTGGACATAATTTCATTCGTGGAAGAGTCCTATTAAATACTCCTCGTGCTTTTGGTAATTCTCAGATAAATCCCCTCCTCACGACATCTTCCACGTCATCTTCCTACGTCATAGTATCTCGCACCGCAACATTCTCCAGTACGCCCATCCCCACCCATCCTTCTCTTCAACATCTTCCAGTACGCCCATCTCCTCACCGTTCTTCACTTCAACTCTCTCCACCAGGCCGCTCTTCACCCTTTCCTTCACATTCTACACCGCACAATTCTTCACACCATCCTTCACCTCGGCATTTTCCACAACGCCCTTCTTCATATATCCTTCAGCACATCTTACATCACGCAATACTTCATACCATCCTTCACTTCAACATCTTCCAGTACGCCCATCTTCTCAACCGTCCTTCACTTCAACTCTCTCCACCAGCCCGTTCTCCTTCACTTTCCTTCACATCCTACGCACAATTCTTCGCACCATCCTTCACCTCAACACCCTCCACCACGCCGTTCTTCACACTATCCTTCAGCACGACATCCTACATCACGCCATTCTTCATACCATCCTTCACTTCAACATCTTCCAATACACCCTTCTACTCCCCAACTTTCATTTCAACATGCTCCTCCGGGCCGTTCTTCACCCTTTCCTTCAACACATCCTCCACCACGCCATCCCTCACCTCTGCATCCTCCACCACGCCCTCCTTTCCACCATCCTTCACCTCTCCCTCCTCCACCACCACCTCCTCCTCCACCTCCGCTTCCAGCTGCGCCTTCTCCGGGACCACACCCCCTTCGACCGTGCTTCCTACCCGCCGCGCCGGACGGCCCCGCCTCTTGACGCACAGCTCGGCGGCGCAGGCGGCGGCGGCGGCCGCGACGCCCGCGCCCCACGCGGCGAACGCCGGCGCCAGGTGGCGCAGCGACAGCGCGTGCGAGTCGGCTGGCGGAGATGGCTCCGCTGGGGCCGCGCGCAGGAGCGAGTGCTGGATGCCGCGCATGCGGTCGTCGTCCAGCTTCAGCCCCACGCCCGCTTGCGTCACGCGGCCCAGCACCGCGTCTAAGCGGACGGCCATTCATTACTATACTGCGATTTTTCTAGCTTTGCCCCTCAAGGCCACTCAAGGCCCATCTTCGGGACGGAATATCTCACGACATTTCGCGTCTTTTACGGTCTTGCCGGTAGAAGTCGCATGATCGCAAGCATTGCTTTATACGGTCGCGATAATCCGAAATCTAGCGGAACGACTGAGAAAGATGCGAAATACATATTCCATCGCGAACACGGGATTTGAGTGGCCTTGAGGGGCAAAGTTAGAAAAGTCGCAGAATAAAGGCGGCTCCACACATTCGCTATTCGGCGAACAGCGAGCAACCGCTCACCGAATCCCGAGTAGTGTGGATGGGTCGCTTGCTTATTGCCGAGTGACGAACATTCGGCGCTCGCCCTGCCCATCGCGTGTCGGTCTTTTTGGACACATCAAAGGGAGCGAACATTCGCCGAACAAATCAGCTGGTCGGGATCGGGCGAAAGGTAGCTCGCAGCTCGGCGAATGCCGAATGTGTGGAGCCACCTTAACGCAAATTTCGAGTATTTTCAACACCCCCTCTCCCTCTTGTAACGCACTTCCCTATCACTAGTCACAGCTGATTAAGTGTCAACGGACATAGGGTTTTAATCGAAGTAGAAAGTTTGCCGTGTTAGAATAGCGTGTACCGCCACGGTTCGAGTCGCCCCACGTTCAAAAGTCGAACAAACAACGATCAACACGCCGAGGTCATTCATGCTGTCCAAAAATATGTAGTATTAATGGAAATGTGTTCATGTGTAAATGTTTTATCGTATTAATACAAGACTGATTAAAAGGAACTATTTCAACAAAACAATTCTTAACACCCCCCTCTCACGTTACGTAATTGATGGGCGACTCCTTATTTAACATCATTGAATTCATGAATAGATGTATTATAACTGAGCCTGTTTTTACGTTAAAGCAAGTTTATTGTTAAGTTGGGTAAATATTTTTTTTAGAAAGTTAATCCCTCACAAAAAATGGACAAAAAGAAAAAAGGAAGATGGAGAAAACACCCTATTTAAATTCGCGAATCGATTCCAATCGATTCAATCGATAATAAAAATAATTCCATATTTAAATTCGCGAATCGGTTCAATCGGCCATCACAAATAAAGCAAAATAAAAACACTACTTAAATTCACGAATCGATTCCAATCGGTACAATCGGACATCAAAAATAGAATTTAAAAAGCTTCCTATTTAAATTCCTGAATTGATTCCAATCGGTTCAATCTGTCATCAAAAAAATTAAACAGAATAAAAAACTCCTAGTTTATATTCACGAATCGATTCCAATCAGTTCAATCGGTCATAAAAAAAATAAAAGACTAAAAAACTTCCTATTTAAATTTGGGAATCGATTCCAATCAGTTCAATCAGTCATAAAAAAATAAGAGACTAAAAAACTTCCTATTTAAACTTGGGAATCGATTCCAATCGGTTCAATCAGTAATCAAAAATAAAATTTAAAAACTCCCTACTTAAATTTGGGAATCGATTCCAATGGATTCAATCGGCCATCAATAATAAAATAAAATAATTCCCTATTTAAATTCGCAAATCGTTTCAATCGGTCATCAAAAATAAAGCAAAATAAGGAACACTATTTAAAGTTAATTCCAATCGGTATAATCGGCCATCAAAAATATAATGTAAAAAACTTCCTAATTAAATTCGCGAATCGATTCCAATCAGATGAATCGGTCATTAAAACATTAATCAGAATTAAAAACTCCTTATTTAAATCTGTGAATCGATTCCAATCAGTTCAATCGCCCATCAAAAATAAAATATAATCTCCACATTTAAATTCGTGAATTGATTCCAATCGGTTGAATCGGTCATCAGAAATAAAATAGAACAAAGAACTGCCTATTTAATGCTGGAGCACAAATTAATAAAAAATCCTTATTTGAATTCGCCAATCGATTCCAAACGGTTCAATCGGACATTAAAAATTAAATAAATTAACTATTTAAATTCGCGAGTCGATTCCAATCAGTTCATTCGTTCACTGAAAATAAAAAAATCACTATTTAAATTCTTGAATCTATTCCCATCGGTTCAATCTGTAACATCAAAATGAAATTGAATAAAAAATCCCTATTTGAATTCGCCAATCGATTCCAAACGGTCCAATCGAACATTAAAAATTAAATAAATTAACTATTTAAATTCGCGATTCGATTCCAATTGGTTCAATCGTTCACTGAAAATAAAAAAGGCACTATTTAAATTCTTGAATCGATTCTAACCGGTTCAATCTGTTATTACTCAATAAAAATGAATACAAATTCCCTATTTAAATTGTTGAATCGATTCCCATCGCTTCAATCGCTCATCACAAATAGGATGAAATTAAAAGAACTGCCTATTTAAGGCTGGCGCATTACCGAAGGCGCGCTTGAGCGGCCAGGCCTTGCGCTGCGGGAAGGCGAAGACGGCGGGCGCCAGCGCGCACTCGCGCACCACGTGCAGCAGCGGGAGGCCGTCGCGCCGCGCGGCCGGCGACGCGCGCACCGTGCGCAGCAGCAGGCGGTAGCCCAGCAGCGCCGCGCGCGGCGACGCCGCCACCTCCCGCGCCGCGGCGCCCAGCTCCTGCACCTGCACCTGCACGCGCAGCCGCGTGCCCGGCACTGGGCGCCGGTAAGGCCCCGCTCGTAATCTCTCGCTCGCTCGCTCGCTCTCTCTCGGTCGCTCGCTCTCGGTCGCTCGCTCTCGGTCGCTCGCTCTCGGTCGCTCGCTCTCGGTCGCTCGCTCTCGGTCGCTCGCTCTCGCTCGCTCGCTCTCGGTCGCTCGCTCTCGCTCTCTCCCTCGCTCTCTCGGTCGCTCGCTCTCGGTCGCTCGCTCTCGCTCTCTCCCTCGCTCTCTCGGTCGCTCGCTCTCGCGGTCACACGCTCTCGCTCTCGCGGTCGCACGCTCTCGCTCTCGGTCGCTCTCTCTCGCGGCCGCACGCTCTCGCTCTCGATCGCTCCTCTCTCTCTCGCTCTCTCTCTCTCTCTCGCTCTCGCTGTCTCTCTCTCTCTCGCTCTCGCTGTCTCTCTCTCTGTCTCTCTCTCTCTCTCTCTCTCTCTCTCTCTATATATATATATATATATATAAACAGGATGTTGGTATGTATGTAAGAGCAAAACTCCTACACCGTTGGACCGATCTCCATGGAAGTTGGCACTTCTACGTGTTTTATCAACCAGAAGGTTTATGTGTTGTTAATTCTGTTGTAACTCCATTACATGGCGCTGCATATTCACTACATATCCACTACATATTCACGTCAAATTCATCCTGCAACACACTCGGCAGCATTTTGAATTATATCGTTAAATAACTCGTAAACGATGCGTTGTAAGGCCTTAAAAACTAAAATTTTGAAGAAACGTATGTCACACCGTAATCTACGGAATGAACTCTTCCTGAACATTCTATTACATTTTTGCTGGTCCGGCGCTTCCCGATATTACCTCACCTGCTCAGAGACGTGCAGAACCTACAAGGAAATGTGAATGAGAGGGACAGAGAGCGGCAGAGAAAGAGACACACAGAGACAGACAGGGACAGGGTGAGGGAGATGGGAGGGGAAAGAGGGAGATGGAGAGGCTGAACAACGTCAGCCGAGTTTTCCTAGTAATCTGTATACAACATGTCCCATTTAACTTGACAAATCAAAGTAACTCGAAAAAATATGCAACGTACAAAAAAATGTCAAAGGCAAAAAATCCATATCTCCAATGGGGACATTTTTCACACCTAAAATCAAACTTCCACGCTCGCCCCTTGAGCGTGAGGCGGGAGCCAACTTTGAAATCTTGGATGGGAACCCCCCACTTTTCATTTCAGATTTAGATTCTACACTAAAAAATACATAAGTTTGATCTAAAACATTTTTTGATTTAGACCAAGTTCAGCCAAGTTCGTACACAAATTACAAAATTATTATTATTATTATTATTATTATTATTATTATTATTATTATTAACCTCCGATTGAGCGGAGAAGTTGCTGAACTAGTACGATATGGAGATGTGCAATAGTCGATTGAATCATTTTTCCGGGTGTCGAGATTCCGATTGATTTTTCCGGGATTGATTCCGGGTGCGTCAATCCCTTCGGCCTTTGAAAGCGTGAGTTTCCACGGCCCGGAGTCAGTATCCACTTGAATGTCCGGAAGTTGCAGCGTCTTAGGTACAGGAGCTAATGCTGCGACCTTCCTCAAGCGTGCATTACGCCCTGAGGAAGGTCGCAGTATGACGACCGAAACGTCGCCATCTCTGTTCCTAGGACAATTGATTGATTGATTAGGTTTATAGGGCGCTTCAACTGCTAAGGTCATTGGCACCCATGTCAAAGTTTTCTAAAAACAAATATATTAAACTTCTAATAAAAGTGTAATTGGTGCACTTGCTTACTAATTTAAAAGAACATGTATACCTTAAACAAGAACATTACAATTATACATAAAATAATTAAGCAGGCAGAATAAAACAGAATTTGAGGCCAGTAAAACATGTCCCTATGTCATATAAAATTGTATATTCCGCATTCTCTCAAAAAACAAAAAAGCTTTGAGAGCGCGGAATCGTCATCTCCGAGCACCTCTCGTAGAGATTTGCCCAGAGCATGTCTACGTCGGCTGCCATCAAATCTCAAACAATGCAGGAGGACGTGTTCCACAGAGAGAACCGCCCTGCACGAGTCACAGGTAGGAGGAGATTCTCCTCGAATGAGGAAACTGTGGGAGAAGTGACAGTGTCCGATACGCAGACGGGTTAAAATAACTTCCTCGCGCCTAGAAGGTCGGGATGAGGAGCGCCAGGGATTAACAGTATCCTTTATTACGCTTAGTTTAAAGGTGGTATTGTGCCACTCTGTTTGCCACGCTCTAAAGATCAGTCGTTTTAAAGAAGCTTTAACATCGGACGATGGTACGAAAGGAATGTCAACATGAGTATTCTCCGTTGCCGATTTTGCCGCCTGGTCAGCCAACTCGTTCCCTATGATTCCCACATGGCCTGGGACCCAACTCAGTATTAGATCGTAGTGGCGAGACAGAAGGCGATGAATGATGTTTTGAATAGATTCCGTCAGGTAGTCTGAGGAAGAACGGGAGACAGCTTGTAACGAGCTAAGAGAATCGGAACAAAGAACTACTTGACGTAAGGTCGTTGACTCGATGTATTTTAGGGCTTCAAGAATTGCATACATTTCAGCAGTGAAGGTACTGCACTGAGAATGTAGCCGATATGATTTTGTGACCCTGATACAATAAAAACTACAAGCCACCGCATCATTGCACGATGAGCCGTCTGTATATAAGAATACATGATCTGGGTAGGCTGCCCTCATTTCCTGAAAATGTATCTGGTAAGCAAGAGGACTAGTCGTTTGTTTAGGCAGGTTGGATAGTCGGAAATCAATATTCGGGCGGAGGAGTTTCCATGGAGGAATGGAGTGACTTGGGGGTTTCATGGGTGTCGGAAGATCAACATTAAGGTCCCGCAGAAGATTTTGCAATCTAATACCTGGAGGCTGAGGCAGCGATGTTCGAAGAATATATGATGTTTCATATTCAGGAGGGATAATTATTTGGCGGCAAGGATGATTAGGGAGTCCTGATACTTTAGCTCCGTAAGATGCTAATAAAATATCCCGCCTTCGTTTTAAGGAAGGCTCGCCAGCCTCGGATAGAAGGCACTCAATTCGGCTGGTGCGGTATGCGCCTGTTGCTAGACGGATACCCGCGTGGTGTATACTATTGATGGGTCGCAGAGTGGAGGGAGCTGCTGAGCCATACACTTCACTACCGTAGTCCAAAACTGAGCGGATGAGTGATCTATACAGACGTAAAAGGGTAGTGCGGTCGGCACCCCATGATGTACCATTCAGCATTCGGAGAAGATTAAGGAGAGAGACACATCTGGTTTGTAGTCCACGGATGTGAGCGCGCCAGGTGAGAGACTTGTCAAATGTAAGCCCCAGGAACCTGGCAGATTCTGCAAATGGAAGCGGGTTTCCTGCCAAGTGAAGGACTGGATTACTATGCAAATGGTATATCCTACAGAAATGCAAACCGATACATTTAGTAGAAGAGAATTTAAAGCCCGTTGACGTACTCCATTCGTGGAGCTTGTTGAGCACCATTTGGAGTTGCCTCTGGATCACGCTGATGCTGCTGGAGGAACAGAAGATGGCAAAGTCATCCACAAATAACGATGCCTTAACAGGTTCTCGTACAGTCGACGCTATACCATTGATGGCGATGGCAAACAGAGTGACACTCAGCACTGATCCTTGAGGGATACCATTTTCAAGGGGGTGACTACGAGAAAGTCTATCACCCACACGAACACGGAAGGATCTATTCAATAAGAAGTTTTGGAGGAATAGCGGAAGCTTCCCCTTAAATCCCCAAGAGTGCAGGGTTTGCAGAATGCCGTACCTCCAGGTGGTGTCGTAGGCCTTTTCTATATCAAATAATATAGCCACTAGATGTTGTTTCAAGACGAACGATGTAGAGAGAGCTGTTGCCAGCGAAACGAGGTGGTCCAAGGTAGATCGGTTTCGTCTAAACCCGCTTTGGATTGGCGTCAACAGATTTTTACGCTCCAAGGTCCAGGCTAGACGCTGATTCACCATGCGTTCCAGCACTTTGCTTACACAGCTTGTGAGGGAAATAGGTCGATAACTTGATGGCAGTGATCGATCTTTCCCCACTTTGGGAACTGGGACGATGATAGCTTCTCGCCACATGGTAGGGATAGTATGCTCTTCCCAGATACGGTTAAAGAGCCGGAGAAGAAATTCCATGGCAGTTTCGGGAAGATGCTGCAACATTAAGTTGTGGATTTCGTCTGGACCTGGAGTGGTTCTTTTGGCAAGCTTCAGAGCAGAACGCATTTCATGCATAGAGAAATGGGTATTATAATCCTCATGTGCTCTGCTCGAAAAATCCAAAGCGCGATTTTCCATTCTTTCTTTAAACGAAAGGAAGTTTGGAGAGTAGTTTGCCGAACTCGACATCTTTTCATAGTGAGTGGCAAGTTCCTCTACAACGGCGTCTCGATCTGTGATTATCTGACCATTTTTTCTAAGGCCTGGCACTGAGTATGAGGAAGGGTACCCTTTAATTAGACGCACCTTCCTCCATACTAGACGTGGTGGCGTGTGGCAATTCAAGGAGGACACGTATGCCTTCCATGATGCATTCTTGCTTTCTAATATGGTTCTCCTCGCCTTAGCTCTGCACCTCTTGTAATCAATAAGGTTATCCGCGGTTGGATAATGTTTAAGTCGAGCCAACGCTTTCTTCCGAGCACCGACAGCCCTTGAGCAATCCAAGTTCCACCACGGTACAAAGGGGTGTCGCGAATTACCGGTCGACTTGGGGATTGCAGTGCCCGCAGCTTGCAATATTGCAGTGTTAAAATGAGCAGCCATATCCTCCACACTAACAAATTCACCCTCTGATAAATTCACATTCGCTTGGAATGTCGGCCAGCCAGCACGAAGGACGCACCATTGAGGGGGGCGCGCCAAACCACGCGCAAGTCTATCAATGTGGACGATAATGGGATAGTGGTCGCTACCATATAGGTCGTCTAGGATGGACAATTGCAGGTCGGTTGAAAGAGAAGGGCTGCAAAGAACTAAATCAATACACGTGCTCGAGTTTGTGGCGACGGCAAAATGAGTTGCTTCACCAGAGTTCAGAATAACCAAGTCCGCTGTGTCTATTACTGATTCAAAGATACTGCCTCTCGGACACGTGCGGGAAGAACCCCAGAGAGGACTGTGGGCATTCACATCGCCGACTATCATAAATGGAGAAGGCAGTTGATTTATCAACCCTAAGAGTTCGTCTGCTGATATAGTCAGACCTGGAGGGATATAAATGTTGCACACAGTAAGTGTGAGGGATGGGAGGTGCACCTGCACACATACTGTTTGAAAGTCAGTCTGAAGAGGTACCTCTGTAGATAGCAGCGAATCATGCACCAGTGAAGCAACTCCGCCATGAGCGCGGAGACCATCATCCACATCGAACCTGTACGAAGAAAATCCGCGAAAAGATAGAGGGCGAAGTGGGGTAAGGTGTGTCTCTTGAAGACAAATCACCATAGGATTGTGACGGGACACCAACAGTTTAAGGTCGTCCCGTCGCGAGGAGAAACCATTTGCGTTCCATGACATTAGAGCCATGGTAGAATTAACTTTCTTTTTTCTTCCGACGTTGGGAGCCGGATGCACGAGACTCCTCCCCAACGGGAGCCTCCCCCAAAACAGAAACCTCCTGGGTGTTGCCAGGGGGGCTGGATGCTCGCTCAGAGCTAGTTTCAAAAGTTGTAGTCGGTCGCGACTTCGAAGGTCCTTTTATGTTGGGGTTTGGTGTCCGTCTGACGTCAACTTCCGTCGACACAGTTTTTGTTGTCGATTTCGTGGACTGTGCTGGTTGGACTTTTTTGTGTACCTTATATTTTGTGGGGATTATTATTCTCCCACCCTCAAGGGGAGATGTATCCCCAGGGAGGTCTACTGGTGACACTTGGCAACCAAAACTCACTACTTGCGGGGCAGCGCGTTCTGTTTGGCAGCCCGCTGCTACCCTCGGAGATTTCGCTTTCACAGTGGCAGAAAACGAGCGCGAGAGGTCGACTGGGTTCCTCGCATGGAACCGACGTTTGGCTTCAGGGAAAGACACTTTTTCCACGACTCTTATCTTTTGGATGTCACGCTCTTTCAAAAAGGTGGGGCATTGATTATAATTTGCCGGGTGGGCACCTTCGCAGTTTACGCAATGCGGTGTAGTGGTGCAAGGTCCAGGTTCGTGAGATGGTTTACCACAGTTACCGCACACTGGGGTATCTGCCATGCACCGCTGTTGTGTATGGCCGAATCGTTGGCACTTGAAGCACCGCAAAGGATTGGGCACATACTGTCGCACGCGGAGGTTATAAAAACCGCACGAGATATTCCGGGGCAAAGTAGGGAGGTTGAATGTTAGGATAAGAGTGGAAGTGGGGATTTCTCGCCCATGCTCCCTCCTCTTAATTCTATAAACATCTGTCACACCCTGACTCTTGAAGAAAGCAACCAGATCTTCTTCGCTCTCTGTTGAGAAGTCAACATGATTGACCACTTCCTTACAAAGATTGAGTGTTGGGTGAGTGGTCACCTCCACCTGGAGGCCGGCAATCTGCTTCGTCTTCATAATTCTATCAATCTGTTCATCCGTTAGCGCTTCAAAAAGAATGGTGCCATTCCTTTGACGCACTACGGCTTGCAATTTTCCATATTTTTCCTCTATTGCTCGCGCCAAACGCACAGCACTAACCATTTTAAATGATTTACCTTCCTCTGCGCATGCCATGAGGAGGAATCTAGGTTTCTTTGGTCTATCTTCTTCATTGAAAAAGAAACTATTCAAATCAAGGTTTCTTTCCGGACATCTCCTCTTCCTTGCGAAAGAGGGCGGGGGAGAAGGTTTAGTTTCCATAAAGATGGATCAGGTTCATCCTCGTGGTCCCCACCCACCACGGAGCCCAACAAGGGGACACTCCATCGGAGTGCCAGGGTTGCCACGAGGATATAGTGGGGGAATAACACAGCGCTGCACCACCGTGTATCCCCCCGCTCACCCTGGAGTTCAGTACAAGACCTAGTCCAAGCCGATTGATCGGGAGTGGGTTAGCTCCCGACCGCCCGTCTAGAAGAGTCCGAGGCCAAAGCAAGCGTATTGAGGCCTACAGGGAATGTTCCCAAAAATACGTACACAACGTATCCCTCAGTGCAAGCCGAACGTAGCACAAGGTGAGTGTTTGGGAAACAAACAGACCCCTCAACCGCCAGGACACACATTCCCTCCGACACGGGTCGCCATGCACGGCAAACACATGGGTGGGCGTTCAGCATACAGAGAAGGCCAGTGAGGAAGAAAAAGGAGTGAAAAGAACGTACATGACATGAAATGAGAAGCAAGAAGATGAAAAAAATGGAGAAAGGAACACTTGAGAGCCTTCTCTGCATCCCCCCGTCAGGACGTGGACCAACCCACCTCGACGGGTCCTAGGACAAGGTGTCTCCGCGGCAAACAAGTAGGTACTGCAAAGGTTGATAGTCTCGTGAGTGTAGTAGATGTTCCTATCACGAGGTGATATTGCTATTCCACAAATGAGCGAAAATGCGAAAATGATGACGTCGGAATATTATTGCCGCAACGCCTGTACTCCCTCGCAGGCTGTCCGGGAAAACGAAGCCACCTGCGGTGGATAGGAAGCTGTCCGCTAGGTGGCCTTGGCTGAATCCTGCATGCCAATTGCCACGAAACGATTCATTGTAAAAGTTTAACTTATAAAAGTAGTAGAAAAATACCGTATGAAACTCAATGTAATGGGTATTAATACACTCGTGTGACGTTTACGATAGTCGCTCGAATCGTAATATCACACTCGTGCATTAATACCCATCATTACATCATCGTTTCATAATGTGCTATTGTAAACCACGTTCACGGCCGTCGCACGCGTACCCATGACGACGGGCGCGCCGCTGGCGTCGGGGGCGGCGTCGTAGTCGGTGACGAAGTCGGCGACCCAGCGCGGCGCGTACACGCGGTCCACGGCGCGCTGCAGTTCCGCCAGCGTGTCGATCTCGGCGGCCGCGCGGGGCGCCACCAGCGAGCCCGTGAGCGCGCCGCCGAAGAAGTGCATGGCGAAGAAGCTGAAGGCGGACAGCCACGCCAGCAGGCGGCGGCGCCGCGGGGAGAACCCGCCGCCCGTCACGAACGTCTCCAGCACCTCCGGCCGTTCATTGGCTGATTAGCTTTTGGGCGCGTCAACTACTAATGTCATTAGTGCTCCAATCTACCTTGTGTTCTTTAAGGTACAGATTTTTCTCACTTTGTCTCTCGAAACCCGTCTTCACGATGGAATATGTCACGGTATTTCGAATCTTTCTCTGTCGTGCCGCTAGATGTCGCATGATCGCGACCGTATCAACCAATGCTTGCGATCATGCGACTTCTAGCAGCACGACCGAGAAAGACGCGAAATGCCGTGTGATATTCCATCGTGGCCTTAGGAACTTGAGAGGCAGAGTTTAAAATATCGCACTGCACTGTCCTATTACAATAGCGTCAGCGTATATGCGACTCTGACAGTTCATTGTGCTGTTGCTACACATTACTACGCACATGGCACCATCTACATCACAGATAAATAAAATATCAAACATTAACATTGACAGGCTATGACAAGTCTTGATACCATTTTTATAACTTTCGGCAAAGCCGAACCTTATCGCCTCCGCGACTTCGTGCGAGTAAGATGAGCGACAACGCCGAACCCTGGCTGTGGAAAAGTAAACAAATCTTCGCAAGCGTATTGCTTAGTGCGATTTCTATAACTCTGCCCCTCAAGCCCCTTTGGCTACACACACTGCATTTCGCGTCTTTCTCCGTCCTGCCGCTACACTTCGCATGATCGCAAACATTGCTTGATACGGTCGCGATATTCCGATACGTAGCGGCACGACTGAGAAAGACGTGAAATACCGTGACATATTCCATCGCGAAGATGGACCTTGAGAGGCGAAGTTACAAAAATCGCACTATAGAGCAGGTTATAGCGGTACGAGGGAGAAAGACGCGAAATGCCATGTGATATACCATCGTGGCCATAGGGGCTTGAGAGGCAGAGTTAGAAAAATTGCACCATAACTTTCGACAAAGCCGAACCTCATTGTCTCCGCGAGTTCGTGCGAATCAGATGAGCGACAAAGCTGAACCCTTGGCTGTAAAAAAGTAAACAAATCCTCGCAAGCTGATTGCTTCAGAGCAGGTCACATGATGTACCACAGCACGTGGCGAGAGAACTGTCAGAGTCGCTTGTATGCTGCCGGTACTGTACTGACTTGTGTCAGATCGTCAGCTGTGACGCGGCTATAGAATCGTGACTTTCGTTACGACTTTAATTCTTGGTATTGTAGCTTCCATTTAAATCGTCGTCTCTATTTAAATGGAACTATTATTGATAACGCCCACGTCAAGTATTCAAGTCATTAGCTCTGTAAGTGCGGTGCCAGATGGTCTTAGAGCTCTTCAAGAAGACAGAAATATTATTCGGACTATAAGTGTGTCTCCGTCCTTTCGTAGATCCATCTTTCCGTCAGCCTTTCCGTTCGTCCTTCTTTCCATCCAACCATCTTTCAGTGCGTCTGTCTTTCCGTCCGTCCACCTCTTCCTGCGTCCGTCCGTCCGTCTGTTCGTTCTCTCGTTCCTCCATCCGTTGGTCCGTCCATTTGTCTCTCCGTCTGTCCATCTGTCAGTCCGAGTGTCCACCCGACGTCGGTCTGTCCGTCTGTCCATCCGTCTCTCTGTCCGTCT
Source organism: Acheta domesticus (assembly GCA_031308135.1). Taxonomy (NCBI): domain Eukaryota; kingdom Metazoa; phylum Arthropoda; class Insecta; order Orthoptera; family Gryllidae; genus Acheta; species Acheta domesticus. The sequence continues at coordinate 86,412,155 of JAHLJT010005437.1, read as the reverse complement.
GCCTATCCGTCCGTCTGTCCGTCCGTCCGTCTCTCCGTCCATTTGTCCGTCTCTCCGTCCATTTGTCCGTCTCTCCGTCCATTTGTCCGTCTCTCCGTCCATTTGTCCGTCTCTCCGTCTCTCCGTCCAGCTGTCCGTCTCTCCGTCCAGCTGTCCGTCTCTCCGTCCAGCTGTCCGTCTCTCCGTCCAGCTGTCCGTCTCTCCGTCCAGCTGTCCGTCTCTCCGTCCATCTGTCCGTCTCTCCGTCCAGCTGTCCGTCTCTCCGTCCATCTGTCCGTCTCTCCGTCCATCTGTCCGTCTCTCCGTCCGTCTGTCCGTCTCTCCGTCCGTCTGTCCGTCCATCTGTCCGTCTCTCCGTCCATCTGTCCGTCTCTCCGTCCATCTGTCCGTCTCTCCGTCCATCTGTCCGCCCATCCGTCTGTCCTTCCGCCCGTCCGTGCGTGGCGCCAGTGCCCCTAACCCCGCCCCTCCGCTCGGCTCGGCGAGGCGCACCTCGAGCAGCAGGCGTCCGGGGGGCGTGGCGGCGTAGGAGGCGCGCGCGGCGGCCGCGACCGCCGCCAGCGCCGCCGCCGTCGCCGCCCACGCGCCGCGCGACACGCCGGGCAGCGCCACCCGGCGCCGGGCCGCGCGCCGGCGCACCGCCACGCACAGGTCGTCCACGCCGCGCGGAGACGAGAAGGCCAGCGACGCCGACAGACGCGCGTCCTGCGCCCCCACCAACCACCACCACCACCATGCAAACACTGGTGCTTGCGCGCACGAAAGCTCCTATGGTCATTAGCGCTCTTGGGGCAGTCAATGTTGTATCCCGAGAAGTGGAAGAGTTAATCTTTTTATTGTTATGTCATGTTACCAACCCTATGTATTAGTCATTAAATAAAAGAAAAAATGTATGATTCCCTTAACTTAAACTGTTTTGAATTGTTAATATTTATTATACTCGTATTAAGAGCTGATGATGACACTATACAAAACTGTCGAAACGTGGCTCTTTAAGAATCTGAATAAAAATAAGTAATGTGAAAATTTCTCAATACATTTGTAAATTAAGCCAACGGAAAAAGGGGGACCATATATTTATTTACGAGGAAGAGTTCCTTAACCACTGGAACATAACAATCCTGGATTTCTCTGAGCGCGTAAACAACTATGTTCATTAGTGCAGTGTATGTTATAACTACGGAGCGGATTTTCCATACTTTTGGCTGTGGCTTCAGGGAATAGCTAAGTGAAATTTATTGACATTTAATTAGAATATGCGATATTTTTTCTCTTGAAGCATATTCGTGTAATTATAGACGCATATTTTGCATATTTCGTTAAAATAGACTTATCTTTAAAACGTTTTATCTTTTCATAAAATTGTGTGTTCATTGATTCGAAAGAGCTTGTCACGGTTTTTTTTTTTTTTTGTTTTCTACAAATAAGAGGCGGGAGAAAAAGCCGAAAGAAACCGGGCGAATAAGCAGCCACGTCATTGGCCGACCGCGGGGGTGTGTCTCCGTAGGGCGCGACCGTATTGGCGGGGAGCGCCGACCCGCCTCCAGGTGTTGCTAAGGCGGAGCCCGTCGTCTCTGTTGAGGTTTTCGGGCCTCCTGGAGATTTCCAAAGCCTCTTTGATCACACGAGGCCACCACCGGTCTTCAATAGATATAGTACGAGTCTCGTGGTAATTGACGAGGTGACCGGTTTCGGCGGCGTGTTGGGCTAAGGCCGACTTGTGGAAGTTATGTAGCCGGTCATGTCGCATGTGTTCCCGCATCCGCTCTTCTACCGTGCGCCCGGTTTGGCCTATGTAGACAAGCCCACAACTGCATGGGATTTCATATACGCCGGCGTCTTGAAGTGGGTCCGGGCGGTCCTTCACCTGGACCAGGCTCCCTCCGATTTTATTGCGCGCATGTAACACGGGGCGGATATCGGCCCTGCGCAGCAGTCTACCAATCTTGTCCGTGACCCCTTTGATATATGGTAACCGGGCTGTCTTGCAGGGTGGACTGGAGGGCTCGTTCCGTTCACTCGATGTAGAAGAATCGAACCTCGATAGCGCACGATGCACGGCGGAACCGCTGTAACCATTGGCCAGGAAGGTTTCTCTGAGAAATGCTTTTTCCGACTCAAGGCTATTGTGGTCACATATCAGGGAGGCGCGGTGAGCAAGGGTGGAAAGGACACCCCGTTTCGTGGCAGGGTGGTGGTGTGAATCGGCATGTAGGTAACGATTGGTGTGGGTGGGTTTCCGGTAGACAGAATGGCCGAGTGTTCCATCAGGACGCCTGGTTACTAAGACATCCAGGAAAGGGAGCTGCCCATTCTGTTCCGTTTCCATGGTGAACTTTATGCGCGGGTGGATGTTGTTGAGGTGCGCGAGGAAGGTTCCGAGGGAATCGGTGCCATGGGGCCAGATGACGAATGTGTCATCGACGTAGCGCAGCCAGAGCGACGGTTTTAAGAGCGCATTTTCTAAGGCCTGCTCTTCAAATGCTCCCATGAAAAGATTCGCTACCACAGGCGACAACGGTGAGCCCATAGCGGGTTTATGGATTTTGGGTAGGCCATAGATGCGGGGTGTGCGATGGTTGTTGGCGAACTTCAGAGTTTTCTTGTCCTCGTCGCTGATGGAAGAAGCTTGATTTAAGCTGGACAAGACTTGTTGCCTCACCTTCCGCAAAGGGTTGTGGTCCAGTTTCTTGTAGGCGTTACTATCGCTGAGTAAGCTTGTCAGCTCGTGGTATTCGGCGCTCTCCATGATCACAGTGGCGTTGCCTTTATCCGCAGGCTCCGCCTTAGCAACACCTGGAGGCGGGTCGGCGCTCCCCGCCAATACGGTCGCGCCCCACGGAGACACACCCCCGCGGTGGGCCAATGACGTGGCTGCTTATTCGCCCGGTTTCTTTCGGCTTTTTCTCCCGTCTCCGATCACGCAGATGCAATTTCCAGACGTCTATCCTGTTCTTTTTTCTATCCTCTTCCCTTTCCAACCACCCTCCCTCCCCCCACATTATCAGGTCTCGCAGTATAGCTCCATTCCCTCTCCGCCAATCGCGGGCCACCTGCCCTCCTCCCATTGGTCGCCGCTGCGACCTATCAGCTCCTGCACCCCGTCCTCTATCTATGCGACACGCTAGCCTCTCGGCAGCAGTATAGCTCTGAAGAAGGCCACAGCAAGATGGCCGAAACGCCAGCAAAACCGACTGAGACGCGGCTCATCCCGGACAGCCAAGAACATGACGACTCCGGCCGCGGAAGCCTACGAATCTACATTACCCAGGATGTAGCGGTGGTTCTCCGCTGGGACGTGAGATTGATTGATGTTTCAGGATACAACTGCTATAGTCATGAGTCCCGTTCGTGCAGTGAATGTTATGTACTGGGATGTTGCAGTGTTTACCCCGGCTGGAACGTGAGACTGATTTCCGGGCACTGCTTGGTCTTTGTCGGTGTAATGAAGGTTTTCGAACGGGAGGTGGCGCTGACGGTGGGGGTGTCGTGAACGATTTCTTCGTGGTAATCCATTCTTAACATGTATGAGCACTGATGGTTTGGAGAGATGCATTCTTAACATGTATTAATACCAATGGTTACGGGGTCATGAATTCTTAAAATACATGAACACCGATGTACGGGAACGTTGAATTCTTAACACGTGTGAACACCGATGGTTTAGGATCAATGAATTCTTAACAAATATAAACACCTACGGTTACAGGGGGCATGCATTCGGGAGCGATGAATTCTTCACATGCATGAACACCGATGGCTTGGGAATGATGAATTCTTAACGCGTATGACCACCGATGGTTAGAGAACGATGAATTTTTCACGCGTCAGAACACCGATGGTTTGGGAGCGATGAAGTTTCCACGAGTACATACATGAACACCTACGGTTACGTGGATTGGATTGAGAGGCGCTACCTGCAGGAGGGAGAGCGCGTACACGTCGGCCCGGCCTTCCGCCACCTCGCGCAGAGCGCCGCCCAGCGCCCCGCCGCGCAGCACCCGCCCCGCCGGCGCCGGCACGCACTGCACCTGCGCAGCGGGACCAACCGCCCTCCCTCCACACCCACACTCAACCACCTCTCCCAAGAGCTCGGAGAGTTTGCGCTACGTTATTGATTGACGTTTCCGGGCGCGTCAACTACTTTGGTCATTAGTCCCGTATGTGTAGTGCGTGATTTTTTCTCGGGAGGTGGCGATGACCTTTTCCCCGCTGGATGGCGAGATCTGGCGTCGACCTACCGTCGACTAGCGGGGTTTTCCCCTCAACCAGGTATCTCCCACCAGCGGGGCACCGCCCCAGCCTGGACAAGCTGTAAGCTCCCGACTGGTCTCCCGGCATGTGTGGTAGTGTAGTGCATGTTAGTGTAAGTATATGTGTGTATATGTGTGTGTCCTGCGCAGCGGGACCAATCGCGGGATGAGGCGGTGAATTCTTGGGTTAGCGTATCGGACTGCTATACCCAAGTCCGCGGGTTCAAACCCGAACGAAGCAGTGGATTTTTAAGGGCGAAAAAATCCTTCTGGGGAAGCAAAGCCGGCTGTCCCATTGACCTCGGTACTAAACTCGGATAGCTAGTAGCTCTGAGCTAGCAGAGCGGCCTTAGACCCAGGCATTGTATGGGGAGGTTGCTGTGAGGGCAAACTGCGTTCCGGCGGGATCCGGATATTGGTCCAAGGGGGGTACTTGCATCCCTGAGGAGGGTGTAGGTAAAGGCCATCCCCTAGGTATTCACCCTGGGGTTTGCCCCCCAATAAAGTACATGTGCGAGGGGTGCCATACCAAGGCATGCACGTATAAATATACATGTCCTATGTTAGTAGATTTACTGTATGTAATTTACTGTATGTATTTTCTCATGAAGAAAATCTAATAACCGAGCAAAACTCGCTTCGGTGAAGCAGAAACGGACCCAGAGACGAATTATGGGAGGGGAAATTTTTTTATTCGAAATGTTTTTGTCGAATGTGTCATATTACAGATTATGTAGAAGGACGCAGGATGAACTCATTTCTTGTTGCGATACAATTTTATTCGTTTTAATGTTTATACGAAAATACTTTTGTCCGGAAGTTCCGTGACGTGTAAAAATCAATAGTTACTGAAAAAATTTGTGAGGGAAAATTTCCCTCATTTCCCTCCCTGTCGATCCGCGCTTGGGTATAGGAACAAATTATTCATTTGATTCCGTATGCACAAAGTCATTATAGTGTAATGTGTCACTGTGTAAAATGACAAATTACGAGAAATAAAATTTATATTTTACATTTTATATTTATATTTTATTTATTTTATATATTATTTATATTATATTTTATATTTATATTATATTTTATATTTATATTTATATTTTATTTATTTATATTTTATCAACTCGAAAAGTATGCAAAATACTTGTCATTAAACGATTTGAGTTAAGGTACTTCAATGTGAATCAACTTATGATAGTAATTGGTCGACTGCCTGTAAAATATGAAAAATAAAATTTAAAAATATATAAACTACTATTCATTGCGGAGTTGTTTTGTGTGGTGAAGTTGTCACGTAACAACGCCTACCCGGAAGTCTAGAATTAGTTGCAGTATTTTAATACAACCGATTATTTTGGACGGTTATGTTAAAGCAAAGGTGAAATAACTGGTTATTCTGAGCTGTCACCGTGAACCCGAAAGTGATAAAAAAAAAGGAACGGTGAATATCCGGTTATTTTAAGCAATTATGTTAAACTGAAGGTGCGATAACAGCTTATTTTCGAGCTACCGTGCTAACCCGAAGGCGTTACAAACTGAACCAATCATTTTAACATCCGGTAATTTTAAGGAGTTGTGTTAGACTGAAATGTGAAATAACCGTTTATTTTACCGGTTGACTTATCAACCCGAAGGTGTTTTTAAAAAATCCCAAACAACCTTTCCCGCCCCGCCGCGCTCTCAATATTCGTGCATACGCGCGACGCGGCCGCGTGGACCAGAGATCCACATGTAAAACCAAAAGCGATATATCCGGTTGTTTTAAACTGCCACATTAAACCGAAGGTGTTAAAAAATGAACCGGCCATTTTCAAATCCGCTTATATTATGCGGTCGCGTGAAGCTGAAAGTGAAAAAAAACTGTAATTTTTTGTTGGCGCCCTAACAGGAGGTCGTTCAAAATCGAGCCAATCGTTTTTAATATCCGGTAATTTTAAACACTTGTGTTGAACTGAAAGTTGAATAACCGGTTATTTTGAGCTACCACGTTAACCCAACAGCGTTAATAAAGGAACCAACCATTTTAACATCCTGATATTTTAAACCTGTTGGGTTAACAAGAAAGGTGAGATAACTGTGTATTTTGCCGGTTGACATTTGAACCCCAAACGGTTTTTAAGTAATACCAAACATCCTCACACCACCCCGCCGCAAACTGTCGGTGACACGAACGCATACCGCACATCCCCACATGTAAAACCAAAGCGATACATCCGGTTGTTTTAAGCTGCTACATTAACCAGAATGTTTTAAAAAGAAACAAGTCCGGTTATCCAACAAGAAATATCCGGTTATTTTGAGCGCCATGTTATCCCGAAGGTGTTAAAAAAGGAACCATTCACATTAATATCTTATTTTAACCCTGTTGTGTTAAATGGAAAGTACAATGACTGTTATTTGAACGACACGTTAAACAATGAGTGTTAATAAATGAACCAGTATTAATAATATCTGGTTATTTTCCGCGATTGTGTGAAACTGAATGTACAATAACCGGTTATTTTTAGGTGCCACATTAAACCGAAGGAGTTAAAGAAGAGAATGGAATTTTTAATATCCGGTTATTTTAAACCTTCCCGCCAAACTGACGGTACAATTACCGGTTAATTTCGAGCTGCCATGTCAATCACGCAAGTAAAAGATCCTCAAGCCTAAATGACGCCTCTGAGCAAAATTCAAAATCGCCTGTTTCGTCTCCCATGGAATACCTTCTTTCTCCGCTAGTTGGTGAAAGGAGCGTAGCGAAATTTGCGCGGTCAGACGGAAGAGCAGGCCTCATGGCCCGAGTCTCGCCCGGTAAAATAAGACATCAATTCAATTCAATTCAATCATAAAGTGTTTTTATGAAACATCCCAAACAACCTGGCCCCGCCCCTCCGCACCTCGTCAGCGATGCGCGAGGCGACGGCGTGCAGCAGGAAGCCCTCCCACATGGGGTCGCTCCACGGGCAGGCGGAGGCGTTGCGCGCGTACTGCAGCGGCACGGCCACCCGCACCACGGAACGAGAGGGGGCGGGGTCAAGGGCGGGGTCAGGGGCGGGGTCAGGGGCGAGGTCAGGGGCGAGGTCAGGGGCGAGGTCAGGGGCGAGGTCAGGGGCGGGGTCAGGGGCAAGGTCAGGGGCAGGGTCAGGGGCAAGGGTCAGGGGCGAGGTCAGGGGCGGCGGCCGGGGGCGGCCCGAGGAGCGGGTGGCCCGCCGCCACGCCCCTCGGCGCCAACGCCCACGCCACAACCACACACCCGCACCACCACGCCATCGCCACCCGCTCGGATGGGAGGCCCGGACGGCGATGGGCCTCCCATGGCCCGCACCAACGACGTCTCATTGCAGGAGGCGGCGGCGACTAGAACCTGTTGCGCGTGCTCGCCAACGATACGCTTGGAGATCACGTTCCGCTAACTTCTTCGATCGTCCGTGCAGCAATAGTTCAACATCCACAAATTACGTCTGAAGTTCTCCGTGAGTTCTCCGTGAAACTATTTCCTATGCCGTGCATCTAAAGTCTTGGGAGATCTCGAAACTACGCCGTGCATTTAAACATTTGGGGCGTTCCCGTTCCACTAACTTCTTCGACCTTCCGTGCAGCTGAAGTTCAACATCCTACTTCACAAACTGCCTTGCAACTATGATTCTTAGTCGTGGCGTCCAACTCAACACTTCGAAGATACGGTTCCATTTAATTCTTGTACGTTCCGTGCAACAATAGTTCAACGTCCTGGTTCACAAATTACGTGAAGTTCTCCGTGAAAATAAGCCCTATTCCGTGCATTTAAACACTTGGGAGACCAGTTTCCACTAACTTCTTCGACCTGCAGTTGGAGTTCAACATCCTGGTTCACAAACTACAACTAGTTCCGTGCAACTATGGATCTTGATCGTGCCATGCAACTCAAAATTTGGGAGATAAGGTTTCATTTAATTCTTCGACGTTCCGTGCAACAATAGTTCAACATCTTGGTCTACAAACTAAGAGTGGTTACTTGCAACTATGCCTCATGGACGTGCCAAGCAACTCGGCACTCGGGAGATCCTATTCCTCAAAACTTCGACGTTCCACTTAGCAATAGTTCGATACCAAAGGCCACACCTCATCACGTGAACAAAACGTGCAAGGATACATTTGGACAGCCAGGACCACAAACTATTGGCATAAGTTGGGCAACGATTGTCGAACCATCCGAAGTCTACAGACTACACGGAAGTCCCCCTGCAACTGAACTTCACGGACGTGCCGTACACAATAGTTTGGCATCCCGGACAGCACTCTTCTTCGACGCAGGCAAAGATATTTGGGACACCCTGTTTCACATTCTTCAAGGCCTGCACTACTCGACTGGGCGTGACATGGTGACAGCGAACAAAGTCCCTTAACAGTAGCTCGTTGATCCCTTGATCATTCACTCAGACGTTCCACAGGAACGAGTAAGTACGAGGCACTGTTATGTGCCCAGGAAGTTCAACTGTTTCGGATGAACAACTCGTACAACTATGCAGTTGGACACCCATTCCACTGACTGCTTCAGCGACCTTAGCAGCAATAGGTTGACGCATCGGGAGACATTCTTCTGAACGACTCGTCCAGCGATAGTTCCGACAGCCCGGACCAAGAACTGATACGACGTTCCGGGCAGCACTAGTAGTTTGACACCACGAGTCGTACTCCACTTAGTAGAGTCGAGCAACACCGTTACACACCACGGACGACAAATTTCTTGAATATACCACCCATCATTGGTTTGGCAACTTGGGCGACACTAAGCTACGCTTCTTGAATTACCGGTGGCATGATGCAGATAGACACCCCGAAACACTCGGAAATTATAAGTTCCGTTCAAAAATACTTTAACACTTCAGGCCCCACTCTACTTGGACGACCCGTTCAATGGCGACTTGTCATTCCGGATAACAACATTCGTGGATATTCCGGGCCGCATTCCACATGGACGACCCGTGCAAAATCAGTTGGTCACACTGATTCACAAACAAAGTGACGTTCTCTGCAACTATGTTTCTTGGACGTATCGCGCAACTTAACACCAGGGAGATCCTGTTCCACTACCTTCTTCGACGTTCCATGCATCAATTATTCGTCACCAATGGGCACGCCACTTGGATGAACTGTGCAATAATACAGTTGAACTCAGGCCCACAAAGTACTTCGTTCACAGCAGAAACTCTACTGGGACGACACTTGCAACGATAGTTGGACACCCTGGTTCACTAACTACTTGAATGCCCGAGCACCGAAAGCTCTTGAAATAGTCGTGAAACTATTCCTAAGGACGTCCTGTGCGGTTTTCATGATTGTCGTTAACGCTCAGAGCAAAGAAGTCGATCCAGTGATGGGGAGGGCTTTCAATACTGGCAGACCCTTGCGACAGTCGACTTGCCCCTGCTGTGCAACTGTCCAATCATACGGCTCACACAATGGCGATATCCGTACAACCTTTCCAAAATAACGTACTACGTCCAACGCGACGTCTCCGACTCTCATCCATTACAACATTCAATTGGTGGCTCGACGATTCAAGAACTAGCACCATCCTACAGGCCGTCCCGTGGCACCTAGAATCCACTGCGACCGAGTGCGATATACTATCCACTTGAACTTTCGGTTCATAATTGGCTTATTACCTACACGGACATTCCCTCAAAACCTACACGGAATACCATTGGACGTACAGGCCACCTTCTGGCCTACTAGCCATTCGCATCTACTACCACAAGGGGCTACCACCTCCTTGGACGCAAAGTCCACCTCCAGGTTTACTAGCCACACGCGTCTATTATCCACATGGATCTGCTACCCACTTGGACGTACGGTCAGCACACTGGTATACTATCCACTCGGACGTACGATGCAAGTAGAAGCCTACTACACACTCGGATCTACTATTCACATCAACCCAAAATCCACCTGGGTGCACTGCACGAACTGGCCTACTATACACTTGGGACGTTCAAGCGACAACGAAGCGATTCAACATCAGCAATGGGAGGTCCCGTCCCTACCTTAGACTTACGGTCCATTATTGGCCTAATATCCACACGAACCTTATACCCATTTGGACGTACAGGCCATCCACTAGCCTACTATCCTCGTATCCACTATCCACACCAGCCTACTTGGACACACAGTGCACGAACTGGCCTACTACTCGCGATGTTCCAACGCGACAACGAATCGATTCAACATCGGCAACGCGAGGTCCCATCCCTACTGAGACTTACGGTCCATTATTGGCCTAATATCCACACGAACCTTCCACCCACTTGGACGCTACCTATGGCCTACTAGCCTCCAGCATCTATTATCCATACGGACCTACTACCAACTTGGACCTAGGGTCAGCACACTGGCGTACTAACCAAGCGAACGTACGAAGCACATAGTAGCCTACTAATGCACTCGGATCTACTATTCACAAGGACCTACTCCCCATTGGACGTACAGTGCACGCACTGGCCTTCTACCCACTCGGGACGTTCCAACACGACAACGAGGCGATTCAACGTCGGCAATGGGAGGTCCCGTCCCTACTTGGACTTACGGTCATTACTGGCCTTCTGTCCAAAAGGACCCTCTACCCCCTTGGACGTACAGCCCACCTACTGGCCTACTAGCCGCCCGTTTCTACCATTCAGCACGGACCTACTACGCACTTGGACGCACGGTCAGCGTACTGACATACTATCCACTCGGGCGTACGGCGCACGTACTACCATACTATGCACTCGGATCTACTACCACACGGATCTACTACCCACTTGGACGCACGGTGCACGAGCGTGCCTACTACCCATTAGGGACGTTCCAAAACACGACAACCAAGAGGTTGAACGTCGGCAACGGTGGGCCCCGTCCGTCGGCCCGGTCTCTGACAGCCACGCGTTTGCCGGGGGGTGGGGCGGGGCGCGTCAACACCGCAGCCGACAGGCGTGCCTCCCGCGTGACTGCAGCGATTGCGTGGCGGCGGACGGGCCGTCGCCGTCGCCGACGCGCAATTAATTACCTGCCCGCGCGCATCGCGGCGGACGGCGGCGTGACGCGTCGCGAGCTATGCGCTTATCGAGACAATTGCGGAGGCGCCAACGGAGGCGGGGATAACCGCGAGGCGGGACAACAACAACAACCGATCGATAGCGGGGAGGGGGGCATCTTGTTTTTGGCCCCTTAACCTCATAACTAGAGACCGGAAAAATATGTAGTATTAAACGTCAAAATATGTACACAAATATGTAATGAAAACAGTAAGAATATGTAATAATTATGTAAAATTGGACTTAATATGTAAAATTAAAATTCTCTAATTAAAAACCATTTACAAAGCAAGAAATTACATTAAGAAAAACTGCTCACTTTACATCATACAACTTTCTCGACAGTAGAAAAAGCTTCACCTATTGTAATCCGGGACCGTCGTTTAGCAGCCAGACTAATCGCAATAGAAGCCACCGCACAAACTGGCGAGATATACGACCAGCAAACATACACTGTAGCATCTTCATCGAAGTGTTACATGTTGGCGATAGGAAAATTTTCTCGGAAATTAAGGTTGCACATCAAATATGTAACGAAAAAATTCGATATTTTGTTAGGAGGGCTATGATTCGCCATGATTACAATTTTGAGAACGTTAAGTAGAAAGACAAAAATATGTAATTACATGAAAATCCGGTGTACTCATAACATGCCCCAAATCACATTTTTCTAATTTCCGTGGTGGTTAAATTCCGTGGTGGTAGCAGGTATGTTGTGGTAATCCATAATAATGGTAAGGGAAAATCAACCACAATAAGTCTATATTACTTATTTATATCACGTCATGCCCAAAGTGAACTTTCGGGATCAAAATTTCCCATCTTCAGTGTGTCATTAGCATAGAAAAAGGAAAAATGAGATATCAATATAAAGAAGCAAAATTAAGAATGAAAACAGACAAGTGAAATGAGATAAATAATACATAAATTAAATAAAATAAAAATTAAATATGACTTATGCCCACGCAACGTGGATCACACCAAACGTTTTTGAAATCGGATTACATGTATATAAATATAAGAAAGGAAAACCAAAATAACTCCGGGCAAAAAGGTTGTAACCCACATATTACAAGCAGCACACAGCATTGTGCAAAATGGATGGTAACTATGTTGGAGAGTATTCCTACCAAGAGAATGTTGGCTAACAAAACTTAATGTTAATAACTAAACATTAAGTAATTTAAAGAACTAAACAATTTCCATTGAGATTAGGGTTGCGATCAGTTTTAAGGAAGCTGCTGAGGCAGATGCTTTTTGCATGTTACAACCTTTTTGCCCGGAGGTATTCAATTCTTTTTCAATATCCACTTTTATCAACCACACACAATGTACATATATATTATACTCAATATCTACCAGAACCTATCAATATTTTATTTTATATAGAATTTAAGATTTATAATTGTACATCGTGTATATAAGTGATATAATAATTTATAATAGATGCATAGTAACTAGGAAATAGTTTAAAATTAAACATACGCTGCTTATAAGTAAGATTGTTAAGTTCATGCAATTCTTTTATTTATATGTAAATGGTCGTCTGTCAGAAACTTAAAATGTCTCATGACAAATTATGGAATGTTATAGAAACCGTTTCGCATACACAGCATATTTTGCACATTTTAGAGATTTGGGGCACATAATATTTATATATAAAGGGGTTAAGTAGAGCTCAGATAAACCTCATGTCATATACAAAATTTTATTTTTTAAACAATATCTCTTCGCGTGCACACCTACGCCTCGAAGGACGAACCAGTACAGTAGAGGGCGGGCATCCTTGTGGAGTCACCTTTAGGTGGCAGTCATTTCAGCTAGTTTGCATTCTGCATGGAAGAATCGGGTAATTTTGCAATCAGACAAATAATGCACTAACAATTAGACTCTGAAGATGAAGAAATACAGATTCCTAATGTTATCATGAAAGAAGGAGAAAGTGATGTTTCAAAATTATTGTCTGAAAAATCGATGCACCTCTACGAAGGGAGTAAGAATGTTTCTCTAAATGGAGAAATGGTAGGATAATAAGAAAAGTTGTTTTGAAAGAAAGAAGAAATTGGACTTGTGCATTTTAACAATAAATCAAAAATATACAGTCTTCATCGTTTTGGAGGTATTATTCAATGGTGAAAGCAACGTTATGAGTCAAGGAAAATGTTGATATCTCAAAGTACGTACGTATTTCTCTAGGGAAATTAGTAAAATTATTCAAATACATATCATTTACTTGTAAGTAAAAATTAGTAATTAACGCGTATCATAGAGTTTCTTGATGATTCAAACAGGCGTATACAAAAACTTCGAGATGACTGATAGCCAGGGTCTGTGAAGTAAAAGTTGAAGTATCGAGTAAATTATTACAATGAGTAAATGATAAGAGTAAAAGATAATGAGTGAAGATCATGTTTCTGATGAAATGAACCTTTTATACACTTTACTGTAAACAAGCGGTGCACACTTTAAACTTTTCTCGGCGTATTTCAACATTTTTGTGGCATGCCTGCATACATATTTCATCGCTATTAGCTTGCATATCCGGACTTGCGAAAGACTCGAGACTTATTTATGAATCGTAAGTAAATCTCTCTAGCGCATTTCACACAACATATTGTGAGTTTTGATACAAAAAAAAAATATAAGTTGGAAATGGAAAATATAATCCGCGAAGGTTTGGATATTCCGATACAGATCTGTTTTGTCCAGAATTGCCAAGAAATCTAAGAAAATGAATAACCGAAATTTAAACAAATTTTAGGTCAGTGAATATCGAGTCCAAAAGGGTGTCGGTTTTTACCTCACCCCTTTCCGATTCTTTGGCGTACTTTCCTTGGCGTCTCTGCCGAATAACAGAGTAAGTTTCCTTTCGTTAGTGGCAAAGACGCCACTAACGAAGAGAAAATTAACAACCGATCAATTAGGAAGATACCACTCATTTTGTTGCTATCCTCCTCACCCGTGACCGAAATTCCCCTTCGGACATTGCACACAAACTGATATCTAGAATAGTCGGTCGTTGGGCGCACCACCGACCTGCGGATGGCCTTCACGATATGTTCGGTAGTTGTTTACATTGAGCCTTCGTTACACAGGCATTTCAAATACAACGACAGGTCTTTATGAACTCTTTCTTTCCACACACACACAAAGATTGAAATCGTTTACCCTCTATGGGTGCATTAAACATCATAAAACAGTAAATAGTGGTGTTCGAAATAAACTTAATTTTTCGCAGGAAAGGACTCGCATTGAACGTAACGAAAAATATATAAATTATTTTCTGTCTGAACTACTTGTCTACTGTCTAACTACTTATTTTCCGTCTTTTCTACTACGAAAAATATATAAATTATTTTCTGTCTGAACTACGAATCAGAAATGAAAAACGTCCTTAACAGTCTGAATTTGTCCATACAACACCTAAACAATGGTGACGAGAGCAAAAAGTTACGTACCATTGCGAACCATAAATTATCGAATGAGAGAAGTGAAATTAGACGAAACAAACTCTTCACTAAGAAAACGTTCCCAATAAAGGTGAATCCTCGATTAACACCGCTTCGACGATACAAATAAGTATTGAAACTCAATAAAATATTATTTGTGCGATTCGAGATATCGAAGGTCCAGGGTCACAGAAATTGCGTTTTCCCCAATAATTCTTCTCTTGTGCACCCTAAATTGAAGAAGTTTATTACAAAAAGTTATAGCCAATGCCTGTAAGAGTATTTCTGGCCACTTTTTCATTTATATTTTTTATCAATATTTACATAAATAGTCATAAAAATATAAGATTATAGTTATAATACCATTGAACACGATGCATTATTTACAACACGATTATCAAGAGATTTTTCTGACGATTTAATTTCATGTTATCAATGTCGGAGAGTTGCAATAAATAAACCGAAGATCAACAGAAATATGTCACACAGTGAGAGGTAAAAGATAAAAATACAAATGGTATGTACGTGACAGGGAACGGAATTTATTGTATATGTAAACGCAAAATATGTATACATATACTATATGTATTTATTTTCCCCAAATATGTAAGAAAAAAATAGAAAATATGTAAAATAAAAATTCATTATATTGTTAAAATTTCCACCACACAAGCGTTTTCCGAACATAGAACGTCCCCTTTCAGAATCGAACATTGATTCGAAGCAGCTGAAAGAAATTTCTACCTCCACAGAAGAAATTGAAAACTAGTCATCAGGACACATAAGCGGACAGACATGAGTAAAATAGTCGCTGTAAAAACTTTGTTTAACTTTATAAGATAACGATAGCAATTGTTTCAGCTCCAAAATTGCTTGTGTGCATCAATATAATTTTAAAATATGTCGTTTTGGTCATGTTGAAAACTCTAAAATAGAGTCTATTATTAAAAATTCAGTGCCGAAAAACGGAGAAAGGAACATAGAAAGCGTGTGGAAGCAATTTCAAGAATTTTATGAAGAAAGAAAATACAAATGGACAGCACAAACTACAAATGAGGAATTTACACATATTCTAGGTAATTAATATACGAAGATTAGATGGTGAAGAGTACAAAGTATATGCTATCAAAACAATGTGCAACGTTACATCAAAAATTATTCAAGAAAATACTTTAATGAGTGCACACGTGTGTTCAAACCATTCGAAATTACGAATTCCGCTGCTAATTCATCTTGTACATCTTCCATTTCAAATACTTCCACGGAAGGCCAAGACTTGGAAAACAACTTCCTACAACTTTAATAATCGTGCTTTTAATAAATGTTCCTGTAAGTAGCCTTGTTATAATTGTTTTTCGAAAGTTTTATTACCATAAAATTGAAACACATTTGAAATCATTTTCTGCATTAAACTGTTATTCAAATGTGAGGAGGCAGTGATAAGTCGGGGTTGAATGAAATTTTTTCATTCTTCGGTTGTAATTTTGAGTAATATTTCCCTTTTTCGTAATTCCTGTGATTTATATTATCCTTTCAAATCATGTAATGTGTTTATTCGTGAAATAGTCGAAGTGCTGTGCTAACCGGTAAATGAGCTCCTCGCTACGCGAGTCGTGAATTTACTGGCTAGCACAGCACTTCTCGTGATATTACTTATGATAAAAGAAGGTAAACAAGCTGATGGCGATAAACATCTGGGATTGGTTTAATTTGAATATATCCTTGCTTAGCATTGGCTACTTACAACGCAGACAGACATGAGCGAAATAGTCGAAATAAAAACTACGTTTGAAGTATATACAATCTTCTTTATGAAGAGGCTTTACGATTGAATTCTGAAAGTGCTGTTTGAATCATCAGCAAGCACGAGGTTGAAATTACTTCTCCTTCACAAACATCCGCTCATCCTTGACTTCAAGTTCACGGTTTTCAGGAAGAGGGGGGGGGGACATTTTACATTTCATGCCGACAGTATGGTCGTCATAGAAGCGAAGTAGCACTATATTGCTACGAAAGAAAGATGCTTCCGCACCATACATTGCAAACCCGTATCTGAAATATTCCTTTTCGGCGTATAAATGTATTCAAGTAATACGCAAAATATTTAAAAATAAAAATTATACCAAATATGTAAAGCAAAAGTGGATCTATTTCATTCAGAATTTCTTGTAAACTCTAAAAAAATATTACTGACTGCAGATATCTCGTTCTTTTAAAAACTTGTATTACATGAAAATCAGTTCCGTAGTGCGATGTACAGTGTTACAATTTCTTTCCATTCGTTTATTATCAATTCTCCCCAGAGTAAACACGAGTCCTATTAGCCAGTAAATAATGGATCAAAATATCAAAATCTCAGGCCGCTAATAATTAATGCATAGTCATTCGTTAGTCTCCGGAGGTCATGACAAATAACCTCCAGAGACTAATTAATGAACCTGAATCCACTAAACCTGATTAGCACGATCATTTGAGTAGCTATCCGGATTTGAAAAGGCTACGATGGCGCAATAGCAGCATCATTTTCGAAGCATATGCGTCGACGTTGACCGGATAGGTGCAAGTTTCGAGACCCCACGCGCACTTCGTTCGGAGTTATTGTTAGTGTTCGTTATAAAAACTGTACACAATAACTACAAATATGATTTAGGTGTAGTCTATATTACTAATTTCTATGTGCGAAACATTGTTAAAAATCTTAGCAACTTCCGGTCATTTAAGGGGTGGCTAAGGTTTCGTTAGATACCTAGTAACTCGGGGAAAATGCAAAACAATGAAACAGTTTCGATTTTCACTGAAAAATGAAAAAGAATATAGTTTTCTTCCGCCTATTCTAATACTGCGCGAAATGCCTGAATTTTCATACTCAGAGGGGCTTTGCTTAAGGCACAGCTGACTTTATGGGGTAGACAGGCTTCAAGGAAGAAGCAGCCAGACATTATATATTTACTTTTCACGTGTAGCGTTTTGAAAGAGTAATTTTTTTTATATTCTTGATTCGTAAAGAATTGCCGCACTGTATTTATATTATTCTATGTTATTCCGGCATCCACGAAAATTATTTCTGTTAAAATATTTAATTTATTGGGGTATGATACGAGAGTATTTTTATTTGTTCTTGAGTGTACTACTTTTTGGAAAACCATTCTGTGTGGTTTTGCTCAGCCTCATTTTTGTTGCTATTGGGCACTAGTAAGTACTAATTTACGTATAATAATGAAATATTTCCGCCTAATCCAACAAGGATCCAGTCTCGATTATCTCAGGCGGGCGGGATCTATTGTACTTGGTCTCTGAGTAACGTGCGCTACAGCAGAGGTGCGCAGGGCAACGACATCCCCGCGAGAAGCAAAGACATAAGAGCCGCCCGCACTCCACATTCACTCACTCTCACTCACACACACACATACGTACATACGGAGTGCGGCTCTAAGGAAGACTATTTTACACACACATACACAAGCAGAGGCTTGGTTGAAGACTATTTCACACACACACAAACACACACACACATTGGCAACCTGTTGATGATTATTTCGCTCACTCCCTCCCCCAGCGACTTCGTTGAAGACTATTTCGCACGCACACACACACTCACACGCCAGGCACCGACTCCTAGGAAAACTATTTCGCGCACACACACACACACACACACAAAACCTGGCAACGTGTTGATGACTATTTCACTCACCCCCTCCCCCAGCGGCTTCGTTGAAGACTATTTCACACACACACACACACACACACACACACACACAGCAGGCACCGACACATACACATACCGGCAACGTATCGATGAAGACTATTTCACACACACATACACACACTGGGAGCGGCTTCGATTAAGACTATCACACACACACACACACACAACCAGGCGACTCCCAGGAAGGCTAGTTTACAGTCACACTGACACACACACACGCGCACACACACCGGCAGGGGCCTCCGATAAAGACTACTCCCCCTCCCCCCCACACACAGCTGTTTCGAGGAAGACCAGTCCCCCCACACCCACACAGGCAGCGGCTCCACGGAAGACCATTTCACACGCGCGCGCGCGCACGCACGCACGGCGCACCGCCAAAGCCGCGAAGGCAGCGGGGGCGGCAAGTGGCGACTTCCGCTCGACGCCTTCGCTCCTCCTCACGTCGCACAGCCGCCACCCACGCTCGCCCACGCCCGCCGCCGCACCGCGCCCGCCGCCGCCGCCGCCCGCCTTCCGGCCGGCCAGCCGGCCGCGCGCACAGCGCACAGGGCTGCCTTCCAGTACGGTTGGGAACACTCTTGCTTCTACAGCCCACAATTTGCTCCAAAATCGTCAATTTTGAGTGGACAATTCATACTAATGAAAAATATATCCCTATACTGCGATTTTTCTAAGAGCGACCCTCAAGGCCACTCACATCCCATCTTCGCGATGGAATATGTCACGGCATTTCGCGTCTTTCTCAGTCGTTCCGCTAGATTTCGCACGATCGCGACCGTAAGAAGCAGTGCTTGCGATCATACGACTTCTACCGGCAAGACCGAGAAAAGACGCGAAATGCCGTGACATATTCCATCGCGAAGATGGGATTTGAGTGGCCTTGAGGGTCGCTCTTAGGAAAATCGCAGTATACTAGGAAAATCAGGCAGACGTTGTTCTGCCCGTCATCTCCCTCTTTCCCCTCCCATCACCCACTCACTGTCCCTCCCTCCCCCCTCTGTCTGTCTCTCTGTCTCTGCCGCTCTCTGTCCCTCTCATTCACATTTAATTGCAGATTCTGCACATCTCTGAGCAGCTGAGGTAATATCGGGAAGCGCCGAACCAGCAAAAATGTAATAGAATGTTCAAGGTTTCATCCAGTAGACTACGGCGTGAGAAACGTTTCTTCAAAATTTTGTTTTTTCGCTAGAACGCCTCGTTTAGGGGTTATTTAACGATATATATTTTTAAAAAACTGCCCGAATGTGTTGCGGGTTGCATTTGACGTAAATATTTAGTTTTGTTCTACAGCGCCCTGTAGTGGAGTTACAGAAGATTTAACAGCACATACATCTTCTCGGTGAAAAAAAACATGTAGAAGTGCGAACTTTCATAGAGATTGGTCTCACGGTGTCGGAGTTTAGCTTTTACATATTATTTCAGTTAACTCCTCGTGTGCGTGTGTGTGGATTCGCTGTTCCGTCTCTCACAGTTAGACCACTTTCCATGCACCAATCGAGACATACGAGGTGTCACTCGACGGGCCTAGGCCTCCTGATGGGGAACCGATCATTTGTTCGCAGATATGCCCATAAAATTCTAAGAAATTTCCAAAAAGGAATTTTGGCGCTGTGATCTTTGGTGAGTATGCCGAGAATTAAATCATCGCCAATCACAATTAGATGTAGGTGGCGTTGATTAAACTCCAGTACCAATACCGACGAAGGGAAAGAGAGAGAAAGAGAGAAAGAAAGACGAAGAAGAAGAAAGAAAGGAAGGAAGGAAAAAAAAGAAATCAAACAACCGAAGGTAATTTAAAGCGTCGGCCAATGTCACATTCAGCTAGTTACAAGATAATTGAATAATTCCAATATTAAAAAATGTAACTTTGTACACCTACACGAAACAGTTTTGAATTTGAAGTTCACCAGCACATTTTGTTGCTTGGAAACCTTCCTAGCGGCTAGTTCCCGAGCGACTATACGTGCTGGTGAATTTCAAATTCAAGGCCGTTCCTCCTAGGTGAACAAACTTGTATTTTATTTAACTGGAACTATTCAATTATCTTGTAGTATATTTTTCATTAGTATTAATTTTCAACTTAAAACTAATGATTTTCGAGCAAATTATGGACTGTACAAACAAGACTGTTACCAATTGTACGTGGAGCATTTACTTTCACTGTACAATACGTTATGCTGCGTGTTGCGCGTGCGGCACAATGCACACACCACTGGAACCTTTAACATCTTTCGCCGTTCACACACCCACAGCAACGACGGAAGGCACAGCGTTCTACACGGCACTGAATAGGCAATTGCACGAGCGTTTCTAGTGGAGTCTATTTTTTCCTCTTAGTGATAATTAGAGAGAGGATTTTTTAAAAATTATTTTTATTTTTAGTCGCATCAACATCGCGGTTATTTTTTATGCTCTAAAAATTTTGAAATATGCAAAATGGGGCTTCATGTAAAGTACGCTCAAAAATCAAAATATCCATTTGAAACTCCCAAAGCCTCGAGTGGATTCACATCGATCGGGGAGAATCAGTTTTGAAGACAACCAGCTGAGCTAGCGCTGTCCACAGACGGACGGACAGACGTTTTGGCGTCAATCAATTTTTCGGTGTCAAGGACCGAACAAAACATGAATTCTCGCTACACCAGCTATAGGAGGAATATTTTTCTATATTTAGAAACAGGATTTATCCACTTTTTTGTTTTCAGGGTCCGGCAATAAGACATTTTCTGCCGAAAATAAGCCGCGTTCCGGCGCACGATTACATAACCTCCTCTACTTAAAAGTACCTTCGTAACGGTGAGAAAGTAAAAGCCTCGAAAACATCATTTCCAGGAAATGTAATGTGTTTTATATTTGCGAATAAACACTTTCTTCCAAAAGTACTAATTTTCCGAGTTACAACCCAACATCTAAGAAAAAAAAATTTGACAGAATGACAAATTTTTTTCAAATTTTGCTACGCTCTAGCTCTTAAACTGTTCGTCTTGAGAATAATAAGAGACATAATTTGTAGAAAATTTAGTATTATTAATTGTTATGTTTGAATGTCCTTCACTAAGGGTTCATAATTTTCGAGCCATATGCAAACCCCTGTAAAAAGAGCATTTTGTGCCTGGACTACAATGCAAATCCTGATGCCCCGCCCCGGCCCAAGGCTCCCCTTCGCGCAACGGGCTCGGGCGAGAAGTCATTAAACGGCAAAACGCCGGAGGGGGCGGGGCGGGGCGGGGCGGGGCCTTGAACGCTTCGAGAGGGGGAGGGGCGGAGGATGTTTCGGCTCATCTCCCGTGCTGCTGCACACGCATGAGGGCGGCCCCGCTCTCCTACCTGCTGCCCTTTCAATGGAAATGGCCCGCCCGCGATCCGCGCGGGGCGGGGCGGAGCTACGTGGGATGGCATGGGATCGGGACGGGATGGGATAGGATGGGCGTGAGGGGACGGGACGAGAGGGGATGGGATGGGAGCGGGCGGGACAGGATGGGACGGAACGAAAGGCGACGGGATGGGAAGAGATGGGACGGGCAGGACAGGATGGGATGGGGGTGGGACAGGATGGGACGGGACGAAAGGGAATGGGATGGGAGGGGCGGGACAGGAATGGACGAGACGAAATGGGACGGGATGGAATGGGACAGGATGAGATAGGACGGGGGAGGGATGGAATGGGAAGGGAGGGGACGGGATGAGGTGAGACGGGATGGAATGTGGCGGGACGGGAAGGGATAGAATGGGAAGGGACAAAATTGGATGCTGCGGGATGGGACGGAATGGAATGGAGTGGAAGGGACGGCACGGGAAGCGACGGGATGAGAGGGGAGAGGACAGGACGGATAGGATGGGATGGGATGGGATGGGATGTGACGGGACGGGGGACGCGTCCGGGAGAACAGGGCAAGACGGAGAAGAGAGGTCAGCGCGCACGAGGGACGGGTGGAAGGGGAGTGACGGGGAGGTTGGGCATCGAGAATCGTCACGGAGGACGTGGCGGAGGTTCCGGCCAGGGCGGGATGGCAGCCTCACGGGGGACTGTTGAGACTGGTCGTACTAGGTCGTACAGGATAGTTACACTACACTGCAGTACAACACAATATAGAACATACAGGACAGGGAAGGGACGTGGCGTAACGGGACCGACGGGGCCGGGAGGGGCGGGGCGGGGCGAGGAAGGGAGGGGCGAGGCGGGGAAAGGCGGGGACGGGCGTTGCTGAAGGGGCGGGGACGGGCGGGGTGAGGCGGAGCGGGGCGGGGCGGGGCGGGGCGAGGCGGGGCGAGACGGGGCGAGACGAAGCGGAGCGAGGTGGGGCGGGACGAAGAGAGGAGGGACTAGGTGGGTGAGGCGGAGTGAGGCGGGGCGGCGCGAGGCAGAGCAGGGAGAGACAGGGCGAGACAGGGCGAGGCGGGGGAGAGCGGGGCAAGGCGAGGCGGGCGAGGCGGGGTGAGGCGAGGTGGGAAGAGCGGGCCGAGACGGGGGAGAGCGGGGCGAGGCGGGGCGAGGCGTGACAGGGCAGGGCGGGGCAGGGCGGGGCGGGGCGGAAGGAGACGAGGCGGAGCGAGGTGGGGCGGGGCGGGGCGAGGCGAAGTGGTGGGGCGGGGCGGGGCGGGGCGGAGCGCGTCGGGACGGTCACGGACAGAGACGAGCGGCATGCAATGAAACGGTGTCAGACACGGTCGCATAGGGCGGGACGAGGCTGGTGGAAGGGGCGGAGAAGTGACGGGCAGGCGAAGCCGGGGGGGGGGGGGAGAGAGCTACAAAGCCTGCCGGCCAAGAGGTCGTGACAGTGGAGCCAAACCTCGGCCCTCGAAGGGGCAGAAGCCGTGATTTTATCTTCATCCCAAGCATTAGTCGCCAATCCAACAGCGAATGGATTGGGAGGACAGGGCTCGCTGACAAATCACAGATTTCACTTTTTGGCAATGCATTAACTCTTCCTTACAGAATAAAAACAAATTTCTATAATTTTCAATAAACCTCCCTTGATTAAAAATGCAATAATTTTGCAATACTTTTTAAGTTGGTATCTCGATTACTTAACGCGAACTAGCTGGATTATTGAAATACAGTAAAACAAACGCTTATATAGCTTAAAGTGGTGCTGCATCGACTGCAAATACTATACATCAATTAGACTCTCAATGAGTAATTTCAATCGGCATTTCTTACACTAAATGCCGGAGAAGAAAAAACAAGAAATTAAAGTTGATTTTCCTCGTACTTGTTTGTCAAGATAATAAAATTCACAGGAACTGGTATTATGTTCTAATGTGCTGGAACCACCGAAAATTAACGTAATGCAACGGAAATTTTAAAAAATTAAAAAGGTTTTTTAAAAAATGAATTTTTTTCATCTTTTACGCAATTATTTCCAAATTAGCATCAGAAGAAAACATCCATCTTGACTGCCCAAATCCTAACCACGCGTGAACACACTGAAAGATGCGGGAAGCATGTGAGTCCAGAGTTTAGAACCTAATTTTAAAATCACGAGCATGCACCTCACACAATCATCGTCCAAGGACCCCATCCTAGAGACCTAGGGCCGGCCAACCCCAGGTGTTTACATGGTTCCAGCAACGCACAGTATATTGGAGCGAGACCTGAGTCATATTTTGTTTTGATTCTGTGCTTATCACGCTCTCTTCATCCTCTGTCACGAACTCGGAAGTCTCGCTTCAGTTAATTAAATCCGGCGAGAGATACGAGTACAAGAACACTACTGCGTTCGAACACTGATAGTCAATATGGTGTGGAACACTGATAGTGAATATGAAGTGAACATGGTGTGGACGGATGTGACATTGAAAGTGATAGTGCATGATACGATACCTTCTACTACCTTTCAAGAATTAAGACGCCAACACCTTTCCTTCGTGGGTCATCCAACATCTTTTTTCTCTTCGCTGAGTACATTACCACTAATCGTACAATTCATTATTCATTCCTCCTTTCAATATGGTACCTCAATGATCCTCTATACTCCTTTATCTTTTCATTTCAATTTTAATATCCAGTTCTTTCCAGAAATCTTATTTTGTGATCTTAGGTCATGCAACCTTTTACTCTCCTGAGAAATCTTATTTCCGCCTCTTGAATTTTTCTGTTCTCTTTCTTCTTTGTTATTGATGATTTACTACTGTCCAGGAGACATCTATTAGCCATCGTCTTTTCACTTTCTCGTTACCACATACGCAGTAGAGAGAAAGTTATGTAATTATGCACGAAAAACGGCGAATGTTCGGGATAAAAAGCTCATTATAGGACCCTGGCAACGAAAAAGTGAATAAATCCAGTTGCTAAATTAAGAAACAAAAATCCTCTAACAGTTGGCAGAACAATTGATTGACGGCAAAACACCCGTTCGTTCGTCTGTCTGGTGTATATGAACAATACTAGCACGTGAACTATGTGTACGATTTTTCTGGAAACTGAATAAACCCCTGTCGATCTGCCCTGAGTCGAAGCTCTGCGATTCTGAAAAACATTCATTGATTTTTGGGGGTGTTTTACATTAGCCCTTGGGACAATTTTCAAAATTTTCTCAAAAATGACTCAATTTTTTAAAATTTCTCGTAAGAATGGAGTAAAATACAATTTCCCCCTTAATAAGTCATACGCTGGGTTTAACTGTTTTTGATACGATTGCCAGGTGTTCACTATTTGATCAGTCACCTTTCTTCACATTACGTTCACTATTATTTTTTTTTTACAAAATACAGGACATTTTTTTAAAATTCAAAATCTTTATGATTCAATGTGACGTAATCTAAAGCTGCACAGTCTAAGAGAATACGCATAGGAGAATCGCGTTTTGTCTTTCTTTTGGAAGTTAGAAAGAGAAAAAGACGGAGTATCCATGGACCTCGATTCTCTTAAAAAAATATTAATCATACCGAATTGTTTCAAAGTAACTTATATGATTGAAAATTATATACTATAATTTTCTTTAAAATTATGTTATTAAAATATACAAAATTACAATATATTATAAAATTATTAATTATATTATTTCACGTTTGGGAACATTTAATAACGTATCATTTGAGGGTCAATACGTACTGGCATCACTATGTAGAGTGCGAGTTTTCCAAACCAAAGGTTTCAAGCATTTTAAACATAAATGTTTAATGTAGTACGTACCCATTTTATGAAGAAAAAGGTAATTTAATATTTTACAAAATATTATAATATATTTGATCTTTTGAATTTTAACTGAAGCTTTCAAGTGATTGTTTCAATGAGTGTTAAAATGTTTAAAAGAAAATATATAATTTAATTGATTTATTTTATAATTTCTTTTCCACTTATTTATTTATTTGTCAAAATACTGTAAAAACTGTATATGACGTGTGGGGAAAGAAATTTATCTGCGCACATTTTCTTGAGGGCGAATTTTTTTTCTTGAGGAGAAATTTAAAAAAATAATAAAAAATAAAAATATTTGAAAAATGTTTTTTCCCGAATTATAGAAAATCAATTTCAACGGTAAATGAACTACAAGCAAAAGGAGTGCTCAACAAAACGTGCGCACAGTGAAGCTACATTTACGTCCAGAAGCAAAACCAGGGGCCATCTCAGCATTTGCTCAATGGATCAGGGAAACTGGACAAAAACCTGATCGAGATGGGGGTCATTGACCCGGAAGCTGAAGTACATTCCTTGTTACAGGCGTATTAAATATTTTTTTAATGTATACAATGCAAACGTAAACTAATTCATTATATATCTTTGTTTTGTTACATTAAATATTATTTTTCTTTTTCACGATCAGTATAGTCTCTAATTGTATAGAAACAGTTTTGCAGCAGAAAAGATTTTACTTTTAACTTAAATTTGTGAAACGACTTTGTTTTATTTCATCTGGCAATGCGTTGTAAAGTAACGTACATGTATTGTAGGTTGATTTCAAGTACTGAGCTGTTGATACTGACATTTGATGCACGCGATTTCTACGGCGTGTGTTGGAATTATAAATATCAATATTGCATAAAAATATGTTCCCTCCGTTAAGTAGGTCACTTAACCCCCTCCTTAACTGAATGTCCGCAATTTTTGGGAAGCAGTTCTGAAAACCCTACTTTTTGGCGATAAATAAATAATTTTCTCTTAACTTCTATAATTGTCAGGAAAAAAAAACTATGAGCGACTTAACGACGAAAGTAATAATGGTTCTAAAAAGTCCAAATATATATTTTATAAATTTTTTCAAATAACGCAAATTATGTTCACAAAAGAAAAACGAAGGTATACATACATAAGATCAAGTTCGGATGAAATTCCAATAATATAGCACGCAAAAATTTGACATACCCAATTCAAAACAGATTTTATTAAACAATGGTGCAGATCACATAAAAAAATGTCTCCGGTTCAGGCAACCCGTATACAACGACGTTTTTCCGTCGAAACAACGAGTTGACGAAATTCACCCTCAACAAAAACACTGATCCCAATGCTGTAGAGAAAAACAGCTAAACTACGCTAATGTCGGCAGCAGAGGGAGGGAGTGCACAATCCACGCAGGTTCTATTGGATCACGGACACGTAAATTGATCGACGGGGCTCCACTACGATACAAAGGATGATCCCGAAATTACAGGAATCCCGGTCAAAAGCAACGATGATACTAATACAGTAAACAAAGAAGGCGTTACTCCGCTCATTACAGCAGCAGTAGCGAGTGATGCGAACACGACAGAGCTCCTCTTAGAATATAGAGTATATATAGGTTATTCCACGGAGGGCAACCGGAATGCACTCCACTACGCGAGAGGATTAAGACATCAATAGATAACGAACCTCGTCCTCATAAGCAAAGCCCATCCTTACGCAGTAGCGAAAAAAAACACCAATACCCTAATGCAGGCAGCACACCAGATTACAAAGCTCCTCTTCGAAAGCAAAGCTCATCCTAATGCAGTAGATAAGGAGGGCGTTACTCCCCTAATGCAGACAGAACACCGGATTACAAAGCACCTCTTCGAAAGCAAAGCACATCTTAATGCAGTAGATGAGGAGGCGTTAGATCCCTAATGCAGGCAGCACACCAGATTACAAAGCTCCTCTTCGAAAGCAAAGGACATCCAAATGCAGTAGATAAGGAGTGGGTTAATCCCCTAATGCAGGCAGCACACCAGATTACAAAGCTCCTCTACGAAAGCAAAGGTCATCCTAGTGCAGTAGATAAGGAGGCCGATAATCCCCTAACGCAGGCTGCACACCAGATTACAAAGCTCCTCTTCGTAAGCAAAGCTCATCTTAATGCAGTAGATAGGAAGGGCGTTAGATCCCTAATGCAGGCAGCACACCAGATTACAAAGCTCCTCTTCGAAAGCAAAGCTCTTCCAAAACGTAGATAAGAAAAGCGTTAATCCCGTAATGCAGGCAGCACACCAGATTACAAAGCTCCTCTTCGAAAGCAAAGCTCATCCAAATGCAGTAGATAAGAAGGGCGTTAATGCCCTAATGCAGGCAGCACACCAGATTAGAAAGCTCCTCTTCCAAAGCAAAGCTCATCCAAATGCAGAATATAAGAAAAGCGTTAAGGCCCTAATGCAGGCTGCACACCAGATTACAAAGCTCCTCTTCGAACGCAAAGCTCATCTTGATGCAGTAGATAAGGAGGGCGGTAGATCCCTAATGCAGGCAGCACACCAGATTACAAAGCTCCTCTTCGAAAGCAAAGCTCATCTTGATGCAGTAGATAAGGAGGGCGGTAGATCCCTAATCAAGGCAGCACACCAGATTACAAAGCTCCTCTTCGAAAGCAAAGCTCATCTTGATGCAGTAGATAAGGAGGGCGGTAGATCCCTAATGCAGGCATCACACCAGATTACAAAGCTCCTCTTCGAAAGCAAAGCTCATCTTGATGCAGTAGATAAGAAGGGCGTTAAGACCCTAATGCAGGCAGCACACCAGATTACAAAGCTCCTCTTCGAACGCAAAGCTCATCTTGATGCAGTAGATAAGGAGGGCGGTAGATCCCTAATTCAGGCAGCACACCAGATTACAAAGCTCCTCTTCGAAAGCAAAGCTCATCTTGATGCAGTAGATAAGGAAAGCGGTAGATCCCTAATTCAGGCAGCAGACCAGATTACAAAGCTCCTCTTCGAACGCAAAGCTCATCTTGATGCAGTAGATAAGGAGGGCGGTAGATCCCTAATTCAGGCAGCACACCAGATTACAAAGCTCCTCTTCGAAAGCAAAGCTCATCTTGATGCAGTAGATAAGGAGGGCGGTAGATCCCTAATCCAGGCAGCACACCAGATTACAAAGCTCCTCTTCGAAAGCAAAGCTCATCTTGATGCAGTAGATAAGTAGGGCGGTAGATCCCTAATGCAGGCAGCACACCAGATTACAAAGCTCCTCTTCGAAAGCAAAGCTCATCTTGATGCAGTAGATAAGGAGGGCGGTAGATCCCTAATGCAGGCAGCACACCAGATTACAAAGCTCCTCTTCGAAAGCAAAGCTCATCTTGATGCAGTAGATAAGGAGGGCGGTAGATCCCTAATCCAGGCAGCACACCAGATTACAAAGCTCCTCTTCGAAAGCAAAGCTCATCTTGATGCAGTAGATAAGGAGGGCGGTAGATCCCTAATGCAGGCAGCACACCAGATTACAAAGCTCCTCTTCGAAAGCAAAGCTCATCTTGATGCAGTAGATAAGGAGGGCGGTAGATCCCTAATCCAGGCAGCACACCAGATTACAAAGCTCCTCTTCGAAAGCAAAGCTCATCTTGATGCAGTAGATAAGGAGGGCGGTAGATCCCTAATGCAGGCAGCACACCAGATTACAAAGCTCCTCTTCGAAAGCAAAGCTCATCTTGATGCAGTAGATAAGGAGGGCGGTAGATCCCTAATGCAGGCAGCACACCAGATTACAAAGCTCCTCTTCGAAAGCAAAGCTCATCTTGATGCAGTAGATAAGGAGGGCGGTAGATCCCTAATGCAGGCAGCACACCAGATTACAAAGCTCCTCTTCGAAAGCAAAGCTCATCTTGATGCAGTAGATAAGGAGGGCGTTAAGACCCTAATGCAG
Organism: Acheta domesticus; assembly: GCA_031308135.1. Classification (NCBI taxonomy): domain Eukaryota; kingdom Metazoa; phylum Arthropoda; class Insecta; order Orthoptera; family Gryllidae; genus Acheta; species Acheta domesticus. Next base: position 86,382,675 of record JAHLJT010005437.1, on the reverse strand, counting down.
GCAGCACACCAGATTACAAAGCTCCTCTTCGAACGCAAAGCTCATCTTGATGCAGTAGATAAGGAGGGCGGTAGATCCCTAATTCAGGCAGCACACCAGATTACAAAGCTCCTCTTCGAACGCAAAGCTCATCTTGATGCAGTAGATAAGGAGGGCGGTAGATCCCTAATGCAGGCAGCACACCAGATTACAAAGCTCCTCTTCGAAAGCAAAGCTCATCTTGATGCAGTAGATAAGGAGGGCGGTAGATCCCTAATGCAGGCAGCACACCAGATTACTAAGCTCCTCTTCGAACGCAAAGCTCATCTTGATGCAGTAGATAAGGAGGGCGGTAGATCCCTAATGCAGGCAGCACACCAGATTACAAAGCTCCTCTTCGAACGCAAAGCTCATCTTGATGCAGTAGATAAGGAGGGCGGTAGATCCCTAATGCAAGCAGCACACCAGATTACAAAGCTCCTCTTCGAAAGCAAAGCTCATCCTAATGCAGTAGATAAGGAGGGCGTTACTCCCCTAATGCAGACAGAACACCGGATTACAAAGCACCTCTTCGAAAGCAAAGCACATCTTAATGCAGTAGATGAGGAGGGCGTTAGATCCCTAATGCAGGCAGCACACCAGATTACAAAGCTCCTCTTCGAAAGCAAAGGACATCCAAATGCAGTAGATAAGGAGTGGGTTAATCCCCTAATGCAGGCAGCACACCAGATTACAAAGCTCCTCTTCGAAAGCAAAGGTCATCCTAGTGCAGTAGATAAGGAGGCCGATAATCCCCTAACGCAGGCTGCACACCAGATTACAAAGCTCCTCTTCGAACGCAAAGCTCATCTTGATGCAGTAGATAAGGAGGGCGGTAGATCCCTAATGCAAGCAGCACACCAGATTACAAAGCTCCTCTTCGAACGCAAAGCTCATCTTGATGCAGTAGATAAGGAGGGCGGTAGATCCCTAATGCAAGCAGCACACCAGATTACAAAGCTCCTCTTCGAAAGCAAAGGACATCCAAATGCAGTAGATAAGGAGTGGGTTAATCCCCTAATGCAGGCAGCACACCAGATTACAAAGCTCCTCTTCGAAAGCAAAGGTCATCCTAGTGCAGTAGATAAGGAGGCCGATAATCCCCTAACGCAGGCTGCACACCAGATTACAAAGCTCCTCTTCGTAAGCAAAGCTCATCTTAATGCAGTAGATAGGAAGGGCGTTAGATCCCTAATGCAGGCAGCACACCAGATTACAAAGCTCCTCTTCGAAAGCAAAGCTCTTCCAAATGCGTAGATAAGAAAAGCGTTAATCCCGTAATGCAGGCAGCACACCAGATTACAAAGCTCCTCTTCGAAAGCAAAGCTCATCCAAATGCAGTAGATAAGAAGGGCGTTAATGCCCTAATGCAGGCAGCACACCAGATTAGAAAGCTCCTCTTCCAAAGCAAAGCTCATCCAAATGCAGAATATAAGAAAAGCGTTAAGGCCCTAATGCAGGCTGCACACCAGATTACAAAGCTCCTCTTCGAACGCAAAGCTCATCTTGATGCTGTAGATAAGGAGGGCGGTAGATCCCTAATGCAGGCAGCACACCAGATTACAAAGCTCCTCTTCGAAAGCAAAGCTCATCTTGATGCAGTAGATAAGGAGGGCGGTAGATCCCTAATCAAGGCAGCACACCAGATTACAAAGCTCCTCTTCGAAAGCAAAGCTCATCTTGATGCAGTAGATAAGGAGGGCGGTAGATCCCTAATGCAGGCAGCACACCAGATTACAAAGCTCCTCTTCGAAAGCAAAGCTTATCTTGATGCAGTAGATAAGAAGGGCGTTAAGACCCTAATGCAGGCAGCACACCAGATTACAAAGCTCCTCTTCGAACGCAAAGCACATCTTGATGCAGTAGATAAGGAGGGCGGTAGATCCCTAATTCAGGCAGCACACCAGATTACAAGCTCCTCTTCGAAAGCAAAGCTCATCTTGATGCAGTAGATAAGGAAAGCGGTAGATCCCTAATTCAGGCAGCAGACCAGATTACAAAGCTCCTCTTCGAACGCAAAGCTCATCTTGATGCAGTAGATAAGGAGGGCGGTAGATCCCTAATTCAGGCAGCACACCAGATTACAAAGCTCCTCTTCGAAAGCAAGCTCATCTTGATGCAGTAGATAAGGAGGGCGGTAGATCCCTAATCCAGGCAGCACACCAGATTACAAAGCTCCTCTTCGAAAGCAAAGCTCATCTTGATGCAGTAGATAAGGAGGGCGGTAGATCCCTAATGCAGGCAGCACACCAGATTACAAAGCTCCTCTTCGAAAGCAAAGCCTCATCTTGATGCAGTAGATAAGGAGGGCGGTAGATCCCTAATGCAGGCAGCACACCAGATTACAAAGCTCCTCATCGAAAGCAAAGCTCATCTTGATGCAGTAGATAAGGAGGGCGGTAGATCCCTAATCCAGGCAGCACACCAGATTACAAAGCTCCTCTTCGAAAGCAAAGCTCATCTTGATGCAGTAGATAAGGAGGGCGGTAGATCCCTAATGCAGGCAGCACACCAGATTACAAAGCTCCTCTTCGAAAGCAAAGCTCATCTTGATGCAGTAGATAAGGAGGGCGGTAGATCCCTAATCCAGGCAGCACACCAGATTACAAAGTTCCTCTTCGAAAGCAAAGCTCATCTTGATGCAGTAGATAAGGAGGGCGGTAGATCCCTAATGCAGGCAGCACACCAGATTACAAAGCTCCTCTTCGAAAGCAAAGCTCATCTTGATGCAGTAGATAAGGAGGGCGGTAGATCCCTAATGCAGGCAGCACACCAGATTACAAAGCTCCTCTTCGAAAGCAAAGCTCATCTTGATGCAGTAGATAAGGAGGGCGGTAGATCCCTAATGCAGGCAGCACACCAGATTACAAAGCTCCTCTTCGAAAGCAAAGCTCATCTTGATGCAGTAGATAAGGAGGGCGTTAAGACCCTAATGCAGGCAGCACACCAGATTACAAAGCTCCTCTTCGAACGCAAAGCTCATCTTGATGCAGTAGATAAGGAGGGCGGTAGATCCCTAATTCAGGCAGCACACCAGATTACAAAGCTCCTCTTCGAACGCAAAGCTCATCTTGATGCAGTAGATAAGGAGGGCGGTAGATCCCTAATGCAGGCAGCACACCAGATTACAAAGCTCCTCTTCGAAAGCAAAGCTCATCTTGATGCAGTAGATAAGGAGGGCGGTAGATCCCTAATGCAGGCAGCACACCAGATTACTAAGCTCCTCTTCGAACGCAAAGCTCATCTTGATGCAGTAGATAAGAAGGGCGGTAGATCCCTAATGCAGGCAGCACACCAGATTACAAAGCTCCTCTTCGAACGCAAAGCTCATCTTGATGCAGTAGATAAGGAGGGCGGTGGATCCCTAATGCAAGCAGCACACCAGATTACAAAGCTCCTCTTCGAAAGCAAAGCTCATCCTAATGCAGTAGATAAGGAAGGAGTTATGCCCTAATGCAGGCAGCACACCAGATTAGAAAGCTCCTCTTCGAACGCAAAGCTCATCTTGATGCAGTAGATAAGGAGGGCGGTAGATCCCTAATCCAGGCAGCACACAAGATTACAAAGCTCCTCTTCGAAAACAACGCTCATCCTAATGCAGTAGATCAGGAGGGCGTTAATGCCTTAATGCAAGCAGCACACCAGATTACAAAGCTCCACTTCGAAAGCAAAGCTCATCCAAATGCAGTAGATAACGAGGGCGTTAATGTCCTAATGCAGGCAGCAAACCTGCTTACAAATCTCCACTTCGAAAGCAAAGCTCATCCAAATGCAGTAGATAAGGAGGGCGCTAATGTCCTTATGCAGGCAGCACACCTGATTACAAAGCTCCTCTTCGAAAGCAAAGCTCATCCAAATGCAGTAGATAACCACAGCGTTTCTGCTCTAATGCAGGAATCACAACAGATTACAAAGCTCCTCTTCGAAAGCAAGGCACATACAAATGCAGTAGATAAGAAAAGCGTTAAGGCCCTAATGCAGGCAGCACACCAGATTACAAAGCTCCTCGTCGAAAGCAAAGCTCAACTTAATGCAGTAGATAAGGAGGGCGTTAGATCCCAAAAGCAGGCAGCACATCAGACTACAAAGCTCCTCTTCGAAAGCAAAGCTCATCCAAATGCAGTAGATAAGAAGGGCGTTAGTGACTTAATGCAGGCAGCACACCAGATTACAGAGCTCCTCTTCGAAAGCAAAGCTTATCCAAATGCAGTAGATAAGGAGGGCGTTAGATCCCAAAAGCAGGCAGCACACCAGACTACAAAGCTCCTCTTCGAAAGCAAAGCTCATCCAAATGCAGTAGATAAGAAGGGCGTTAATGACTTAATGCAGGCAGCACACCAGATTACAAAGCTCCTCTTGGAAAGCAAAGCTTATCCAAATGCAGTAGACAAAGTGGGCGTTAATACCCTAATGCAGGCAGCACACCAGATTACAGAGCTCCTCTTCGAAAGCAATGCTCATCAACATGCAGTAGACAAAGAGGTTGTTACTCCTCTAATGCAGGCAGCACACAAGATTACAAAGCTCCTCTTCGAAAGCAAAGCTCATCCAAATGCAGTAGATAACCAGGTCGTTAAGGCCCTAATGCACGGAGCACACCAGATTACAAAGCTCCTCTTCGAAAGCAAAGCTCATCCTAATGCAGTAGATAAGAAGGGCGTTAATGCCTTAATGCAGGCAGCACACAAAATTATAAAGCTCCTCTTCGAAAGCAAAGCTCATCGAAATGCAGTAGATAAGAAGGGCGATAGATCCCTAATGCAGGCAGCACAACAGATTACAAAGGTCCTCTTCGAAAGCAAAGCTCATCCAAATGCAGTAGATAAGAAAAGCGTTAAGGCCCTAATGCAGGCAGCACACCAGATTACAAAGCTCCTCTTCGAAAGCAAAGCTCATCCAAATGCAGTAGATAAGAAAAGCGTTAAGGCCCTAATGCAGGCAGCACACCAGATTACAAAGCTCCTCTTCGAAAGCAAAGCTCATCCTAATGCAGTAGATAAGAAGGGCGTTAATGCCTTAATGCAGGCAGCACACAAAATTATAAAGCTCCTCTTCGAAAGCAAAGCTCATCGAAATGCAGTAGATAAGAAGGGCGATAGATCCCTAATGCAGGCAGCACAACAGATTACAAAGGTCCTCTTCGAAAGCAAAGCTCATCCAAATGCAGTAGATAAGGAGGGCGTTAATGCCCTAATGCAGGCAGCACACCAGATTACAAAGCTCCTCTTCGAAAGCAATGCTCATCAACATGCAGTAGACAAAGAGGTTGTTACTCCTCTAATGCAGGCAGCACACAAGATTACAAGGCTCCTCTTCGAAAGCAAAGCTCATCCAAATGCAGTAGATAACCAGGGCGTTAAGGCCCTAATGCACGGAGCACACAAGATTACAAAGCTCCTCTTCGAAAGCAAAGCTCATCTTAATGCAGTAGATGAGGAGGGCGTTAATGCCCTAATGCAGGCAGCACACCAGATTACAAAGCTCCTCTTCGAAAGCAATGCTCATCAACATGCAGTAGACAAAGAGGTTGTTACTCCTCTAATGCAGGCAGCACACCAGATTACAAAGCTCCTCTTCGAAAGCAAAGCTCATCTTAATGCAGTAGATGAGGAGGGCGTTAATGCCCTAATGCAGGCAGCACACCAGATTACAAAGCTCCTCTTCGAAAGCAATGCTCATCAACATGCAGTAGACAAAGAGGTTGTTACTCCTCTAATGCAGGCAGCACACAAGATTACAAAGCTCCTCTTCGAAAGCAAAGCTCATCCAAATGCAGTAGATAACCAGGGCGTTAAGGCCCTAATGCACGGAGCACACAAGATTACAAAGCTCCTCTTCGAAAGCAAAGCTCATCTTAATGCAGTAGATGAGGAGGGCGTTAATGCCCTAATGCAGGCAGCACACCAGATTACAAAGCTCCTCTTCGAAAGCAAAGTTCATCCTAATGCAGCAGATAAGAAGGGCGTAATTGCCCTAATGCGGGCAGCACACAAGATTACAAAGCTCCTCTTCGAAAGCAAAGCTCATCTAAATGCAGTAGATAAGGCGGGCGTTAGATCCCTAATGCAAGCAGCACACCAGATTACAAAGCTCCTCTTCGAAAACGAAGCTCATCCTAATGCAGTAGATAAGAAGGGCGTTAATGCCTTAATGCAGGCAGCACACCAGATTATAAAGCTCCTCTTCGAAAGCAAAGCTCATCCAAATGCAGTAGATAAGAAGGGCGATAGATCCCTAATGCAGGCAGCACAACTGATTACAAAGGTCCTCTTCGAAAGCAAAGCTCATCCAAATGCAGTAGATAAGGAGGGCGTTAATGCCCTAATGCAGGCAGCACACCAGAATACAGAGATCCTCTTCGAAAGCCAAGCTCATTTAAATGCAGTAGACAAAGAGGACGTTACGTCTCTAATGCAGGCAGCACACCTGATTACAAAGCTCCTCTTCGAAAGCAAAGCTCATCCAAATGCAGTAGATAAGAAAAGCGTTAAGGCCCTAATGCACGCAGCACACCAGATTACAAAGCTCCTCTTCGAAAGCCAAGCTCATCCAAATGCAGTAGATAAGATCGGCGTTAGATCCTTAATGATGGCAGCACACCAGATTACAAAGCTCCTCTTCGAAAACAAAGCTCATCCTAATGCAGTAGATAAGGAGGGCGTTAATGCCTTAATGCAGGCAGCACACCAGATTACAAAGCTCCTCTTCGAAAGCAAAGCTTATCCAAATGCAGTAGACAAAATGGGCTTTAATACCCTAATGCAGGCAGCACACCAGATTACAGAGCTCCTCTTCGAAAGCAATGCTCATCAACATGCAGTAGACAAAGAGGTTGTTACTCCTCTAATGCAGGCAGCACACAAGATTACAAGGCTCCTCTTCGAAAGCAAAGCTGATCCAAATGCAGTAGATAAAAAAACGTTAATCCCGTAATACAGGTAGCACACGAGATTACAAAGCTCCTCTTCGAAAGCGAAGCTCATCCAAATGCAGTAGATAAGCAGGGCGTTAAGGCCCTAATGCAGCCAGCACACCAGATTACAAAGCTCCTCTTCGAAAGCAAAGCTCATCCAAATGCAGTAGATAAGAAGAGCGATAGATCCTTAATGCAGGCAGCACAACAGATTACAAAGGTCCTCTTCGAAAGCAAAGCTCATCCAAATGCAGTAGATAAGGAGGGCGTTAATGCCCTAATGCAGGCAGCACACCAGAATACAGAGATCCTCTTCGAAAGCCAAGCTCATTTAAATGCAGTAGACAAAGAGGACGTTACGTCTCTAATGCAGGCAGCACACCTGATTACAAAGCTCCTCTTCGAAAGCAAAGCTCATCCAAATGCAGTAGATAAGAAAAGCGTTAAGGCCCTAATGCACGCAGCACACCAGATTACAAAGCTCCTCTTCGAAAGCCTAGCTCATCCAAATGCAGTAGATAAGGTCGGCGTTAGATCCCTAATGATGGCAGCACACCAGATTACAAAGCTCCTCTTCGAAAACAAAGCTCATCCTAATGCAGTAGATAAGGAGGGCGTTAATGCCTTAATGCAGGCAGCACACCAGATTACAGAGCTCCTCTTCGAAAGCAATGCTCATCAACATGCAGTAGACAAAGAGGTTGTTACTCCTCTAATGCAGGCAGCACACAAGATTACAAGGCTCCTCTTCGAAAGCAAAGCTCATCCAAATGCAGTAGATAAAAAAAGCGTTAATCCCGTAATACAGGTAGCACACGAGATTACAAAGCTCCTCTTCGAAAGCGAAGCTCATCCAAATGCAGTAGATAAGCAGGGCGTTAAGGCCCTAATGCAGCCAGCACACCAGATTACAAAGCTCCTCTTCGAAAGCAAAGCTCATCCAAATGCAGTAGATAAGGAGGGCGTTAATGCCCTAATGCAGGCAGCACACCCGATTACAAAGCTCCTCTTCGAAAGCAAAGCTTATCCAAATGCAGTAGACAAAGTGGGCGTTAATACCCTAATGCAGGCAGCACACCAGATTACAGAGCTCCTCTTCGAAAGCAATGCTCATCAACATGCAGTAGACAAAGAGGTTGTTACTCCTCTAATGCAGGCAGCACACAAGATTACAAGGCTCCTCTTCGAAAGCAAAGCTCATCCAAATGCAGTAGATAAAAAAAGCGTTAATCCCGTAATACAGGTAGCACACGAGATTACAAAGCTCCTCTTCGAAAGCGAAGCTCATCCAAATGCAGTAGATAAGCAGGGCGTTAAGGCCCTAATGCAGCCAGCACACCAGATTACAAAGCTCCTCTTCGAAAGCAAAGCTCATCCAAATGTAGTAGATAAGGAGGGCGTTAATGCCCTAATGCAGGCAGCACACCAGATTACAGAGCTCCTCTTCGAAAGCAATGCTCATCAACATGCAGTAGACAAAGAGGTTGTTACTCCTCTAATGCAGGCAGCACACAAGATTACAAGGCTCCTCTTCGAAAGCAAAGCTCATCCAAATGCAGTAGATAAAAAAAGCGTTAATCCCGTAATGCAGGTAGCACACGAGATTACAAAGCTCCTCTTCGAAAGCAAAGCTCATCCAAATGCAGTAGATAACCAGGGCGTTAAGGCCCTAATGCACGGAGCACACCAGATTACAAAGCTCCTCTTCGAAAGCCAAGCTCATCCAAATGCAGTAGATAAGGTCGGCGTTAGATCCCTAATGATGGCAGCACACCAGATTACAGAGCTCCTCTTCGAAAACAAAGCTCATCCTAATGCAGTAGATAAGAAGGGCGTTAATGCCTTAATGCAGGCAGCACACCAGATTACAAAGCTCCTCTTCGAAAGCAAAGCTTATCCAAATGCAGTAGACAAAATGGGCGTTAATACCCTAATGCAGGCAGCACACCAGATTACAGAGCTCCTCTTCGAAAGCAATGCTCATCAACATGCAGTAGACAAAGAGGTTATTACTCCTCTAATGCAGGCAGCACACAAGATTACAAGGCTCCTCTTCGAAAGCAAAGCTCATCCAAATGCAGTAGATAAAAAAGCGTTAATCCCGTAATGCAGGTAGCACACGAGATTACAAAGCTCCTCTTCGAAAGCAAAGCACATCCAAATGCAGTAGATAAGAAAAGCGTTAAGGCCCTAATGCAGGCAGCACACCAGATTACAAAGCTCCTCTTCGAAAGCAAAGCTCATCCTAATGCAGTAGATAAGGAGGGCGTTAATGCCCTAATGCGGGCAGCACACAAGATTACAAAGCTCCTCTTCGAAAGCAAAGCTCATCCAAATGCAGTAGATAAGGCGGGCGTTAGATCCCTAATGCAAGCAGCACACCAGATTACAAAGTTCCTCTTCGAAAACGAAGCTCATCCTAATGCAGTAGATAAGAAGGGCGTTAATGTCTTAATGCAGGCAGCACACAAGATTATAAAGCTCCTCTTCGAAAGCAAAGCTCATCCAAATGCAGTAGATAAGAAGGGCGATAGATCCCTAATGCAGGAAGCACAACAGATTACAAAGGTCCTCTTCGAAAGCAAAGCTCATCCAAATGCAGTAGATAAGGAGGGCGTTAATGCCCTAATGCAGGCAGCACACCAGATTACAAAGCTCCTCTTCGAAAGCAAAGCTCATCCAAATGCAGTAGATAAGAAAAGCGTTAAGGCCCTAATGCAGGCAGCACACCAGATTACAAAGCTCCTCTTCGAAAGCAAAGCTCATCCAAATGCAGAAGATAAGAAGGGCGTTAATGCCTTAATGCAGGCAGCACTCAAGATTATAAAGCTCCTCTTCGACAGCAAAGCTCATCCAAATGCAGTAGATAAGAAGGGCGATAGATCCCTAATGCAGGCAGAAGAACAGATTACAAAGTTCCTCTTCGAAAGCAAAACTCATCCAAATGCAGTAGAATACCACAGCGTTACTGTTCTAATGCAGGCAGAAGAACAGATTACAAAGCTCCTCTTCGAAAGCAAAGATCATCCAAATCCAGTAGATAAACACAGCGTTACTGCTCTAATGCAGGCAGCACACCAATTACGGACCTCCTCCCCGAAAGCAACGATGATACTGTAGTGATACCGAATAGATTCAAGTTTATTCTGCCGCAAAATAACTCCACGCAGGCGGCGACGCGAGAGATGCGAGGCGCCACGGGGGCGACCCGAGGGCCAGGCGAGGCGCCACGGTGTCGGCACCCTTCGCTCCATAATTCGTCGCGGACACGTGTGCCCCAACTCTGGGTAGCCGCTCTGCACACGACCCCTTCAGTATTTTTCCACGACGCCTGGAACTCTTCCGTCAACCTCCCTAGAGATTCCTAGCCCCTCACACCCCCCCGGTCGTTAATAACTGCCCCTTTTCGACGCAAAATTAAAGCGAGAGGGAGCGATAACCAGCCCCTCTCTCACTCTTTTCTCGGCCTCGAAAACATCCTCTGATTGGGCAGAAAATATCTAATGCGCAGTACCCTTTCGCCAATAGCAACCAGAATTCGGGTTTGTTCTAGAATATTCCAGAGTCACAGGGATAATTTTGGTAGGGGGAACGAGGTTTCCTAAAACTTGGAGCGACGAGGCACAAAAGAGAAGCTGGGGAGCTGTGTTCAGAATCGGACGCAAGTGGCGGCCGCAGGGGGGAACCTGTTATATTCTGTTGTGGCGTTCGGTTCGATGGACTTAGAAAAATTATTAAGTTTCTTGTAGAGTTTGGGTACAAGACTTCTGTGACGAACGCAGGCCGCAGAACAGTATTATGAACATTTGACAGCAATTCGTATTATATTACGTCCGATTTACGTGCGAACTCGAGACTCTCTTTTCCTTAGTGAATTTGTGCGATAATTCACGGGCTCATTAGTATCAAAGTATTGTGAGATCGACCGGGAATGAACCGACCGTGTCAGTGAATGAACTGTGCTGACCCATTCACCGCAGCGAGCAGACGGCGCTTTTGTGTTCCGGCCGCCTTGGCCGCTACCCTCGCAAGTACCTGATCTGACCTACATTTTCCGAGCGGCGCCCCTCGCTCGCCACGAACCTCGCAGCCAGCTGACCTGAGGTCGTTCAACTTCAGTGGGTGGCGCAGGCCGCCTAACAGAGGTATTTTCTGTTCGAGTGTCTTATGTCGTACCCGCGATCGAGAGGTGTGAACAGTACATCAAACAATCAGTGTTAACTTCCTCTCGACCGGGCGACGAAGAGGAGTTCCCGGCCGCGCATGGCCGTCAAGCGGGAATTCGCGCGCGAAGAAGAGTTTCATCTGATTGTAATCACTTTGTAATTTTTTGTTCTCTTATGTGCATGACATTTCATTTTTTTGTTTTATTTCGATTTTGGGGGCATGCTCGCCGGAGTTATCATCACCAGACCATTAGCGTTTTCTTTTTTTTAATGAATAAATTCAACTTGTTCTAAATTCACATGTTTGACTTCTCATTCAACCTAGGCCACCGGCTTCCTCCATCTTCGCCGTTTCAGGTAATCTGTCGACTGAGCGGGCCGGCTACCCGTCTGAGGCGCCCAACCGAAGACCCGAGGGTAGTTGCAATTGGCTTTCCCACCGTGGGGCTCGATTAACGCGAAATAATCGTAATTTTCATTTTTTAATATCCCAGATAAGCGCCCTGAGATTTCTCTGCCTAAATTATTAAATTGTTTAAATTATTAAGATGATGGATGGAAGCACGGTGTAGAGAAGTTAATAACTTATGGTCTGTTGAGGATGTCATTTTGTACTGTGTTTTCCTTGTAAGTGTCATTGTCTTGTGTTGTGTTGTGTTGTGTGAATACCGTGTGCGCGTACTAAAACAAGTGAAACCGCGTAACATTGTAAAAATGCAGGACGAATCAGGTATTGACGTGACGGGTGAAGACAGTTTTGAGGAGCCGTCGACGCAAGGTCCCACCTTAAGTGAGATCTTGCGCGTTATGAGAGAAATTTCAGATAACACTGTTGCCAAATTTGAGGAGAAATTTTCAGACAACGCCGCTAAATTGAAAGAAATTAAAGACCAGTCAGATAGCAATGTCGCAAAATTAGAGGAGAAAATCTCAAATAACACTGCCAAATTACAGGAAATGTTAGAGGAACGGTTCACAGCACATGAGAGCAAGTGTGAGGACAGATTTAACCGAATCGAAAGTCATTTGGAAGCCCAAGCAAATAAATTAGAAAGTCTCGAGCAAAAACTTAACCATGAAATAGGGATTTTAAAGAATCAGGTCGAAGGCAGATGCGGGGAAATAGAGGGGAACGTAGAAAAACTCAGTCAGGAGTTGGGAAGGGCACAAGCGGAAACTACCGAAAATTTCAAAATTTTTAAAATCGAAATTCAGACCAAATTACAGGCATGCGACGACAAAGTAGAAGCGTGCTGTGAGTCGGTTACTGAAAAGATCATTGAAGTTAAGCAGGAAATGGGCGAAAAATTTAATAAAATCGGACAGAAACTCCATTCAGAAGTGTCGCATATCCACGAAAAGTTCGCGCAAGTAGGCAATATTAGTGAGGAAAACATCAGGGAGAGAGAAGCCAAATTAAAAAGGGAAATTGATCGTACTGTCCTAGAATTGGTAAAGGAGGAAATTGAAAAGGAACGCGAGAATTACCCAAATCCGAATTCTGGTGGCTCAGGCCTTCGCTTCTCGTGGGCTCCACCGCAAAACCTGTATTTTTTCCGGAAAACCCGATGAAAATCCCAAAGTTTTCCTTGACCGGGCGGAAAATTACATGAATCTCACGAAGGCGGTACCTTCACACTTGAAGGCTAAATTTATGCAAGAATTGTTGAAAGGCAATGCATCTTATTGGATTTCCGCTTTAAACCCTTTCCCTCAAAATTATGAAGAGTTTCGGGAGAAGTTTCTGAATCGATACTGGGGCGAACAACGGAGATATGAGTTCGAGCGGAAGATTTTAGAATCGCGATGGGAAAACCGCCACGGGCAGTCCTATTTAGACTACGCCATGGAGAAAATCTCCGCCATCAAGCTGTGTGACCCGCAGGCAAACGACCGAAAAATCATCTGGTTACTGACAGCTCATTTCCCAACGTATGTACAGAATATTGTCAACAGCGTGGAGTGTAGAGATTTAGAACGTTTCCAAGAACTGTTGGCACAATTTGATAGAACGCGGGACAACTATCACAATGAGAACCGCGACAGAAATCGCAGGCCCGACGGAAACTACCAAGGCAGGCCGCAGTGGCATAGAGATAATAGGGCCGGAGGGAACGAGGCAGATGATCGGCGAGCGCCGCCCGAATCCCGTGAGAACCGTGGACATCGCGATGAGAGAGATGGACGGCAAAATTCATCCCGGCCGGCTTCAACAAATTAGAAACGTCCCAGCTGTCTCGGTATCTGGGTGACGGACGAGTTTCTTTAGAGATACCATTTCATGCGATCATATCAGTGAATTATGCCTTTTTTGATTTTAACGAAGACGAGGATGTGACTATCAAAGAACGTGCCAGAAAATGCCCTATTATTGAATCCTTTATGGGAAATTTATGTGTCCAAGCTCTTATTGATACTGGTAGTGAAATTAGTGCTGTGTCAAAGAAATTTTATGCGCGACTTATAAGCGAGCGGATTCCAGTACCGACATTACCTACCGTCAGATGCTATGTCATAGGGGTTGGGAGAAAACGAAGCAAGCCAATTTCAATGCAGGTCCTGATTTCAATTAATATAGGAGATATGTTGTTTGATGTGCCCTGTCTAGTAATTGAAGATCTTAATCATGATGTTATTTTGGGGGTTGATTTTTTAAGAGAAAACGGTGGAATAATAGATTTTTCCAGAAATGTTATGAGCTTCGGTGCCGGTAAAGAAATTATTATTCAAGATGACGGGGAAGATAGGATTGATCTTAGCATTTCTAGTGCAACTTGGGAAGGGGGGGAAACGACGAAGGGGATTATTTGCCAAAATGTGCAAAAATGTGATTTTTTGAACTATGATGAACGCTCCCAGTTGCAGACAGTGCTACTTGATTATTTACATGTCTTCGGTCGCCCCGTTCATCCAATTAAAGACTTTTGTTTTCGAATTAGGGTTACCGATGACTCGCCGTTTAAGATGAAAAACTATCCTATTCCACAAGCTTTAAGGGGGGAAGTTGATGAGACCGTCAGAAAAATGATTGACGAGGGCATCATCGAGAGATCAGTGACCGCCTATCTAAATCCGATTGTCGTTGTAAAAAAGAAAGACGGAGGGGTCAGAATTTGTTTAGACGCTCGCAGAATTAATGAAGTGACCGTTCCAGAAAATGAGGCGCCGCAGAATATTGATGATATTCTTTGGAAGTTTAACCAAACAAAAATTTTCTCAGCTTTGGATTTTTCTAGTTCGTACTGGCAAATTGCTATTCACCCAGACGACAGAAAATTTACAGGATTCCTTTACAACGGCCTCACTTATGTCTGGAAGCGGATGCCTTTCGGCCTAAAGAACAGTGGCGCAGCCTTCATTCGATGCTTAGATGGAAAATTAGGTGACGAACTCAAACGCTTCGTTACGCCTTATATTGACGACCTTGTGATTTCATCTCGAAATTTTCAGGAACATCTTTGTCATTTAAGGCGACTGTTAGAATGCCTTTCTACCAATCAAATGAGATTAAATGTAGCTAAGTCACAGTTTTGCACACGTGAAATTTCTTTTCTAGGCTATTGTGTTAATACAGAAGGTGTTCAAATCGATCGGGAGAAAGTTAAAGCAATCGATCAGATTTCGCGCCCGCACAACCCAAAACAGTTGAAAGGATTCTTGGGTATGTGTGTTTACCAGTCACGCTTTGTTCCGGGGTATGGGATTCTTACGGCCCCGTTAGTGAATTTGTTACGGAAAGGAGTAAAATGGCATTGGACCGAGGAACATGAACGGGCATTTGAACAAATTAAAGCGGCTTTTAGAAACGCCGTTATGATGAATCATCCAAATTTCGACGAGCCGTTCTTTCTCCAAACAGACAGTTCTAATGTTGGCATAGGTTGCGTTTTAACACAAAGAGATGATGAAGACCCGGGTTATAAGATTATTGCCGTTGCGAGTAGGGTACTTAGACCAAATGAACAGAAATTTTCCGTCACTGAGAAAGAGGCGTTATCGATCGTATGGGCTCTCCAAAAGATGTTAGGCTACCTGGCTGGAAGGAAATTTTATATTATCACTGATCACAAAGCACTAATCTTTCTCAAGCGCTGCCATTGCGCCAACGCTAGGTTATTACGTTGGGTACTGTGGCTTCAACAGTTTAATTTCGAAATTCAACATTGTCAAGGAATAAACAACCCTATAGCTGATTTTCTAAGCAGATTGCCTTATGCAACCAACCAGCTTGTCCAGAATGAAACGATATTTTACATGAACGCCATCAGTTTAAATGTCGATCCGATCCCCGAAATGCAACCTCGCAACCTTCAGAGATTGCAGGAGCAGGACGCCATTATTGGCAAAGCTAGGTCATTCCTTCAGAACTCACTTGACCAGAATGATCCACTATTTGAGAAATTCAACCTCAACCCAGGGTTAGTAAAATTGTCAAATAATCTAGTAATGTTTAGGACAAAACAACAGCCGAACGAGTACCGAGTGTGGATACCCGCTGAAATTACTGATAAGCTCATAACCTACGTGCATCAGAAACATGGACATTTTGGGGGAAACAAAATTTTGAAAGTTTTACTGACATTCGCTTACTGGAAGAACATGGCGAGACAGACAAGGGCTACTATTTCGAAATGCGTAACTTGTCAAATGACTAAGTTCCCAAATAGGCATTACGACGGGCCAATGAAGCACGTGATCCCTGCAGCCCCTAATGAACTTGCCTGTTTAGATTTATACGGGCCACTGCCTACCGCTAGATACGGGTACAAGCACATACTAGTAATAATTGATGGCTTTTCAAAATTCACTCAGCTTTACCCGATTACTAGACCTACAGCGCAGAACTGCCTCAGACGGCTGACCCGGGATTTTTTCCAAACCGCCGGAACATACCGAAAGGTTCTTAGCGATCACGCCTCGCAATTTACCGGAACTGCCTGGAGGCAAACTTTAGAAAGTGAAGGTGTTTCGGTCATCTTTTCCTCGATTAGACATCCCCAATCAAACCCAAGTGAGAGAGTAATGAAGGAAATCTCACGTCTGTTCCGCGTTTACGTTGCTCACAACCACAAAGAATGGCCTCTGCTAATCAAAAACATCAACGAGTGGATTAACATGATTGAACACGACTCTATTGGCATGTCACCTTATGAAGCCCATTTCGGGAAGAAACCAAAGCATTTGTTCCCATTGTTAGCAAGGTTATCGGGGCAACCCGTACCAAATTACGAAACTCGGTGTAGAATTATCATGGACAATCTTAGTAAAAATGCCAGGAAAAGGGAGGCACAGGTCAAAAATCCCTATCAGTTTCACGTAGGCGAGAAGGTGTTGGTTCGAACCCCGCGAGTGAGTGATCAGCCTGCAGGTCTTTTCCATAAGTTTTTTCCATTGTTTACTGGACCATTTATTATTGAAGCCATTCCGCACCCTAACGTGTGCCAACTTAAAGATGCAAACGGTCTCCCAGCAGGCAAATTCAATTTTTTTAATCTGCGACCCTTTAAAGAATGAAAACTTAATTCCAAACTTTATTAATCTCTAAAATAAACTCGCCAGAACCGTACAGCTTACCGAGTAGTTCGTGATAGCCGTGCCTTCACTGTTTAAGAAATAATATTTGTAACCGTAGATTAGGGAATTCAGATTTTCTTGTAGTTTATTAGTTTATTTTATTACTCCACCATTATTAGGGTTAATGAGTTTAATTTAAGGGTAATTATTTGAATAAGACCTTTTATGTAATTGTTATCACAGAAATTAGTCGTTAGAATTCGGTACCACTTTTTTAAATTTTTTTTTGACGAGATAAGCATCTCAGGTTTCAAAACTTCTCACCACGCCTTACGAATTTTAAAACACGATGCATATCTCTACTGCGGGAAGGGAGGCCAATGTAGTGATACCGAATAGATTCAAGTTTATTCTGCCGCAAAATAACTCCACGCAGGCGGCGACGCGAGAGATGCGAGGCGCCACGGGGGCGACCCGAGGGCCAGGCGAGGCGCCACGGTGTCGGCACCCTTCGCTCCATAATTCGTCGCGGACACGTGTGCCCCAACTCTGGGTAGCCGCTCTGCACACGACCCCTTCAGTATTTTTCCACGACGCCTGGAACTCTTCCGTCAACCTCCCTAGAGATTCCTAGCCCCTCACACCCCCCCGGTCGTTAATAACTGCCCCTTTTCGACGCAAAATTAAAGCGAGAGGGAGCGATAACCAGCCCCTCTCTCACTCTTTTCTCGGCCTCGAAAACATCCTCTGATTGGGCAGAAAATATCTAATGCGCAGTACCCTTTCGCCAATAGCAACCAGAATTCGGGTTTGTTCTAGAATATTCCAGAGTCACAGGGATAATTTTGGTAGGGGGAACGAGGTTTCCTAAAACTTGGAGCGACGAGGCACAAAAGAGAAGCTGGGGAGCTGTGTTCAGAATCGGACGCAAGTGGCGGCCGCAGGGGGGAACCTGTTATATTCTGTTGTGGCGTTCGGTTCGATGGACTTAGAAAAATTATTAAGTTTCTTGTAGAGTTTGGGTACAAGACTTCTGTGACGAACGCAGGCCGCAGAACAGTATTATGAACATTTGACAGCAATTCGTATTATATTACGTCCGATTTACGTGCGAACTCGAGACTCTCTTTTCCTTAGTGAATTTGTGCGATAATTCACGGGCTCATTAGTATCAAAGTATTGTGAGATCGACCGGGAATGAACCGACCGTGTCAGTGAATGAACTGTGCTGACCCATTCACCGCAGCGAGCAGACGGCGCTTTTGTGTTCCGGCCGCCTTGGCCGCTACCCTCGCAAGTACCTGATCTGACCTACATTTTCCGAGCGGCGCCCCTCGCTCGCCACGAACCTCGCAGCCAGCTGACCTGAGGTCGTTCAACTTCAGTGGGTGGCGCAGGCCGCCTAACAGAGGTATTTTCTGTTCGAGTGTCTTATGTCGTACCCGCGATCGAGAGGTGTGAACAGTACATCAAACAATCAGTGTTAACTTCCTCTCGACCGGGCGACGAAGAGGAGTTCCCGGCCGCGCATGGCCGTCAAGCGGGAATTCGCGCGCGAAGAAGAGTTTCATCTGATTGTAATCACTTTGTAATTTTTTGTTCTCTTATGTGCATGACATTTCATTTTTTTGTTTTATTTCGATTTTGGGGGCATGCTCGCCGGAGTTATCATCACCAGACCATTAGCGTTTTCTTTTTTTTAATGAATAAATTCAACTTGTTCTAAATTCACATGTTTGACTTCTCATTCAACCTAGGCCACCGGCTTCCTCCATCTTCGCCGTTTCAGGTAATCTGTCGACTGAGCGGGCCGGCTACCCGTCTGAGGCGCCCAACCGAAGACCCGAGGGTAGTTGCAATACAAATGCAGTAGATAACCACAGCGTTACCGCTCTAATGAAGGCAGCACAACAGATTACAAAGCTCCTCTTCGAAAGCAATGCTCATCCAAATGCAGTAGATAAGAAAAGCGTTAAGGCCCTAATGCAGGCAGCACACCAGATTACAAAGCTCCTCTTCGAAAGCAAAGCTCATCTTAATGCAGTAGATAAGCAGGGCGGTAGATCCCTAATGCAGGCAGCACACCAGATTACAAAGCTCCTCTTCGAAAGCAAAGCTCATCTTAATGCAGTAGATAAGAATGGCGGTAGTTCCATAATGCAGGCAGCACACCAGATTACAAAGCTCCTCTTCGAAAACAAAGCTCATCATAATGCAGTAGATCAGGAGGGCGTTAATGCCTTAATGCAAGCAGCACACCAGATTACAAAGCTCCACTTCGAAAGCAAAGCTCATCCAAATGCAGTAGATAAAGAGGGCGTTAATGTCCTAATGCAGGCAGCACACCTGATTACAAAGCTCCTCTTCGAAAGCAAAGATCATCCAAATCCAGTAGATAAACACAGCGTTACTGCTCTAATGCAGGCAGCACACCAATTACGGACCTCCTCCCCGAAAGCAACGATGATACAAATGCAGTAGATAACCACAGCGTTACCGCTCTAATGAAGGCAGCACAACAGATTACAAAGTTCCTCTTCGAAAGCAAAACTCATCCAAATGCAGTAGATAACCACAGCGTTACTGCTCTAATGCAGGCAGAAGAACAGATTACAAAGTTCCTCTTCGAAAGCAAAACTCATCCAAATGCAGTAGAATACCACAACGTTACTGTTCTAATGCAGGCATCACAACAGATTGCAAAGCTCCTCTTCGAAAGCAAAACTCATCCAAATGCAGTAGATAACCACAGCGTTACTGCTCTAATGCAGGCAGCATACCAGATTATACCAGCTCCTCTTCGAAAGCAAAGCTGGCCCAAATGCAGTAGACAATTAGGGCTTTGCTCCCTAAATGCAGGCAGCACACCAGATAACAGAGCTCCTCTTCGAAAGGAAGGCTCAACCAAATGCAGTTAATAAACACAGCGTTACTGCTCTAATGCAGGCATCACAACAGATTACAGAGCTCATCTTCGAAAGCAAAACTGATCCAAATGCAGTAGACAATGAGGGCGTTAATCCCCTAATGCAGGCAGCACACCAGATTACAGAGCTCATCTTCGAAAGCAAAACTGATCCAAATGCAGTAGACAATGAGGGCGTTAATCCCCTAATGCAGGCAGCACACAAGATTACAGAGCTCATCTTCGAAAGCAAAACTGATCCAAATGCAGTAGACAATGAGGGCGTGTATCCCCTACTGCTGGCAGCACATCAGATTACAGAGCTCCTGTTCGAAAGCAAAACTGATCCAAATGCAGTAGACAAAGAGGACGTTAATCCCCTAATGCAGGTTACACTCGCTTTCTTCCCTGATAAAACACCCAAAGTTATTTAATTACATTGTTATGTGAAGAATAAGTTAATCTGGATTTTTAATGTTATAAATATGCCTGCTTGAATTAACCGTTATTACAAAATTAACAATTAGGTCATTTCCAGCATATTTTACGTCAACTGCCTACATTTAAACGTGCCGTATGTGGCTAGCTAATTTAATTCAAGAGTTATTTCGATGCGGTGGTCAGTACCAAAACTCCACCGTATTGAATTTTTAGGGAAGATTTGGGAGACTGAGGAGGAGTACCTGATATTGTTTTAAATCGGGTGATTCGATCGGAAAATGAATCTTTCTAATTTGGATATAAATTTTCTCATGAGTAGTACACTAACTAAATTGTACTTATTAACAAATACTAATCGTCGTACCAGTTCTGCTCATGAAATAAATAATACGGTGAATTTCATCATTTATACAAGGATTTGCGGAATGAGGATAAGAGGTTTCATGAGTACATGAGAATGAGTATCGAGACTTTTGATTACATCTGCAGTGTAATGAAACCTGAACTATCCAAAACCTGGCTAAATTGCCACCCACGTCCAATTGGTAGAATTGAAGAACGTAAAATGCTGACAATAAGGTAAATTTGTGAACAAATTTATTGAAGTACCAAAATAAAAAATGATAGTACATACAGAATTACCAACAGCAAATCAGTCACCATCTTGCATTTCCTCCTTCAGTAATTTCATCACTCCCATTCTAAAATTCATTTTCTTTTCAAAAGAGAGTTTCTTTATTCCTGGCAACAAACTCTTAAAAAAATTGACATCATCGTCACATTCCTTCTCTGGATTTTGCCGCTCTTCTTCTTTTCGCTTCCTAAAAACCTCCAACTTTTCTCTTCCAACGCTTATTAATGCGTTACCCGTTTGTTCACTCATTTTCCTCTTTCTTGGTATGTTTCCTCCTGACGATGTATTTTCTCTCACCACTTTATTTTCACTCTCAACTTCCAGTGGGATGTACATCACATCACTAGAATTTTCTAAAGAGTCGCCTTCCAAAATTAATAGGTTTTCTTCATCAGCTTCATTATAATTACTTGCAGACGCCCTTGGAGTAAACATGTCTTTTAAAAAATTGAAACTTTCAAAATAAGGCCAGCTTATTTTATGGTGCTGAGCAGCCGCTCTGAATCTAGGTGTAGGAATCTGGTTTAAGGTAGTTCTGATCTTATCTCGCAAAGCCTTCCATTTGTTTCTTGCTGAATCCCCTGAAAAAATGTTATTTTTTCTCTTAATTTTAGATACGTGTCGACTGGCATGTCTTTCAGATGATTGTCATTCTCATTCAGAACGGGTGTTGCTACAGTTTCCGCCATTAATTGTTAAGGTATTATGGGAAGTTCTTGCACCAATTTACATGGCCTGTCCCTACACAGAATGATTTGAAGAAAATAGCAAATCGCAAATAGATGTGGCTGATGTCGCGGCCCCTTGAATTTGAAACCGATATTTTAATTTTGGAGGGTACTTTACATGAAGCGCTTCGGACATTTTTAAAATTTTCAAATAAATGGCGGCATCGATTTTAATTAAATTTTGTTGTTCGTAAGTTACAATGTGTGTATTATTTCATATTGGTTTGTTCGTTTCTTACATTGGAGCTTTTGATATATCTCAAAGAAAGCCATGAAGCCGTTATCTACATCGTGTATTGTCAGTTGTAATGTTATGTTTTCTCTGTTAAATGTGATTTCCTGCACATTTAACTGAGAAAACACATTGTAAGCTATTTACTAGTAATGTAATGTTCTCGCAGTAATGATAGTGATATTATTGGAACAGTAATGTGATACACAACTTTGGTCATGTTACAAAAACTCATATTAGTCAATTAGTGTTCCAAATGTGCCATGGGTTGGTATTCGGGTGCTGGGAAGAAGAAAAAAAAGGTTGTGAAACTATGACCTAGGGAGTGCATGACCTTGACGATGGTGGAGTTTGAAATTCTGAGAGAGATTATGTTGGTGGTAGCGTAGTGACTTGTCGGACAGGTGGAAGGATCAGATCCGTCTTCGTACATTGTTCAATAATAAACTGGACCACCAAGGTTGCGTACACATTCTCTAATTCTGTCTGGCATTGTGTCAACGATTTTTATACATTCCTCAGTCGCGATCTGCCTTCAAAGTCTGACGATTTGCAGTTTCGGTTCTTCCATCTTTTACAGGCCCTTGTTTTGCATCCGGACGTACATGTAGCTTCACTAACTGTACACGTTTTCTTGGGCTTATTCGGGAATGCAGATATTCGAATAATCGTTTTCCATTTTATCGCGCCAGTAAGTCGAATCCTTCACGTAAAGCACGAGGAATAATATCCTAAATCTGTAGCTGACTTGGCTTTGCAAATAGTTTCTATTGTACGGAGAAGACTATTTTCATAATTCTCCTCCAAAACGCCCATTGATACTTGTATCCACAATTCAACTTGATACGTATACGAGTTAGAACAGACATCCCAGAGCAGTGGCGTAGTTGGTGTCACCTGGGGCAAAGCTACTGGTGTCACCCCCCCCCACATAAATTGAGTATATTTATTGCTGCATAATTGTACATTATTTTATTAAAAATACAAACATATTTGCATACGATAGTTATTCTTAATTACAAAGAATTTTTAATATATTATAAATAATTGCAATATAATTTTTAAATAAGTTGTGTTTCTTTTTAAAATAATTATCAACAAATGTATATTATTTATAAAACCTGTTTACGAGATTTTAGTGCAGCAAACTTATTTATAACTTCATTAAAATCTATACTTATTGCAATGTCATTTTCTATTGACAATAGAGCTAAATCAGCTAGTCTTGATCAATATATACATTTTTAAGTAAATGATTTAAATTATATAATTCCAACCATAAAAATTTTTAATTGGTGTCACCCCTAGAATGGTGTCACCCGGGGCGCGCCGCCCCCCTGCTCCCCCCTCAGCTACGCCACTGTCCCAGAGCTCAAGAGACGATGCACGTATATGCATGCTTCTCCCCATAGCACTTAACACAGTTTTTTTATGTTAAATACGTTTTAAATGCCTATAAAGCAGTGCTCCCGAAACACACTACATTCTTTCCGTGGCCAGTCTCTTGGCTGTGGAGTTTCCTTCTCCCCACATCTCCAGGTCCGGCAGCAACACCGCTGACGCACGATGCCGTGGGAAATTCTCACGTAAAGTAATTAGAACCTTTTCAATGCAGGTATCCGCTCAGCGCTCATAATTAGAAAAAAAAACAAGTTTATAAGACTCTTTTGTCAGCATTACTTTCATAACTCTCCCGTGATCAATTTCTTTTTTCAGTTTTTAAATATTCATCTCTAACGACTCTTGTGTCGTGAGCCAATGTCAGTACATCTTTGAAATAAATACAATACAGTTGAACGCATAAAGCTCGATCCAATAAAAGTTAAAAACTAAAAAATTAGTTAAAAACTAAACAAGACGATAAATTAAATACTCAAGGAGACTGAAGAGGATTAAACATGAATCCAGTACATTGTTGAGTTATTTTCGTGGAATGCGACTAAAGACTTGTGTGTATTATTCCAGTGTGGGGCTAAGGAAGATTCAAAGGGAAGAGAGACAAGAAAGAGAGCGGAAAGAGCGAGGGCAGAGAGCCGAACGGGGGAGGGGAAAGAGAAGGGAAAAGACGGGAAGAGAACTGAATTGAATTTTTGACTTATTTTACGTGGCGAGACTCAGGCCATGAGGCCTGCTCTTCCGTCTGACCACGCAAATTTCGCTGCGCTCCTTTCACCGACTGGTGGAGAAAGAAGGTGTTGCTTGGGCGACGAAACAGGCGATTTGAATTTAGCTCAGAGGCTTCATTTAGGCTTGAGGATCTTTTACATGCAGTAAATACACTAACATGGGACAGCCGGCTTTACTTCCCCTCCGAAGGAAGGCGTACGAAGGATTTTTTCGCCCCTGAAATTCCACGGCTTCGACCGGGTTTGAACCCGCGAATTTAAGTACAACAGTCCGACACGCTATTACACCGCCGACGCCGAGAATAGGGAATGAGTTGAGTGGAGAGAGAGAGAGAGGAGAAATAGATGAGGGAAGATGGGAGAGAGAGAGAGAGAGAGAGAGAGAGACAGAAAAAGAAGGAGAATGGATGATGGATTCCGTGACATAAACTTGCACGAGCAAGGAACATCTAAATTACCACAAAGCTGATGAAAAGATCCGTATCTAAGCCAACGAAATCGCCAAAAACGCCTCCACCAACCACACTTGTAGAAGCTAAAGTTAACACAGGTCAACGGCATTTTTGGAATAAAGAACGTGAATGGTGTTCTTAGACACCAGACAAGACATGAATACTGAATTCGAATATGAAATCAGTTTTTGCCCATAGGGCTCAATTTTCTTGTTATATGCTACTCTCTATTTAAGGAAATGCTTCAAAACAGTGCATAATGGTTAATTCGGTGTAACTTTATTTATAAATTCTGGAGATGTAATTGTTCAGGAACAATCGAAATTTGTACAAGGAATCCCTATACATGACGCTGAATTCAGAAAATTCACTTTAGGAAATGAAAAACATTGTTGGTAAGTCATGCTCGTACAGATAGAATCGCGTTGTTTCCTGCCAGTTGCGTTCCTGCCTTCAGAGATCTCACAGCGTCGAAAGCAACTTGGGCCTTGCGTCGGAACAACAAGCAGGTTGCTCGAGGTTGTTGCTCTAGGTTTCTTTAAATTTACAGATTTCATTAAGTAAATAATCTTGATCTGTAATATTGTATTTTCGCTGTGTTAATTTTCTAACGACTTCTAAAATCGTAAGAAAATTAACATTCACATAGTCTACCAAAAATGAGCCTCTCACCGTTTTTATAAGCGTACTTTGTCCTGTTAGAGAAAAAATAAGAAAAATATTGGAGCAGTTTTTTAATATTTTTTTTAAATGCCTTTATTTCTACCAGAAAGAACGCGAAATCTACTCATTTCTTCAAAAAATTATATATGACACTAAATAAAGACCTAATTTTTTTGAAGATTTTAAGGAAAAAAACTATAATCAATATTGCAGTTTTGCAGTGTTAATTATTTGCTATTTTCGAAAATACTGAGAGTTAACCGACAAAGCGACCTATGCGCCATTTTGATAAATGTATTTTGTTCTGCACGAGAGGCAAAACTAACGAAACAATTTGTAGCCGTTTTTTAGAAAATAATTGTTTAAAAACTGTCCATATTTTACGCAAAATTTCGCGAAAATTATTCATACTTCCAAAAAACGGTACATGACCATATTTAAAGATTTACTGCATACAGGAACGAGATTTATTCACTTTTTTGGTATAAGGGTTTTTACATTCTCGCTACTGTTTACGCAGCTTATTATATTGAATCTCGCTGAAACACGGATTGATTGATTGATTAATTGATTGATTCGCGTTTCCGGGCGCGTTAACTACTTAGGTCATTGGTCCCGTAAGTGTAGTGCATGTTTTCCTCGTGCGGTGGCGATGAACTTTTCGCCGCTGGATGGCGAGATCTGGCGCCGACCTTCCGACGACTAGCGGGGTTTTCCCCTCAACCAGGTATCTCCCACCAGAGGGGCACCGCCCCAGCCGAGACAAGCTGTAAGCTCCCGACCGGTCTCCCGACGTGTTTGGTAGTGCAGTGCATGTAAGTGTAAGTGTGTGTGTAAGAGGAGAGGCCAAGGAAGAGGAAGGAAAGATCGCGCGCGGTCGGTGGCCCGTTGTTAGGGTACTGCTCCGGCATTCGCCTGGTGTTGATCGGAGAAACCACGGAAAACTACCGATCAGAGCAGCCGGTCACTAGAATTCTCTTCCAGATAGCAACTGAATTCGACCTAGCTGACAAGCTAGTGTCCAAAATCCTGCCGCCGTCGGGACTCGAACCTAGGACCTCCCGGTCAGAGGGACTGCAGTGACATCAGGTTGATGAGCCATCTCTCCCGGTTTTAACTATCACATTATTACATATTTATATTAACAAACATTTCATTATTTTCAATTTCATGACCAAACAACGATATTTAATTTTTACATCCCGCCAAATCATTTCCGAAGGAAAACGGAATCCGATTCAACGCAGCACAGAAAAACATTTTCCAGCAAGTTCTACGGGAACGGGTTCCTGGCGTCAGAGAAGCGCGATTCAAGATTTGCGACGCAAAAAAAAAACGTATGAGAAACTGCGGAATGGCGCAGCGTATTACATAACGAGCCAGGAGGTCGAAAACAGGGTGAATGGCGTAATGTTTCGTAGGATGACTCACGCACGCTTCCACGAGATGTATTCCTTCCCTCGTCGCCGAGGAGAAGGACTGCGAGGCGCTTTCAATTAACTCGCCCGAGTGCACGAACTTCCGCCGCGAAAGCAGCGCCATGCGTATGTTCGGTGTATGGTGTGAAGGAAAGTGTCCGCCACTCCTCATTTTTTCCTGTTCCACACAGACACGCAGATCAAAAGAACTTGAGTATGTTACAATAAAGAAGTAAGTTACGTTTGAATGTGGACGACTCCGGTACCTACCTAGCCGTACTACCGGCCGCTAGTCGAAAATCTGCCATCGTCGGGACTCCAACCTAGGACCTCACGCTCGGAGACCCTGCAGTGTCAAAAGCTATTGTCCGAAGCTATCTCTGCCGGTCGCACTGATTTATGCAAGATAACAAGATTCGCGTTGTAGTATATTACAAAAGGAAGTTTCGTCCAAGCTATTCGCGAACTCGGTAATATACTCTCACAAACTTCGAAAACGACAGCAGCCACGGAGACGATGGCGGCGTTAAGAGCAGTAACGGGGGGAAGCAAAGTCTTTAGGGTTCATTTTCGTTACCTATGAAAATGAAGATTCGCGGGGCCCTGTATCTACCCGCATTTCGGAAGCTTCGTCATATTTAGTGCCCGGAAGTTCGGAGAAAGACCTTTTTTTCTTTTTTTGTATATGCTTTTATGACTTCAACAATAGGAATCACTTAATTGTACTTCTGCGGTTGTTTTAGTAAATTTTCATTGTACCTTTTTTGCCCAATTTGCCCCTTTTTGGCCTATTTTTGGCATTTTTCCTCTTTCATCCTTCTTTTGCCTTTTTTCTCCTGGCACCGATCTCGCGAGTCAAACAAATTCGTGGTCATGCTGGGTGATCATGTGGAATCAAGAGTACAAATAAAAGATAGCTTTCCTATACGTAAGTGCTAATATAAATGTTCGAATTAGAATAAAAATGTGAATAATTTTAATTATTGTTTTTTTACATAATTCCTTTTAAATGTAATTTTTCATTGTTTACGTGGATTTTTGCACCCCTATGTTAGCGAGAATAAATGCCTTTTGCCTGTCTATTTTAGGGTAAATATATGCCTGAACTTCTGGGCTGTAGTCATAATATTCCATTCCCATGCATTTTCGATTAATGAAAGATGGGAAAACATTACTGTCTACACCATGTTGTGGTTCCACAGACTCAATGTTAAGTACCGAATAAATATCATTGTTGTAATACACTGAAAGTAACTTTCTTTAAAAAAATAATTATAATAAACCCAATGTTTGCAGTTGAAAACATATTGCGGAGGGGATATGTCCCAGCTTGCATCCCGCCCGAGATGCCTATGCATTTGAATCACGTCACGAAACAATCCTACTACACAACAGATACTGTCTTTTGCATTTTACTGCATCGCCTTACGTACACAGCCATAACGCCGTAACGCTGAACGTTGTAGGACACCGAATCACAAAACGATTGCGATTTGCTTGCCGTACATCAGGAGTTTATTTACTTATTTACGTCAAATACCGTTAAAAACTGTGTGTGACGAGCTATGGGGAGAAGTGAATTCTGTACACGTTTTCATAATTTTGTGATCTCTATCCTAAACCATATTCTAGTCGAATTTTGAATACAGAAAAGAGCGGGTTTTTTCAAGTTTTGTTGACAAAATATTCGTTCATATATAATAAAATATATTTTCAAAGGTAAATTAGCTATAAATTTGTGCCCTTAACCTTCATCATGTTCTTCATGAAAGAATAATACTTTTTGCCGCGACAATATGGAGAACGATAATTTGAATAACTGTATTTCCCACTGAAATTTAGAAGACGTGCACAAATAGTGAAGTTACATTTATGTCCAGGAGAAAAACAAGAGGCCATCTCAGCATTTGCTCAAAGGATCAGGGAAACTGGACGAAAAACCTGAGTTGTCATACGCTGGGTTATTTAAAACTAACTTGCATTTACAAACTGAATATAACTGCGCCTAAGACATGTCCTGACATTTTGGCAACTTACTAAAACTACAAAAACGTAAAATAGTAGGTACAAAGATTGATATTGCAAAACCTTTCGAACC
The DNA here is from genome assembly GCA_031308135.1 of Acheta domesticus. NCBI lineage: Eukaryota > Metazoa > Arthropoda > Insecta > Orthoptera > Gryllidae > Acheta > Acheta domesticus. Next base: position 86,354,367 of record JAHLJT010005437.1, on the reverse strand, counting down.
CTCCTCTCAAAGCAACACCATGACAGCTTCATACCCGACATCCTGCGACCGTGCGGGCAGCGCGGAGGGGGTCCCCAGGACTAGGGTGCGACTACACAAAAGAAAAACCAGTTCCCTGCGTCGCGTCGGCGACTGCACCACAAATAAAGGTTGCATCAAAGCTGACACGGCTGGCAAGACATTAGCTTCCCACAGTTTGCCGCCCGTATCGTTCCATGCAGCGCACCAGCTTTCTCCGATGCCTTCTTACCCCATTCAAAGAGATTCCTTTACGAAATGATCGGCTCGTTTTCCACCACCACCGCCGCGTTTGGCAACGACACTGTCTTGACAACAGTTGAAACACGTTTCCACATTACAATATCTAGGTAGTGTTAATAAGAGCAAGGGATGGTAGAGGTAATGAGTGATTGCAACAAAGATATTCCTAATTGGCACATTTATCAGATTGATAAAATCACGATAATAGTTATTTACGCACCAAGGCCATTATGAGGATTCTAATGATCGAGAGGCGACAAAATGTCCGAGGTCTTTTTGTTGCCGGGATCATTAGAACCAGTTAACGTCCGTTGGACGTACGTGATTTTATTTTTTACCTAATTTTATTCATTCATATTTACCCATTCACTAATTAACGAAATGTTAACTCGACTTGGTTTGTCTTTTCATATTTCCCGTCCATAACTCCCGCCATAAGAATAATTCAACTGTTTTCATATTTCCCTCGTTACCTCGATCCTCTCCAGGTAAGTTGTATATCGAGCTTGATATCGAAGACAATTACACGCTGTAATGTATCAGTAAAAAATAAATTTCTTTTTTTTAAAAAAAATTATGTACCACGGGCGTTAACTGGTTCTAATGATCTCGGGCTACAAAAAGCTTTCGGGAATTTTGTCGATCATTATTTATTTATTTGTCAAAAAACAGTAAAAACTGTATATGACGTGTGGGGAAAGAGATATACCTGCGCACATTTTCTTGAGGGCCAGAATAATAAAAAAACGAAAAATGAATTTAGAAAGCAATTATTTTAGAAAAATAAAAATATTTGAAAAATATTTGTTCTCGAGTTATAGGAAACCAATTTCAACGGTAAATGAACTACAAGCAAAAGGAGTGCTCAACAAAACGTGCGCACAGTGAAGCTACATTTACGTCCAGAAGCAAAACAAGGGGCCATCTCAGCATTTGCTCAATGGAACAAGGAAACTGGACAAAAACCTGATCGAGATGGGGGTCATTAGAAACCTCATAACGCTCTTGGTACATAAATAACGTATTACAATAAATATGCGTTAGTTTGACCTAGGCGAATATATCGCTTACTACACATCATTGTTAAGAAAGTGAACGCAGCTTCATACCGGCACTCAACTTAAGGGCCTTGAATTTGCGTTATATCGTGCAGGACAGGCATGGATAAACATTGTAAAACTGTCAAGCGTTTATTAACAAAGACTTAGACACATCAGATAAAATTGCACACAATATCAAATAGTCGATTTAATTTTACATAAATATCGAGGTTCTTAACGTTTTCGAGCAAAGGAATACTGACAAGCGATTATTAACACATACCCATGACACAAAATAGCATACAACACCAAATACGCGATTTAATTTTACATAAATGTGGATATTCTTTGTTTGCGACCAAAGGAGTGAGGGTACCAAAAGAGCTAAACCACCAAAAATGCAATAGAATGTCTACAAAGATCTCATTTCGTAGATTACGGCTTGGGAAACAGAACTCGACAGGGCCCTACACGGCCCCTACAGGACTTCGAAAACTCGATTTTAAGGACCTACCCTAGAACCTTGCTTGATGCCGCTTCGATGACATTTCTCTATCAAGCGGTAGCACCTTTACGGGACATTCGTGTGGATGTCGTCGTATACACGAGCACAGAGGTAAATGAAATCAAGTTCATGAGAAGGAACTTACGTAACCATGTATTTCGATTTTCAAGCATAATGACTTCGGAAAATTAGATTTTATAGTTCCAAGAGGAGAGGCTTGCAGGCTTCAGGCTGGAGCCTTTTAGTACCTATTGAGCAAATCAAACGCCGGTTGTGAACGGATGTACGCAGTAACTGATTGATTGATGTTTCCTGCGTGACAACTGCTAATCAACTACGCGTACGTGTTATGCATGTTGAATCCCTGTAGGTGGAGGTGATCATACCCCGCTATACTCAATTTCTCTATAGTGCGATTTTTCTAACTCTGCCTCTCGAGCCCCAATATCCACGATGGAACATCACACGGCATTTCGCGTCTTTCTCCGTGGTGCCGCTACGAGTGGCATGATCGCAAGCACTGCTTGGTAAGGTCGCGATCATGCGATACCTAGCGGCGTGACAGTGAAAGACGTAAATACCGTGACATGTTCCATTGTGAAGACGGGCCTTCAGAGGCAGAGTTAGAAAAATCGCAGTATATGTCATTGTTACACCTCCTGCCTTATAAAATGAATATGTTCAATTAATTCGCGAACGTCCTTTCCAACGGGGTTCGTGGCCTCAGAAATGTACTTACCACTGTTTAAAAAATTCATTTTATAAGGCAGGAGGTGTAACAATGACCTAATGTCATCGGTCACTAGAAAAATCGAAGTATTGAACGTGAAAAACGGTGTCCACCTACAAGTGGTCTTGTGGAGTTTTCTCCCTCCATATATACCCGCCTCCCCAGCGATAGTCGGCACAAGCTCTTCACCCCCTAACGGACTCCCAGCATTGTGTTGTAGTGTAGTATATGTTAGTGTTTGTGTAAGCAAGGAACGAGGATAGGAGAAGGAAAAGGAAGGAAAGATCGCGCGCGGTCCGTGGCCCGTTTGTTAGGGTACTGTTTCGGCATTCGCCTGGTGTTGATCGGAGAATCCACGGAAAACTACCGATCAGAGCAGCCGGCCGCTAGAATTCTCCTCCAATCAGCTGAATTCGACCTAGCTATGTAGTTAGAATCGAAAATCCTGGCATCGACGGGACTCAAACCCCAGGACTTCATGGTCACATTCTACAGAGTAACAAGAGCGTAACTCTATATTTGTTCAACACCAAAACAATTAAAATGTGGCCTGGCGTCTGAGAAAGAAAAGATACCTTTATTGTCTAGGAGCAGAGCAAGAACCATCTCAGCATTTACTCAATTGATCAAGGAATCTGGGCGAAAAACTTGATCGACGGCTGCAAGAAGTAGTGTACTTCATTTTGAGTCAACGACCGCATCTCGATCAGGTTTTTTGTCCACTCTTCTTTGGACTTTGCTTTCCATCCTTGGTTTGCAACTGGACAAAAATGTAGTTTCACTTTGTGCATGTTTAATTAAGTTCTCATTTTATCAGCTGTAGGATGAATAAAAGGAGTTATTTTGTTAACAGTATTACAAAATCAAATCAGTAGTTTTCTTGGCGTTGCAAATTGTTTTCTATTACACGGACGCGAATACAAAAAGTTTTCGAAAGTTACCAACCACGCCTGGTGTCACCCAGGCAGTCAAATTTGTATATTTAAAACCAGTGCTTCGTTTATAAAATTTTAGGTTCCGGAATGCGCCCCAAATTAATTATTCTTGTAATAGAAATATTCATAAAATATTTGTTGTATATTCATGAAATAATATTACACTTAATAACAACAGTGGTATAACTGGCTCTATGTGAATATTGTTATAATAATAATAGTAAAAAAATCGGAGTTTATAATGTTATTTTATCGTTTTGAACTAATATTTTTATCACATTCGTAAAAAATAAAACAGTAAAAAGAAAATTATTTAATTTTGAGTTCAAAAACTTTGGTCGAACTAAAAGTCGAAGTTGCTAAGTGTTTCTTCTCCGCTTTTTTGCTTGCTTTTTTTTTCTATTTCGTCGGAAGAATTCCAGGCAAAATTAATCAAGAAGAGACAAGAGATAAGGCCGGAATTCTATGCAACAGGAGTCATGATAGTGTAGCGTCGCGAGGTGGCGCACGTGCCGTTTCGCTGGAAAGCCCTGTCTTAAGCCGGATGGGGGATGGGGGTTGGAATGCGGCGGCGCCTCGCCGGCGCGCGCCGGGCAGGAAAATCCCAGCCTCAAAATAACCTGGACAACAGGGCGTGCCTGAGCGCGAGTCCATTCATGACGGTTGCTCTCTGCTGAGGGCTGGCTTGCGAGCCGAATGACGCCCGCCGCTGGTAGAGTGGGGGACGAGCCGTGGAGTATTTATTGCGGCGCCGACATGCGCTCGCGGGATACGCTAGTGAGTCGAAAGACGTGAGGTATCTCCGTGCAACCTTGCACGTTTAGGCATCCGGCCATGTAACATTCTAGTTACGGGGACTTTATGTCCGACAGCTCGCACTTCGCGCAGCTTCTCATGCTCTCGAGCAGAGGCACTGGGCTAAGCCTAGGGACGGTCGCGGGGTTTCGCGGCTTAGAGAATAGAAAGGTTGCCTAAGGTTTTCAATTTTGTAACATTATCTTGTAATTTATTATTGTAAATATACTGTACATACTATTCAGAATCTGTCGTCTGTGCTTTTCATGTCCAGTACGTCACAATAGACGCTCTTGGACGGAGGCAGACTTTGAAAAGCGTCACGTCATCACAAGACTCTCAGTTCACGGCTTCCATCACATGCTGTGCAAAAATACATACTATCACGATCCCAATGAGCAACACAGATGCAAACTCTGTGACCTACATTGTTTCCAATACCACGTGGAGCAGTGCTCGAACAGAGTACAATCAATCACAAAGTATGCAGCCGCCAAATGACCGGAAAAGTGAAGTGAGGATAAACTGTAGTGAAGTGAAAAGAAGTGTACTTAGTAAAACAATATATATGTTCTTGCCCCGCCGGGGTTCTCTGTGCTGCTCACCGCCATCTATATCATATTAAACGGTCAGTATCTACTGGAGACGCGCATTTCTCATTCAGTCGGCGGTGACCTCATGTAAACAGATCGCAGCGCTCCGTCTGCAAATGTAAAGTGAACGAGTAATACGCATATCACATGTAACTGTTTACGACGATGATAAATTAAACTGAATCGACATGAGTGGTACGAGTGTTGACGATATGGATCTTTAAAGATACAGCTTCCCAACTGGGAAATGAATACCGGCGTAATGGACGTGCAGGAATTTAAGAAGCAAGTAAGATTCCCACACCAAGCCCCAACTGGATTCACAGGAGCTAACGGATCATTTCGCACGAAATGTCCGCACGACTCGCGTGGCGCTAACGAATTTGGACCGTGCGACGATTTGCCTTTTAAGCACCAGGAACATGAAACGAAACGATATTAATCTTCAATAACGGTATGTTGTTACGTTATAATACGAAACGAAAACGTCCTTCGCGACGGTATTTCGTGGCGAAAATGTCCTTCGCGATGAAATTTTAAAAAATGTCAATTTACATCGATCGAAAATAATTATGTGGTCACGGAGTAAAAGTTCTTAAGTTTTGGCGAAACTGGGTTAAGTACTAAAACTACAAGATAAGTATTTATTTTTTTATTTTAGAAAACGACCGAATTCAAATGTCACCTCCTTAACAAAAAAGCGTTGGAAAATGGTGCGGAGCGTAGGAAAAAGCGGTGGCTCAATAATCTTACTCTTGTTTTCTCCAAACTAAGATTTTTGACTTGAGTACTTTTACCTCGCGACCACAGAATTAAATACCTCCGCTTCTTTACCTTCAATTTGTATACGGAACGTATACAAATTGATATTCCATGTTTCGCCTTGCATTTGCAGTTACGCACACCTCATTTGCACCTCTCTTGTAAAAGCAAGTGTCCAGTGTCACAGTCAACTAAACTAGTTCTTGCATCCACGTCAGTGTTAGTTTTGTTAGTTAATACACAATACAAAAGTTAATTCAGTGTAGTATTTAACAGTACAATAGTTACCAAGAATACCAAAAAAGATGCTGTTCCATAAAACATCACGTGAACAGCAAATATTTAACTGCGGACGACTTCTTCCTTGGATTGATTGATTGATAGTGATTCTGGACGCGTCACCTGGGGACATTCGTCCTGTAAGTGTAGTGTATGTTTGTGCTCGAGAGGTGGCAATGGTCTTTCCGCGCGGGATGGCGAGATCCGGCGCCGACCTACTGTCGGCTACTAGGATTTTCCTCAACCAGGTATCTACCACCAGCAGGGAACCGCCCCAGCCGGGACAAGCTCTAAGCCCCCCGACCGGTCTCCCGGCATGTGTGGTAGTGTAGTGCATGTTAGTGTGTGTGTGTGTGTGTGTGTGTGTGTAAGAGGAGAGGATAGGACAAGGAAGAGGCAGGAAAGATCGCGCGCGGTCCACGGCCCGTTTGTTAGAGTGATGCTCCGGCACTCGCCTGGTGTTGATCGGAGAACCCACGGAAAACTACCGATCAGAGCTGCCGGTCGCTAGAATCCTCCTCCAGACAGCGACTGAATTCGACCTAGCTGACAAGCTAGTGTCGAAAATCCTGCCGCCGTCGGGAATCGAACCTAGGACCTCACGGTCAGAGGGACTGCAGTGGCATCATCTGATGCCCTGAGCCATCTCTCCTGGCCTCTCTTCCTTGGAGTCTTCCTTTCGCATGACATCGGCTGTGTCGTAAGCAGCGACGCATTGAGTATGCACGCGCAGTATGAGGTTAGGCGGAATAAAACAATCAAATATTCACTTCTCTTGGGGAAGACGAAACTGTTTCATTGTTTTTGGATTTTCCGCGACAGTGCCGCCACTATACTGCGATTTTCGTACCCCTGCGTTTGAAGTAAATCTGTTGCCGGTTTCATCCAATCGGGAGCTTGAACGTCACCATAGCGACGCCACTGTCGCGACATACAAGCTCCCGATTGGATGGCGGCGAAACATCTGATCCCTGTCGGGGGCAAAGTTAAGAAAACCGCAGTATAGGCATATACAGCGATTTTAATATCTTTGACCCCCAAGCCCCTGTGGCCACGATGGAATATCCCACGGCATTTCGCGTCTTTTCTCGCACGTGCCGTTAGATGTGGCATGATCACGAGCACTGCTTGATGCGGTCGCGATCATGCGATAACTAGCGGTAGGACTGAGAAAGACGCGAAATACCGTGACATATTCCACCGTGAGGACGGGCCTTGAGGAGCAAAGCTATACTGAGATTTTTCTAAGAGTGACCCTCAAGGCCACTCAAATCCCATCTTCGCGATGGAATATGTCACGGCATTTCGCGTCTTTCTCAGTCGTTCCGCTAGATTTCGCACGATCGCGACCGTATGAAGGCAGTGCTTGCGATCATGCGACTTCTACCGGCAAGACCGAGAAAAGACGCGAAATGCCGTGACATATTCCATCGCGAAGATGGGATTTGAGTGGCCTTGAGGGTCACTCTTAGAAAAATCGCAGTATAATAGGCATGGGCAGTCCGAATGATCGCCCGGGCCCAGCAAGCAGACAAGGGGCCCAATGATGGGACAGATAGGAAAAAATGAGTAAAAAATTGAAAAACAAATTAGAACTCGAGAAAATCGTTAACGACATTTTGTAAGTCGTGGTTCAGTAGTCTGATATTTCATACAATCGTCAGTTAAGTTTTTTACCTTAAATATTTAATTACAGTCATTACTTATAAGATAGAGGACTCTATAAAATGAAATGACGCTAACATTAAAACAGGTGCCACTGAAATTCATATTAATATTTCATGTGTTTAACAAGTGATTTTATTAAACACTAACTAAACATAATTTTTTAGCTTTTTAATATCAACGTGGAAATTGAATTATTTGATTACTAAATACTGTCACTTAAATCTAGTATTTAAGATATATTTCCAACAACCTTTTCTAGCTCAAACATTGTAATTTTTGTGATTTGTTGAGATCGAATAACTCGTTGTTTCATGATACAACTTTCACAATTTAATTTTTTTTTCTGGGCGAGAAGCTACATTGCGGTGTTGCCCCGGGCCCGAAATTGTCTACCTCCAGCACTGTTCCCCAAGTTCCTGCGTATCTGACGAAACGACAGATGTCTCTCCAAAGGCTGAAGGAGGGTGAGTAGTTTTCTTGCAATGTCCCCGCGTATTCGAAATTAGTAACGTAGAATCAATTCCTCAGAAGACGAAGCAACTCATGTCAAGTGAAGGAATTATGTTATAATCGTCTCTGGTTGCCCAGTAGGACTACATATTATTGACATTTTTAAATGCTGTTATTCAACTTACCAATGTACTTAAATCAAAGCTGTATATGTCAACATTAACCGGTATATATGAGTTACTACGTTAATCAGATGAAACTCTAGGACATAAATAACTTTAATAATGATACTTCATTATGTTATTCTTGAGGTGTGTCAACAATGCACTTCCAATGCATATGAAATGAAGAAGATATTTATAAAAATTCTGAAGTTAAACAACTTTGTAAAATACAGCTGATATAACATTTCCATACAATTTAGGTATGTTGCACAAAAAAGCATTTTCCTTTAAATTAATTTCCATTTTCACGCTAACATTGACAGCCTCATTTACAAGAAACATTTATTGGATACGAAGTTAAACTAATGTCTGTAATATTCGGAACATAATTAAGGCCATGATAACAGAACATTTTTAAGCAAATTTATAATTAAACTGCATCAAAACAATCAACACAATGTTTTGAGCCTGTGATTGGGGATGTTCATTAAAGATTATATGGCATATATCAAAACATCAAAGTGTTGGGCATTCGTTACTTAACTTTCTTTACTTAAGGGGTCCGAAGCTTCAGAGTGCATACCAATGGATTCTGCCCTGATCGCCTGAACTCACATTAAGTTTCGTTATCCAAATTCTGAATAACTTGTAAATGACATAGATCACGAGTACAGAATGGACTGACAATCACAAAAAAATTGTTAGGTAGTATTAAAATGTAGAGATATACCCTAAAGCAAGCAAAACACTGGAAACTTATCCGTATTGTTAAAATAACATACACACTAGTGTACCCAAAAAAATCAGGAAATACGGCCTGCACTCCACAGGCAAAGAGTATCTAATAAGCAAAATAATTAAATAATTATATTTAATAAACAAAATATGTTACTCTTCAAAACGCAAGAGTATCTCTACAGAAGAATAGATTTGATCTAATTTTACAATAAATTTCATAAAAATTGCCTGTTAACATGGCCCTTAATTCAATTATAATTATTTGATATGTAGACAATTTTCTTAACACTTTTTTAATTCATTTAAATGATGGTACTCCAACAGCAATCATACTATCCCAATTAATTTCACAATATTAACTATCTCTGTACTGTCATTTGAAAAATTACATCAAATTCTACATTTACTGACTACCCTTCTTAGAAATGAAATAATGGTAGGCTTCATTCACATTTCACCAGAATAAATTAAGATTAACTAATCGCAAAATACGTACTTTTATAAGAACATGAATATCATCTGAATATAATGAGGAAAAAGTCAACATGAAATCGTGTGATTATGAATTATTTTCAATTAGTCAATGATCACTTCATTAATACTTGAATAGAAATTATTGGGTAATTTAAAATAATCAATGGAAACAAACTTCACCAGCATCTTTTGGCATTACAATTATTGCCTTTATATCAGATTATTCAGCATCAAAATTACAAATGAAATTAATTAATCAATACCAAATACAGACAAATACCTGTTATTAATGAAACAATAATCAACTGAAACCTTTTAAATTGAATTTCTCTGCAATAACTACATATTGATTATCATTTACTTCCATAAAACACTGCCATAAAGTACCTACAATTGGATTAAATTATTCCAAAAATTGAATTTGTCATTGTCAAGCTAGCCTTGCTTTACCATAAATGGATATATACAATTCAACAGACAGTACTGGTCTGTCAATATTGTACCTAAATTACCCAATTTTACATTTCCCAAAATACAACATAATAATATCATTAACAATGCAGTATAGTGTGACAAATTTTTACCACCCTCCTATAAAATCTAAAGACTGACAATGTAAAAATAATTACATTCATATTTTGAAATGAAGACTAATAATTTGTCCCAGCCAGTGACAGAAGAGAAAAATTCCTAATAAAGCTTGCCGTGTAGAAATTTTCAGAACTTGGAAATTATTGAAAAAATTCCATTAAAAAAATGATATATAATTCTTTGTACTATTTACTGTACAATTTTATTCAAGTTTAGATTCATTAAGTCCATACAAACAGAGAATGTGGCAAAATTTAATTCATAACATTGATTTTTAAATTTCTCTATATACCCACTTTTTGCAATCCACGCCAAAACATAAACAATGTGTATTAAATGGTTTTTGGAGATATTTTATAAAAACTTACTGGCTTATCTTCTCCAGGAAAGCATGTATTCTGAATCTCATAAACAATTCTTAAACGGACTGGAGTATTTGAATCTACATTTACTAAACAAAATTTATGTATACAAGTATCATGAATGCCAAAGATACTGAGAAAACAAAAAGTACTGGAAAAATGAATAGAATTGAATAGAATACAATGAAATGTAAGTAATGTACTATTGCAAGAAATATTGGTGATGGCAAAAGTACTGTCAATTTCCCACAACAGTGCAGTGTAAAGTGTCATGGAATATAACAGAACTTATATTTATTAGTAACAAGTTTCTGTGTATGTAGTTATTAATAAAACTATTGCTTGAAACCACAATTGAAAATCATATAAACTAGAAACCGCCTATTTCTTGCATTTCAGTTCCAAATACCAATAATTCCAAGCAATAACTTGGAAGTAAAGAATCGATATAAATTGGATTCTTTCACCAGACTCACACGAGGATTTAAAAAAAATTCTTTTGACGACAGGGGGGTCTTTGCCAACCGAAGGTTTCCACCCCTCATTATAAACTTGAACAAAAACTGGGTCACTCAACACCCTCACACCCTAAACACAGCTTCATTTGTCGCATTTCTCACTGTAATTAAAGTGCTACTCACCTTTAAGTTGGATTGGCAGGCTCGAAAAGGGCGAAAAAAACACTCGTGACAACGACAGCCGTTCAAACACCGCACCACAAACGCAAGGGACACTGCAGATCACTACATCACAAGTTGACACTCGGCTCCTGTCGCGACGCCGGCTGCCCCGTCGCCCACGCCACCGCTCTCCAACGAGCCCTCAAGGCCCGCCTACGGCACAATCATTGTCGAAACGACAAAATTCCGTCCATTATCTCACTGCACCGCTCCACACGCGACCGCCAACGTACACCCAACTCGGACCGAACGCACCAAACCCACTTGGGAAACTGTTGTGTTGACGATCGGCGCGGGCAACGCTGTCGCCACCTGGTAGTATAATTTGAAACTAAAAGACCAAGATGATTCCGTGGCGGCGCACGAAATATCGGTGAAATTGCCGTTGTGTATGACTTTCATGCTTGATTTGAGGTCTGTCTTTTAATTTTGAGATGTCATTCTACTAATACGTGCCTTTTACAAGTTCTTTTTCATTCATGATTTTAAGGAAAATATTTAAAAAGTGAACATTATCATAAGATTCACGCTTTAAGCGTTACCTATGAGATGGAGAAAGTACTATCAAACATATGTGTGTGGAGTCTGTTGAATCAAATAAATTAAATGACATCTATTGAACGTGTCCTATTAAACAATTAACCCATATTCTACGAAGCGTCACCTAATTCTATAACGAAAGGAATGTTAAATAAAGAAGTTATTTACTAATATGTAATAGTCAAACATCATTCATATTCGTAAGTCAGAAACATCTTGAGCTAGTTTTAAATGTTATTAAATATTTTATTATTTTCTTAAAATCAAAGAAAAAAATGTATTAGCACACGTAATACTAAATTTCAAAACTAAAATTAATATTTTACTGGTAGAAAAATCTTATAATTGCAGTTAATAAAAAGAATTATTTTCGTCTATGGTTAATGTAATCATTATACGAGTAATATAATATTCAAATATAAATCGTTTTTGGATGGTATTCATAATTCAGACCACTTTGAGTAACATTCTAAATATCTTTTAAAAGAGGGTACTAAAACTGTGACGAAAGGGAACGAGGGGGGGGGGAAGGGTTAATGACAAATGGACGTTCTAGTTAATAGTTATAGTTAATGCCTTATTTTACGTGGCCAGACTTGGACCATCAGGCCCGCTCTTCCGTCTGACCACGCAAATTCTCACATTTTTTTTACGCGAAACTTATTTTCTAGCAGTTAAATAAATCATACGGAATAAATAGAATGGAGCCATAGGCGTATAAAGAAAAGTAGCTTATTTTCTAGCAAAACTGCGTGTCTGTTGAAGACTAAAAAGCTGTGAGAAGGAGTTACAAAATCTAAATTTTGCAAACATTTTTATGTCTTTTCTTATTAATCCTTTTAATAACACGTATTCAATATACTTTCATTCAACTTATCGGAAAACAACATTCAGTTTCCTTGCTAAATGGATGCACCACTTGTCAATATTTCTGGAACAGTTTCTCAGAGAAGGGAAAGGAAAGGCGAGAGTGCGTTAGCACTTACTAATGGCCTACAACAGCAAAAATGCTACTGAACAAAACATAAAATGAGTTTTCAAAAAGTTGCTCTCACACTTCTCAAGAATAGGATTGCCACAAGAATAACAATAAAATTCAGGTTATCCGAAATGTTTCAGAGCAAATTGTTTATATTTGTTCAACAAAATAGTATATCAAGTAAATCGTTTAACGAGAAAATAGTACATCAAGAAAACAATTAAATAGTAAATCAAGATAAATTACCTTGCACACTCACTCAAGAGTAACAGGGTGAACTCTCTTTTTACTTTCCCGTATACGTACGTATGCACGGAGTGATATGCGAAAAAATGACCAATTTTCGGCGGAAAAAAATTAATTGCCGGGCCGTGAAAAGGAAAAAGTGGATAACACCAGTTGCTAAATTAAAAAAAAAATCCCCTAACACGTGGTGTAGTCAGAAACCCTCTTTTGTGGGTCCTTGATACCGAAAAACCAATTGAAAGGAAAACGTCCGTCTGTCCGTCCGTCCGTCTGTCTGTCTGTCTGAACACTGCTAGCGCCTAAACCATACATACGATGTCTTCCAAAATGGATATTCCCCGGTCGATCTCATTCTAGTCAAAGCTTTGAGATTTTGAAAAAGATTCTTCAAAATTTGGGGGTACTTTATATGAAGCCCTCCGGGGATTTTCAAAGTTTTCTCAAAAACGGCTCCAAATTTTTTCTTTAAATTTCTTGTGTAAATAGAGTAAAATACACCTATTAACATGGCATAGGTCCGATTTTCACGGATAACTCTGAATTTTCGAAAATTGTGAAAGTTTGAATTTTTTTCGGCGTCTTTCTCCAACTAAAAAATTGAAGATAGAGATTTTTTCTTCATATAAAATTTGTTCTTCATATTGAGTTCTTTCATAAAGGTCGTGTAAATGTTTTCCAAATTTTAGTAGTTTTCGTGCAATATTTCGTGCAATATGTGCAATTTTAAAAAATTACAGAAACAAGATTTTCTCAAAAACGGCTCCAAATTTTTTCTTTAAACTTTTGGTAGGGATAGTGGTAAATGTACTCTATCAGATGCCATAGAAGCTATATTGCTCTATTGGTTGTTTTTTTTTTTTCAAAAATTACAAAAATGTAAATTTTTCACGTGTTTCTCACGTCGATAATATTTACACTAGTAGCGATTTGTTCACATTATTATATTTACGAGTACATGTGCTTTAAATAATGTCAAGTAAAGTTTCTCGAAAACGCAACCGTTTTCTGTGAAAAGTAGCTCAAAATTTCGCATTTTCAGAAACGCTCAAACGCCATTTTCTCATATATGGCTGCAAATTTTTTCTTGAAACTTTTGTAACGGATAGTGCTAATTACACTCTTTAGTATAGCGTCAAGTTTGTTTTGAGTTATTTTTTTTGTTTTTTCAAAAATTACATAATTGTAATTTTTTTGAAAGATCTCTCACATCTTTAATATGCACATTACCAGCAATTTGTAAACATTACTATATTTGCAAGTGTATGTGCTTCAAATAACTTCAATAAAGTATTTTGAAAACTCAAACATTTTCGGTGAAAATGAGCTTCAAATTTCGCATTTTTAGTAGCGCTAAAACGCCATTTTCTCTTAAACGGCACATAATTTTTAGAAGAAAATTGCCATTTATGACTAGGTTTTTGTGTTCTTTAATATTCTAAAATTAATGTTTCCGTTCTACCAATAGGAAACCGAAAAATTAAGAAAATGACAATGGTATATTATGAATTAGTTTATAATGTTGTCCTTTTTTGCACGAATAAGAAGATATTATCGAACGAAGGACGTTAGGAGTGTGTTCGGTAATATCTTCTTATGAGTGCAAAAAAGTAACATGAACGAGTTGCATACATTATTTTTTTGTATAACAGTATTATGATTTAAGGAAGCGAAATTAATTTGGATGTTAAGTTGTAATTCGTAGTATATTTTTTGAATTCATGTTATGCCGTCATGAATGCCACCAAAGCAACTAATATGTTTACAAATGGCAATCAGTTTGAAAGTCACTATTCAAAATTGTCAAAATTCAAAAATGTTTCTTTCGTGCATTTTCTGGAATTACATGTAGGCTGTTGGATGTAAGTTTTTTCTATAACAGTCATTAATAACTTTAAAGTTCATTATAAATATTTCAACAGTTGGGTTTCATTGTAATATTTTCAATTTTATTTCTTCAAGTAATTTTAATAAGAAAGATGACATCTCACACGGTTTTCTCACACGGTTAAAATGCATATTTCCAGCCATTTATAAACACTATTGAATTTGTGAGTATAAGTGCTTTTTCGAAAACTCAAAACTTTTCTGTAAAAAGGAGCTTCAAATTTCGCATTAATAGAAGCGCTTAAACGCCATTTTCTTGAAACGGCTCCAAATTGTTCAACGAAAATTGCCATTTAGGGCAAGGTTTAATTGTTTTTTTTATTTTTAAAATAATAATTTTTTTCTACTATTGGAAAACCGAAAACTTAAGAAAATGTCAAAAAAATGTAGTTTGGGCGACGATAGATGGCAGCTGTCAAGAGTATTGGCAAGTCCGGAAAGCTTGCCGAGACCACGCAACAGAAAACTAATAGTCTGAGCCATTCTGTAGCACCACTAGTTCTAGGACGAATTCCTCTGACTTTTCCAGGTTATCCAGGACTTTTTCTATTTTTTTAGACAAAATTTGTGAACTATTTCAAGGTATTTAAAAAAATATTATACAAAGCTTGACTTTGGTCTATTTTAAAACACTGTTATTGACTGAGCACTTTTCGCCTTTGCATTCCAGATTTTCTTGCATTAACTCATAGTGAGTGACATATGCACTTTGATTCAAATCTCACAGAACCTTTCTTTAACTATTTTCATCTCTCAGATTGCACCATCAAAAGACAAAAATAATAATATTTGCTTAACAAAGGAATTAGCAGCTTGCGTTATATTACGTAGTGCACAATTCTGTGATGTAGTTCACAAGTAGTTCCAAAACGCAGGGTTTTTTTAGGACTCTGTGAAGTTATAACAGAATATAACTAGTGGTGCTACAGAATGGCACAGACTTTTCCGTATTACTTTTCTATTTCCTTGGATCTTCGCTAGCTATTCGGAATTGCCACAAACTCTTTCTTGCCAGCTGTCATCTATCACTGCCAAAAGTACATTTTTTTGTCATTTTCTTAATTTTTCGGTTTCCTATTGGTAGAACGGAAACATTAATTTTGGAATATTAAAGAACACAAAAACCTAGTCATAAATAGCAATTTTCGTTTAAAAGGTATGTGCCGTTCGTATTATCGACGTGAGAAACATGTGAAAAAATTTACATTTTTGTAATTTTTGAAAAAACCAACCGATAGAACAATATGGGTTTTATGTCATCTAATAGAGTACATTTACCACTAGCCCTACCAAAAGTTTAATGAAAAAATTTGGAGCCGTTTTTGAAAAAATCTTGTTTCTGTAATTTTTTAAAATTGCACATATTGCACGCAATATTGCGGGAAAAATACTAAAAATTTCAAAAAAATGTAGATGACCTTAAAGAAAGAACTCACTATGAAGAAAAAATTTTATTTGAAGGAAAAATCTCTATCTTCAATTCTGTAGTTGGAGAAAGACACCGAAAAAAATTCGAACTTTCACAATTTTCAAAAATTCAGAGTTATCCGTGAAAATCGGACCTATGCCATGTTAATAGGTGTATTTACTCTATTTATACAAGAAATTTAAAGAAAAAATTTGGAGCCGTTTTTGAGAAAACTTTGAAAATCCCCGGGGGGCTTCATATAAAGTACCCCCAAATTTTGAAAAATCTTTTTCAAAATCTCAAGGCTCTGACTAGAATGAGATCGACCGGGGAATATCCATTTTGGAAGAAATCGTACGTATGGTTTAGGCCCCAGCAGTTTTCACAGACGGACAGACAGACGGACAGACAGACGGACAGACAGACGGACAGACAGACGGACAGACAGACGGACAGACAGACGGACAGACAGACGGACAGACAGACGGACAGACAGACGGACAGACAGACGGACAGACAGACGGACAGACAGACGGACAGACAGACGGACAGACAGACGGACAGACAGACGGACAGACAGACGGACAGACAGACGGACAGACAGACGGACAGACAGACGGACAGACAGACGGACAGACAGACGGACAGACAGACGGACAGACAGACGGACAGACAGACGGACAGACAGACGGACAGACAGACGGACGGACAGACGGACGGACAGACGGACGGACAGACGGACGGACAGACGGACGGACAGACAGACGGACAGACAGACGGACGGACAGACGGACGGACAGACGGACGGACAGACGGACAGACAGACGGACAGACAGACGGACAGACAGACGGACAGACAGACGGACAGACAGACGGACGGACAGACGGACGTTTTCCTTTCAATTGTTTTTTCGGTATCAAGGACCTAGAAAACAGGGTTTCTGGCTGCACCACGTGTTAGGGGATTTTTTTCGTAATTTAGCAACTGGTTTTATCCACTTTTTCCTTTTCACGGCCCGGCAATTAATTTTTTCCGCCGAAAATTGGCCATTTTTTCGCGCAGCATTACATAACTTTCCCTATACTACGTATATCACTCCGTGTATACGTACGTATACGGGAAAGTAAAAAGTCAGGCCATTTGGCAGAAACAAAAAAATCTGGCGGGACAGCGGTACACACGACGATATTCAGGGCATATCCCACATTGCAGGACAACCCTACT
Organism: Acheta domesticus; assembly: GCA_031308135.1. Classification (NCBI taxonomy): domain Eukaryota; kingdom Metazoa; phylum Arthropoda; class Insecta; order Orthoptera; family Gryllidae; genus Acheta; species Acheta domesticus. The sequence goes on along the minus strand of JAHLJT010005437.1, from coordinate 86,337,058 downwards.
CAAGAACAACAAATAAAACACTCTCATATAGCCCTAAAATAAATACAGTACGTATTTAAACAAAATGTCTTTATCAACACTGCAATAACATACACAGAACAATAGTGTTCTTTACATACCATTTCCGAAAAAATATATTTAAAAAAAGGTTGTTGTTCAGTAATGCAACAGGTTAAAAAACATTTTATAGGCGTCGGCCTCTTCCTTGGAGCCTTACTGCTTCTCATTCAAGGTTGTGGAAGCATGTGGCAAGGAAGTAAGGTTATATGGAAGTAATATGATGTGAAAATAGCTTTCATACAGCCATTTACTGTAATAATTATACCATGAATACTGAAATGATGAACTTTTGTTTTCATTGACAATGATAATTTAGGGGTAAGTCTAAATCGTCCACACCCACACTACTTTGTTCAGGTTTTTTAAAAATAGTTCACCCTTTTTCTCACTCCAATAAGAACACTTTTACTAGGAGACCCTGGAAATAAATATCCCTTCCAAGAACCCTTGGAGAAGGAAGAAAATTTGCTACGAAATTTCGATAGATTACAGGAGCAAGGCCTCCCTTGATCCCCCCTCTCTCTCTCTCTCTCTCTCTCTCTCTCTCTCTTTCTCTCTCACACACATACACACACACACACATGCACACTCATATATACAGGTGTCCGGGGAGGAACGTAGTTTATTAGACAAAATATGCTTAGAATTGTCTTAAGAGCTTATTTTCCAAGTTTCGACGTTTCCTCTCCGGACACCCTATATATATATATATATATATATATATATATATATATATATATATATATATACACACATATATATATAGGGGAGACTAGTAGGGAGCTTTATGTAGTGCTTGTCCCGGCTAGGGCGTTATCTTGCTGGGAGGAATATCAGGAAAGGGGAAGCCCACAAGGGACGCGTAGGTCCCAGAATCAGCTCTCTATGGGTCAGATATCTTGTATGTCTTGTCCCAGCCGGGGAGGAACTCCTCCACCTCCCGAGATAAAACAGGCACTACATACAAAAGACAAACGACCACACTGAAAAATTTGAAGCCTTTTCTTTTAATTTTGGAAAGTTTTTTGAGGCTTCATCTTAAGTACGCCCCAAAATTACCGCGTCATTCATGGGGGCCGCGTCATCTGCCAGATCGTTTGAAGAATATCAATTTCGACGCAAATACCGCGTACTGTTTAGCCGCTAGTCTTGTTCACAGACAAATTGAAGGACGGACGGACGTTTTGCCATCAATCGACTTTTCGTCATCAAGGACTCCCAAAACATGGATTCTGGCTACACAACGTGTGAGATGAAGTAATGTGCTACATGTATGAACGACATTTATCCACTTTTTCGTTACCAGGGCCCGGCAATAAGAGTTCTTTTCTGTAAAAAAAACGCAATTTTTCTCCCGCAGCATTACAATATTTTCTCTACACTGCGTAAGCAGTAGCGAGAAAGTAAAAATGACGGAATACTCGCGGAATTAATTAGTAGACAAACTCGTAATGACAGTTGTTAAGGACCTTTTCAGACTCTGCAGTCCCTCTGACCGGGAGGTCCTCAGGTTCGAGTTCTGACTGCGGCAAGATTTTCGACACCCACTTGTCAGCTAGGTCGAATTCCGTCGCTGTCTGGAGGAGAATTCTAGCGGCCGGCTGCTCTGATCGGTAGTTTTCCGTGTTTTCTCCGATCAACACCAGGTGAATGCCGGAGCAGTACCCTAACAAACGGGCCACGGACTGCGCGCGATCTTTCCTTCCTCTTCCTTGTCCTATCCTCTCCTCTTACACACACACTAACATGCACTACACTACCAAACATGCCGGGAGACCGGGAGCTTACAGCTTGTCCCGGCTGGGGCGGTGCCCCGCTGGTGGGAGATACCTGGTGGAGGGGAAACCCCGCTAGTCGACGGTAGGTCGACGCCAGATCTCACCATCCAGCGGGAAAAAGATCATCGCCACCTCCCGAGAAAAAACACGCACTACACTTACGGGACTAATGACCAAAGTAGTTGACGCTCCCGGAAACATCGTTCAATCAATCAATCAGTTTTCAGACTAGGCGCCGTGCTGTGAACGGCGTCCGCTGTGTGCATAACTGCTCGGCGCTGAGACGAAAAATCCGCTAAGTGAAAATTCGCTCTTCGGAGTTGTGCTCCTTAAATGGATAAGGAAGAAAGCTTCATGTAGGTGTACCGGTTTTATGTAAATAAAAAGCGAAGAACTAGAGGGAAAAAAGCAATTCATAGATATAGATATGAGCTTTACTCTACGATTGGGCAGATATTGCCCGATGGCAGGATGCAAAAACATGAAAGTACAATTACAATTACAAATAAAAAAACAATATATATAAAACATCAATTCCCAATGCGCAGGTATGTTCTTCGAAAAGTGTATTTTGCCACTCTGTTTTGCATCCTTTCTAAGCTCATTTTAAGTCCTATTCTGCACGGATCCTAACTCCAATCCAATCATCCAACTCCTCGCTACGCGAGTCGTGAATTTACCGGCTAGCACAGCACTTCTCGTGATATTACTCATGATAATAAATCTTTGGTTTAATATGTCGTTGCCACAAAAGAACGGGTTTGCGTCAGAATATATATATATATATATACACACACACACACACACACACACACACACACACACACACACACACACACACACACACACACAGAAATTAAAGTTACAATTTTTTAACAGTTCACTGAATGTAATGCTATTTGAAGCCGTGACATTTAACTTCGTTAGTATTACAGAAATCAGTTCTGGAATTTTTGCCCCCTTGTCCTTTGTCCCGTTTCGGCCCTTTTTTCCCATGCCCAATTGGTCCCTTTTGCCTCCCTTGTCCCTTTGTTTTCCTTTTCCGTTTGCACCTTGGCTCATTTAGTCCCCTTGTCCTATTTTCTTTCGGCGCTCCACATTGTCCCATTTCGCCCCTGTCCCCTTTGGTCCACTTCCCCCATTTGTCCACTTGTCCCACATTAGCCCATTGTCCCATTTCGTCCACTTGTCCCATGCGTGCTTTTGTCCTTGTCCCATTTTGTTCCTCTTTCGCCTTCCATTTGTCCGTCTGTCCCTATTGTCCCCTTGTCCATTTCTCCCATTTGTCCCCATTATCTGAACAAAGTAGTGTGGGTGTGGACGATTTAGAGAGACTTATCCCTAAATTATCACAGTCAATGAAAACAAAAGTTAATCATTTCAGTATTCATGGTATAATAATTACAATAAATAGCTGTATGAAAGCTATTTTCACATCATATTACATAATTCCATATAACCTTACTACCAAGCATACGCATACAGCCTTGAATGTAAAGATACGAGGTGCAACGTCTTATTCTAAACATTAAATGCAAAATAAATTCTAAATTCTAATTACTAAATTATTATTATTATTATTATTATTATTATTATTATTATTATTATTAAAACATTTTCCAAGAATTTGCCAGTAAAGTCAATAATGGCTAAAGGCACCAATTTGAAGAAAGTAAGAGGGGGGATTCGTACTTTGTCTCCGATCCTTATCTCTTAGGGGTTGGCTTTTAGTTTTAAATACAGACTCCTTACTGTCATCTTCACTATCTTCTTGCGTTTTCCACTTCTAATTTACATTTTGCCTTTAATCTAAAAATTTATCCACTTTAGAAGTTACAGCACTCGTCTCTCGAACTCGCTAAACACTACAACCCTCGCGACCCTATGCAGACTTGCGCTTTTTGCTCACGGCCACGATTTTTCTGTGGCAGAAACGAAATACAAAGGTTTTAGTGCAGCGCGTGGCTGTAGGCTGAGTGCGTGCGTACTCGTAATGGAAATTTCAAAGATCTGAATGTTGTGGCAATCAGCTTGATACGTGATGTAGCCTACAATGAACACAGCACAGCTTGCCGTGCTAATTGCACAAACACATTACTAGTTATCCTTTTGAATAAGCAGAGTAATAGTAATAAATAGTAATAAGTCAGCAGTTAATAGTAATAAATAGACATCGGATGTTTAAGGAAATGCCTATTTTTTCTAGCGAACTTATTTAAAGGCTGATAATACTATATGTGCACGAATCATGATAAATGATGACATATGACAAAGTTTTATAATGCTTATTTTTGCGAATTTTAGCATAAATGCCTTTTTTACATCAATGCCTTTTCTTTAGAATTATTGCACGTTTTTGCCTTTTATGTATTACTTTTATATACAATGCTAACATATCAGAAAATCGGCCATGGTCCAACCTGAACATTCATTACGAAACCTTCAATTCACGTATTTGTATTTTGAAATACGAGAGAATTCCTGAAAGTATACCAACATCTTTTTCTCCATTTCCCTATTTCATAAATACTAGCCATGTTCTGAGACAATGGTCGATTGACAATACACCGAGGGTACCTTTTGAGTGGAAATAAATGTAAATTCCCAAAAGGTTTCAGTGTTTGTAATTTTGGACTTTAAAATATATGCCAGACACATCAGTAGATATTCAGAAATCCTTATCTGTATTCAAACTGATTTTGTCTCCCAATCGTTGCAGATTTGAAATTGCGATCCTTGAAAAGTTACTGGTAATATATTGCAATGGAAACTATTAAGAATAAAATGTGGAAGAGTTGTAAATATGTATGGAGTTTTACAAATAATTTTTAATTTTATTGTGAATGTAATTTATGACAGTGCCTTTTTTCTCCTTATTCTTGACATTTTCAGTGCCTTTTTTGGCACCTAAAAGGCGAATTTTTAGTGCCTAAACATCCGATGTCTGGTAATAAAGTATTCTAGTGTGTGCAGTGCCAGGGCTAGGCAAGGGCAAACCGGGCGATCGCCCGGGGTTCAAGTCAAGGGGCCCCATGATGGGACTCATGGGGGAAAAAATAATAAAAAATTGAACAAGAAATTAGAACTCAAGAAAATCGTTATCGTAATTTTATAAGTCGCGGTACAGTAGTCTGATATTTCATTAAATTTTCATTTAATTTTTTACTGTAAATAGTTTATTAAGTTATTACTTATAAGGTAGAACGCCATGAAATGAATCAAATGACACTAACATTAAAATAGGTTCATCACAAAATGACACAGACTTTCTTGTATGAGTTACTTTTCAAATTTCTTTGGTCTGGCCTAGCTGACATACTATGTGAGGAGCCAACACTTTATCTTGATCTCCTATTCTCAACCCAATATATGCGTAATAAGCTTTTTTGACAATATCTGTTATATTTCTTGGGTACTTCTTGATTGTGTACTCACCACAGACAAAACAGAAGTAGTCTGGATTGGTAACACAATGCCGATGAGACATTTTTTCAAAATGCACTTTCAAACTTTAGAAAACGTTTTCAATCACTTTGACACAACTAAATGACCCAAGTGAATGTATTCACTCCAATTGACACTACTGAACTGGGAGAATGAGCAACAAACTGGGCTCCAATTTCAAGATATGACCGTTTCTATCTTGATTACCTTCAGAAGGGGACTAACGAGAAAAGATGACAATTATATTTCTATCTGAACAGAACCTTCATGCCCACACCACCTATTCTGGCAGAGTGTTACTAGAACATAATAAGTGTTTAGAATGTTAGAAATTGTTTAAGAAAAATTATTGGTTATAAATGTAAATATGTGTGTTTGCTACAAAATAGGAATTTTATTTTATAGATTTGAAAAAAATCGTTACACGATGGAGGACGGTCTTCATATTCATTTTCTGCATGCCAAAAGGCATAAAGATTATCCAAAATTATCAAATCAAATTTTTGGTTGTAGACCTGTGTTATTAGTACGAAGGGAGGACTCTTTGAGATTCAATTATTTTGATGCTTTTTTAGATTTTCCCATTAAAATCATAAAATACAGGACACTTATTTAATTTTTCACGTGTATAAAAGCATAAGAAGCTTGTAGAAGTAATGACTGCCAAAAGTGTAGGACCTTCCTCTTCTTGCCATACTGCAAACTGGACCTTCCCCTTACAGTGAACTTAGGAAGCTGAAACCTGTTGAAATTACTCTGAACACTCAAGACTTTTAGGATCAGATTTTTAAATGTTCTTATTTTTTTCTTGTCCAGTTAAAATTTAATTATAAATTCAAAAACATTGCCACACTCAAATTATGTTTTTAAACATTGATGTGCTGTTGTCAATGTCATGTCCCAAGTTAGAGAGCAAGCACAAAGGGAATCATAAAATGCAATTTAGCAATTAATATATTGCAGATTTGTGACCATTTCGTACCTAGTATGTGATTTCACATTTCGTGATCAACCTATTTTAATAATTCTATGCCAGTCTGTAGCACCACTAGTTTAATCACAATGTTTGTGGAAACAACGAATCACAATGTTCCCCAATTACGAGAAGAACTTGCTATTTTACTTCAAATGTTTTGCTATATTTTGTTTCTATTACTCTCAAACTTATTTTATTTTATTTTATTCTACATGAGGAAAAACATGTACATTATGACAAGTACAAAAACTGTTTAAAAATAATTTCAATTTCTTTCCTTCTTTTTACAAATGTTTTGTTCAATATGAAGAAACTTTCAAATTTTCAAAAATAAGCAAAATAAAATTTGACAGGAAAGCTCTAAATTGACTGATTTGTAAAGAAATTTAATAATTTTCCAAGTAGCAATTAGCTGAAAAATGATGCACTTACAAACAACTTCAAAATTCACTCATCGATATGGCATGTGATTCTCATATTTCACATCAATTACTTTGGTACCAGAGCCTGGGGCGAGAAGTTCATTCTGCTTAAAGTTCCCCTGGTTACAACAGAAGTCTCTGATAACATTTCTACTTCTATGTTGCTCCTAAACATGCATTCAGGAAAGGAATAAATTCAATTATTTCTTTACAGTCCACTTTGAATTAAGTGATCTACCATGAAATCAAGAGTACACACACCATGAGATCTGCAGAGAGAAACTGCTTAATTCAGCCAAAATCAAATCATTTTAAATATATGATGTTGGATGACATTATATATCATATGAGAACTGAAAGAAATGATTAATAAAATTCACAAAGCATAATATCTGAGGAAAATAGAAAAAGAAATCCAACCCTAGCTGCGATACATCTGTCATAGGAGATGGTGGGTACTTATAGTGCAAATAGCAGATGAGCATGATTGAATTAATGAGATATTAAAGAGAGTTCAATGAAGTACATTAATATAATTAATATTTGATACATTTTGTAGGAAAATAAGATGGTAGTTTTACAATAATCTCATGTACATAGTAACTTTTCTATCTTTTTGATTGTCTTGGGTACAATATTTCATTAAGGTCAGAATAAAACTATAAATTTACATACAAAAACATAGAAACAAATAATGTTTTTTAAATAAGAGAAAATAATACTTTGGACAAGGAGCCATTGTCAAATCTGGCAATACACTCTGTCTATCAGTTTCCAAATTGAAATTGGTTCAGCCTTTATACAGATTACCCTGGACAAATGGACAAAACAAAAGCATGAAAACAATTGTGTTGGTTTTCATTTCTTCTAAAATAACAGACAGGCGCTTCAATATTATTTATACATAGATTTACAAACAATTTCTGAGAAATTTCCAGTGCACTTGTGATGATAACCATTGCACCACCAGTGGATTAATTTTTAACAAAGTTATTATTTAGTACATAAAAAAGTGTTTGGATATTTTTTTAAATTACAAAACGGAGATAAGTTACCACCTAGCGCCGAGGTGCTTCATTCCGGAGAACCTCACAATACCCAATCTTTGCTAGATTTTATCATCAGATGAATAAACATGATCAGAAGTAAAAATGTTAATTTAAGCATTTTAATTCAATTCATACAGTCAACTACAGTTAAAAAGAACTTGGATATAGTGAACCCCCAATTTACAGAGAACCAAAGTTGCTGGTCCTGTTCACTTACAATACAAATAAGCATAATAATGGGCATTGTTAAATTATTAACACTCCGATACTAACAGAATCAATAGGGTCATGTTTTCTCTTATGTATTTAACCATTGTGTTATCTAAAACTTGATTTGCACAATAAGTCGCAACGGATATCCTAAGATTTGACCTATTCCAGTTTTATGAAGTGGGTGCTTGAAAATAATTATGAGTATGTTTCACATTACCTCTTACAGTACTAAAGTACCGGTTCCACAGAAGGACATGGGCTTTCTGATAATAACACAGGCACACAAAAAAAACTAGTGGTGCTACAGAATGGCACAGACTTTCCCATGTTAGTTTTTTATTTCCTTGGGTCTGGGTTAGCTATTAGGAATTGCCACATACTCTTGCCAGCTGCCATCTATTGTCGACCAAAGTACTATTTTTTTTTTGGAGACATTTTATTAATTTTTCGCTTTCCTAATGGTAGAATAGAAATATTAATTTTAGAATATTAAAGAACAATAATTTCTGTGAGTTTTAACACGAATTTCTGTGAATTACATGTACGTGTCATTGTTGTGGCTTGATGTAGCTCTATGGTATCAGGCTCCTTTTTCCAATACAAGTTAACAAAACTTTTGTATTATATTTTTATGCAGTTGTAGAATTCACATAGTTTTGACACTACGATGGAAAGAGTGAGTTGTTCGCTTCTTGGTTGAATTGGACGTTTTCAAATAATAGCTAAGATGTTAGTCGCGCAGAAAGTACAATATTTCAATCCTACGTAGTTGTTTCCAATAACATGGGAAAGTATGTGCTGTTGTAGCACGACTAGTTATTAATAGGTTTTTGACTTGTCCGAATATATTCTGAATACCCCCCGGAATGTTTCTGATTATTTGATATTTTAAGTAATTTAATATATTATATCACGACACGACGGGCCCTCGCTAGGTTTCGAATGAAACCTCTGCTCGCGACTATTTCAATCAACTTAATACGATTTAATATTTTTCTACCCAGCTACGGAGCTATCCTAACATAAACCCTCCAGAAAATACGAAGTCTGTTTAAACTAAATCAACTTAATTTATTTTAACACGCGAAACATAAAAATCACAATTATAATTTACTATTAATAATGCTTCTGAACTTTAATTCTACACCATGTTGATCTATAAGAATTAACCATCGACTGTTCGCCTAAAGGTATTTTACCAGAGGCGCATCTAGGCATTCAGGCGTCCATGGCTAGCATAAAATTTGCGCCCCTGCCAGGATAGATCAAATGAGGGTTGTTATTTGTTTTAGCGGATAGCGACCTTTGTAAGTGGCGCCCAATGGCAGGTGCCGTGTCTGCCATACCGTAGATACGCCTCTGTATTTTACCAAATAACCCCAGATTACAATGAAAACTAACACTGAAACATATCATTTATCATTAGTAAGTGTTCACAGCTCCACCGCGTTCATGAGAGTGAGACTATTTTACTTTTCTGCATAACCAAGACTTCCAAATACTACATACACTTCGCATTTATAACATCTCATGACAACTGGGCCATGACGAAACTTCATTGTATAGCGTCTTGACATAGAGGATGGAACACATATATTTATTGACACGTTGCCTTAAAAACGTGTATTCTTTGCCTCCGGAACGTCCCAAATACATACCATTCTCTCATAATAGCAGGCTTGATACAATTATTTTCATGCCAGATACCGTGGGATCTTTTGGTGTTTCACAATATTCATTGCTTATAAAAGAAACAGTTCGGTGGGGTGTTTTTTTAAATTTTGTTTTAATATTTCAATATCAATGAATTATAAATAAACAAAGCTATACTTCGCCTTACGTTGGCGTGCCATTGAAACAGTTCCTGTTTTTTTTACTTCAGTAATATTATGCGTGGAGTGGAGTGCGAAGCCGCCTGTACAGAATACAGTGTTTATCTGAATTGCAGGATATTACTACGTAACAATAAAAAACACGAAAATTTCAATCTTAAAGCCACCATCACTTGGTATGTTGATTTATTCATTAGCTGCTATGGAATTGTTTTCGCCTCTTACAAATAACATCGTTATCAACATATGCAATTAAACACCCTTAACATACACTAAACACAAAACAAAATATCACACACACACACACACACACACACACACACACACACACACACACACACATACTTAACATTCCAATACCCATTCATACTGCGCGCAATTATTTTTAAGCATGGCCATTTTGTAATTAATATTACTTTAAATAGTTATTAAATACTTTTATGGTTCGTCAAAAACAAAACTTGGCCTTGTCATAAAACTGCGCCGCCAGTGAATCGAAAGCAAAATCGTATCACTTCCCTTTCGAAGTTAGGCAACGTTGAGTAGTACGTCACCAATTGCAGCTGCCTTTTTGCCCAAAAGGTCCCGTAGAATTGCAACTCCGTCACTCCATTCACAATCACAATTAAAATCTCATCTTCACGTCCTCTCGACATACTGGAGTCCCGACGCGTTCTCTGCTAAAACTGCGCAGTGTCTGAAAGTCTAATTCCCTGCACTCGCCAGGAAAACTTTTTGAAACAACGCACTGTCTCTCGTCTTTTGTCTACAGTATTGTTCTATGACGAAAATTACGTTTTCGATCTTGTTCCGTCATGTATTCACGCACGGCTCTTAAAATGAATTATCGGCGAAATTCATCTAAGTGTTCCGCCTCCTTAAAAGCTTCGAAACTGTCTTTGTTTAATTATTTTACTGTGATTTGCCCTCTTACTTACACGGCGTAAATAAAATGTCTTTATTTGTAGTTGCTTGCTCGGACTTCACGAAATTATGTGATATTCGCGTAATAACATAAACAGTTCCTACGCCTCTTGTCACTATGACAATGCCATTATTTTTATTTATGGACAATATTCATAAATATAATTGTTTTTATTTGCCCTTGTGAACCGCCACATAAGGTAGGCCTTTATGAAATGAATGAAATTACTCTAACATTAAAATTGTTTCTACTAAAATTCACATGTATTACTTCATGTATTTATCAAGTGATTTTATTAAGCGCTACCTAAACATAATTTTTTTAGCATTTTAAGCTCACCGAGAAAATTGTACTATTTGATCACTAAATACTTACAACTCGTATTTAAAATATATTTCCAAAAACTTCTTCTGGTTTAAATGTTGTAATTTGTATTATTGTTGAAATAAAATAAATTTTCTTGATACAACTTTCACATTTTTCATTTTTTCGCAGGGGGGGGGGGCTACGTTTTAGTTTTGCCCCAGGCTACTATTTTCACGGAATTATTGTCTAGCTATGATACTAGTCACAATTGAAATATCGGCGTATCTCGAATGAGAATTGAGAAAGATAGACAATAGAAAATGTAGGGGAAATTCGAGAAAGTTCTTTAATTGTCCTCGGCTTTCTGGGATGATGAAGAATAGGTTCATCATTGGACTTTCAACGATTTTCCCAACGCAGAAGTCGACGTCCCACTGCTTTTATGAAACAGTTCTTTGTTAAGTGTTCCCTTGATTATTTTTCCACTTTTCTGCATCCGAATTGCAGCCGTTCCTCCATTTCTTATCTCGAGTTATCTGAGAAGTTTCCTTTAGCATCTTCTCTTGATAACGTTTACCGATGGCTGCCCTGCAGAGTTTCTACATTTCGATTTTTACTTTCCTGTATACATAAGTATATACGGAGTAATCAATGTAGGATAGGGAAAGTTATGTAATGATGCGGAAAATTGATTTCGAGATTTCAACGGAAATGGACGTTTTGTGGTCCGCTGATACCGAGAAAGGTTTGTTGTTTTTTTCCCAAAACGTTCGTCTGTCTGTGAACACGACTACTGCCTAAACCATACGTAGGATGTTTTCCAAAATGGATTTTCCCCAGTCGTTCTGGCTCGACTCGAGGCGCTGCGATTTTGAAAAACTCTCTTTAAAATTTGGGTGTACTTTACATGAAGCATCCGGACATTTTCAAAATATTCTCATAAACGGCTCCAAATTTTTTCTTTAAATTTCTAGTAGAATAGAGTAAAATATACTTATAAACGTGGCATTGGTCCTAATTTCACGGATAACTCTGAATTTTCGAAAATTGCAAAAGTTTCAATTTTTTCGGCGTCTTCCTACAACTACAAAATTAAAGATAGAGATTTTTCCTTCCAATAAAATGAGTTCTCCATAGTGAATTCTTTCATTACGGTTATGCACATTTTTCGAAAATTTTAGTAGTTTTCGTGCAATGCGGCGAGAAATATTGGCAATTTAAAAAATAACGAAAACAAGATTTTCTCAAAAACAGCTCCAATTTTTTTCTTTTAACTTTTGGTAGGAGTAATTTTTTTTCCAAAATTATCCAAATGTAATTTTTTTGAAAGATTTCTCATACCATTGATATGCACATTCCCAGCAATTTGTAAATACTATTGTATTTGTGAGTTAACGTGCTTCAAATGGCTTCTAATGACGCTTTTCAAAACTCAAAACTTTGCTGCGAAAAAGTGCTTCATATTTCGAATTTACAGTAGCACTTAAATGCCATTTTCTTAAAAATGGCTTTAAATTTTTCTGAGTGATTTTGAGAAAAATCATGACAATTTTTCAAAAATGCCTAATCAAGATTTTCCTAAAAACAGCTCCATTTTTCTTTATTAGACAAATAGACCACCATTCAGTAAATCACATGACATAAGAGAAATTTTTATTGAAGCTTTTGATTTTCTGAACATTGTACAAGTATGTAATACTTTTTATCATTCTCACATAGTTAATAAGTGCAAGACAAGTGTATTTTATAATTTAATGCATTAGTAGGCACAAATGCTTGAAACAATCTTCTAAGAAGTTTCTTGAAATCTAAGAAATTGTCAAGTTTAAATTAGCTGAAAATGGTGCATTTTTAGAAATGCTCATTTCCACAAAATCCATTCTACATTTGTTCTACAAAATTTCCATACTATGAAAAGATGTTTAGCTCTTCTATAATATTTCAAAAGCATCGCTTCAATTAAATAGGACTGAAAAATTGAGAAATGTGAAAAATATACAAGTTTTGCAAGTTTTTTAATAAAACACAATATTTACAATGCAAATGCTACAGGAAAGAATTCTATACCATCATCATGAACAGCAGAATAGTAGGTCTGGTGCCTGTTCCTGTTAAAAGACAGTAGATTTGGTGATCATGCCTCCAGATATTCCTGAGACATCCATCTTTTGATGGGTCTTCTTATACTTCTTCGCTCTGTGGGTTTATACTTTAAAACTGCTTTAGGAAATCTTTGCCTTCCACTCCTGCCTTTAGGAAATCCTTCCGCTTGCATTCCTCACACATGTGAAAGCCATCTCTTTGGTTCTCTTTAATCCCATCCTCTATATCGTTTGCTTTGAGTTTTTTTCTGATTTCTTTGTTTTTTATTGATCTAAACATGTAATTCCTACCGGTTGTACACACAAAAATCTTGTTTGTGCGGCTTCTAATCTCTGATAGTCTCTTTAGTTTAGGGTCCTTATTTCTGATCCAAACATTAACATTGGCTTAGATGTTATGTTGTGTATTGTTAGTGCTGTCATATCTGTTTCATTTTTTCTTGATTATTCTATTTACCCCATTATATTTTTTAATTTTCTTTCTTCATCTTCTGAATTTTGTCCAATGATGTTTCCTAGAAACATATATTTTGCTACTTGTTCCTTTATTTTCTCCATCTGTAACAATTTTAACCCTTCTCATTTCTTTGCCTTGGAATGCCACAGCTTTAGTCTTATTTGTCGAGATTTTCATGCTGTATGTTGGGGCTATTTTATGACATTCATTTACTGTGACATCAGTACGTCATCTCCTGATTCCATTGCTAGGACCTTGTCATCTGCATAGAGGGAGCCGCGGTGGCTCAGTGGCAGGCCACTGGCTTCCTGACCTGAAGGACCCAGGTTCAAGTTCAGGTTTTTTATCTGGTGCTTTCCCTTCAGGGCGGCTCTGGGGTCAACTCAGCCTCCTTTCCAAGTGAGTACCAGGATCTTTCCTGGGGGTAAAGGCGGCCAGAGTGTTGTGCTCGCCACACAACCTTCTTCTTGTGCCAACGGCAATGAAAAGGTGGAGCCCTGCCTTCACCTCCCCTTAGGGCCACATCGGCCCGTGTGCAATGCACAGGGGATACCTTCTTTACCTTTACCATCTGCTTAGAGAATTTTTTGGACCATTTGTCTTTTGTTTAAATTTATATCAGTTTTCACTTTTTGATCGTGTGGTTGGCATAAATGTTAAACAGGCATGATAATAGGCCACACCCCTGTCTCAGTCCTCTGGTTGTTCTAAAAGTCTCTGTATTGCTTCCATCATTCATTCTTCTGAGAATCTGTATACAGACTGGATTCCTTTTATTATGTCAGTAGGTATCTCTTCATCTTCCAGTATTTCCCACATTTTGTTTCTGTTCAAGAAATCTAAATGATTGTGTTAATTGAGAAGATATCTAAGAATTACAATTTATAACATTGTATGCAGTTAGTTAATTTTGGGAAAACAGTTCAATAATGAGTGCGAGAATAAAAGTTTTAAAAGCTAAAGAAACTTTCAAACATTGTTGTTGCAGCAACAAATGCTGTTAAATGTCATTGAGATCAATAGATTCAGTGTAAAAAAAATAATTAAGTGTGTTTTAGAAGATACTATGAAGTGAATTGAGTTTATGCGTCTCGATTTCTTTTAAAAATTTGTTTTGTCAACATTAAAGCAATTGTGTGTCCAAACTCCTAGGACAGCATGGAGTGCACTAAGCAGTAATCATCCATTAACATTCATTACAATTGTCTATTCCCCATTCTCATCACGGTCTGTTGTCAAGATGATCACAAGGTAGCATCTCCATTTACACGTCTCTTACCACGGGTACCTGTGTCACTACCCAGCCACCGGAATTGGGAAGGAACTAGCATAGGAGTAAGGTTTAAGATGCTTCACAGGGGTTGGACTAGCTCCTGTGAAGCAGGTAAACTCGTTTTGTTGGGACAAATTTTGCACAAGGTTGTCCAGGAATCGAACCTGGACCTCCTTGGTGAAAGGTGAACGACTTCACTCTCCGTCCTGACCGCTGCTTGAAGAGAGTTCAAATGATAGTTGAGGTACATAATTTCCAATATAATTAATGACATTTTAACCCTTTAATGCATAGAGTAAATCAGCCGTAGCGTAATGTTTCTCAGGTCATAATTGCATTCTAATGATTTAATTATGAATTATTTTATATTACACGCAATGTATGTAATGCATTCACGTCACCCCATGTATTGTTAGGAGATAAATGCAATAAGACTATGAGTTGAAGAGGTAGTAATTTAGTGGCATTGTGAATCGAAATTTTACACTCAAACTACCAACACATAAACTACACCCTCTGTTCCCTTATATCAGAAACAAAACATTTTTAGGAAAATAATCAAAATAAAATACAAATGATATTGCTTGATACTTACTTTATCACATAAACAATTTGAAAAGTTAGCACATTTTTTAAAATTGTAAAACATAGCATGTTTTGTTAGGTAACTCTGATGTAACATCATAAAAATATATAATTTAATTTTGTGTTTTTCTCAAGCAATATTTACTTCTGATATTTTACTATTTTTCCCTTAGTTAAAATAAATATATGAAATGAAATATAATTATTGTAAGTAAAAATTAAAAATCATGCAATAAAGGGTTAATTAACTGTTGCAAATAATATGAGTAAGACCATGCTATCCATATTGTAGCATCTTTTGTTAGTAAATTGTGGTAGTTTTTCCACTAAAGAACAACTTCTAGGATAAAAGATCAAAGTTCATTTTCAAGTTGTAAAACTATTTTGAATACAATTAGAAGAAACTAAACATTATGTTGAGAATTAAAAGAGAACATTGTCTATTGATAATATTTTTGACTGAGAGTTAGGTGTCCAGTGAAGGATAGATCTTTTGCAAGATATGTAATCAAGGTTTTGTAAGTCACTTAAAGGTTGGGAGAGTAAAAAAGCCGAAAATTATTGCATTTTCTACTAAGGAATCAGATTGATTTCAATTATGCTACGCTGTTTGCAAAAGTTCATGGATGTTGCTGGTATATAAAAAACTTTGAAGTTATAATGAAATGTTCAGTTCAAATTTTCACCATCAGCAAAGCAGTAGTAGAATGATGAAAGATTTTTAAGCTTACAACTAGAAATCATAATGTTGTCAAAGAAAAATGGAGAAGTGATCATGTTATGTTGCAATATTTTAATTGGAAACTGATATACTTTCAACTGATATTAATTTGGATACATTGAGGAGAACATAAATATGTAATATTTGATAATCTGAAATATTGAATCATGTTTTACAATGAGGAATATTATATTATATTATTAAGCTTAAGAAACAACTTTACCAAGGCTGGGTTATATGTACTGTTTCATTGACATTCAGTTTAGTAAAAAAAGTATTATTGTTGAAAAGGTACCTATTGATAATGATAAGAATGACTGGTAATGATAAGGTAACTGGTGATAATGCATTACATTAATAATGGAGTAATTGAAATATATGTTGTACAAGAATGAACATCTTTTGATCAAACTCCTTTCCACATTAAAATAAAACAACATACATGGTAGATATTAATCATTGATTTGGTCACAATCAGTGACCCTGCAGTCCATATTGGGCAAAAATTGTTTATTGCAAAAGATTTGAAATTTTGAGTGAGTTCCATACATCATTGATGATAATAACTTTTGAACATCCATTGTGTTGACCACGACTGTTATTCAGGAGGCAAAAATAGCATTGTCGCCGCTCCCCCCCCCCCATGTAGTTATGATGTTTGATGTCAATCAAGCAAGTACCAGAATTGGCACTGCAAGACAGGATATAATTAGTGGATGGAAATTAGTTGTACTATTTCCTGCATCTTCATAAAATAATTACTAAATTATTAAATTACTATTAAATAAAATATGTTAAATTTTATAACAAATATTAATTAAAAATACTTTGAAATTAATTTAAAATACATGAGAAAGTCCTTAAACAAAAAAATTGTCTAATAGGTTTTCTTTCAATTTGTCCTCAGTTTCTTAAAATCAAGACTGAACAAGATATTTCATGATGGGAAAATAAATTATCTTCCACCACACTGTAAAATAACAGCTGATGTGCTCCCATCCAGAAACTGAAAATGGAATTTTTTGTAAAGATGCAGAAAACAATACACCATAAATAATTGAACAAAACGTATAAAGATGCACCACACATATTTATTTTCAGAGAAGAACATTTAGTATTATCAGTAAACGAACAGCCTGCGTACTTGACGAGAAGCAGAGCCCCTGCGTCACGCAACTTTGGGTCACGCAACACGTACTTAGTCACGCAACGCGACACATGCCGCACGCTTCACGCTGCCTCCCAGCATTAGTACGAAGGCACAACTAGTTTTAAAGGCAGCGTCTTCTAGTCTGGAATCTATGTTGGCCAGGGTAAGACACGAGGCGGCAATCCACTTTGCTATGAAACCTTGCAGGGACTCAACCTTATCTAAAAGTGTGCATATACAAAACTGCACCATAATCATGGTCTATCACAAGTTTCCAGTATTTCAAAATATTTACCATTGTAATCTTGTCATCACAAGCACTCACATGTCCCCTACCATGATTTGTAATCTTGTTTCAAAATGATCCTTTTAGTTTGCTTTTCTTTTTCTTTTTTTTTACAGAATAAGTACTTAATGAATCAATTTCTTAAATATTCTGATTTGGCAATGACTACATAACATGAGTGGGAGACAAAAAGTCTACTTCCATTTGACAAAATATCCACATTACTTCTTAAAAATAATTTTTCACTAACAATTCAATTGACAGCTGGTTTCTCAACATCAAAAGCAGACACATATAGTCATTGTCTTCAACAGATGCTCTTTTCTTTAATGACATTATTGCACGAAGGTTCGCAAAGGGGTTGTTCATGTTTGGAAAGGTAAAGCAAGTATTATCTATGTTTATAATATTTATGTCCTTTGTTGGACAACACATACGACACAGAATATGCTGTAGGAGCCAACTCTGACGGGGAACTACGTACTGTAAATATAAAGTATTCTATTCAAGTCGAGATAATATTAAATCAGTGGCAATATTTTTTTTCCCTGAAATAACCTACATTTTCATTTTCAACAAAGAAATTTCCAAATTTTCCAGACTTTCAAATCATTAACAATTCTTTACATACTGACAACAACATTGCAATCTACAAGCAAAGAATAATAATATTTCACATTGTTTCAATAATTCCTGAAAAACAGTATAGATTGCAGGTACAAAACATTCATTGAAATTGTTGCCATGTCTTCCTCCTTCAAACCAAAATATTGTTTGATTTTCAACGTTATGCTTACAAGTTCATGGAAAACAATTTCATATATCCACTGTAAAGTATTTGGTGAATGAACCTCACCTTAGCAAGTTTTGAACCTTCATGGATTACTATTCAACGCTAAATATAGTAGTAGAGTTTAAAAAAACTCTGACGGTTAAAATAATCTTAACCAATTTGTGATATTATGAATGAAAATGCATTCTGATTGGGCTACTTTTCAAAGAAGTATTTTTCCATGAACTGCAATTACAACAATCCACTTTTCAGAAAAACAAATATTCCAGTAAGAAAGAAACCAGCTGATGTATTGCCAGATCAAAAGGTTGTCTGATGTTGTATAATAATCACTTACATAATTTAGAATCTGCTGAGATCAACATCAGTACATCCTACCTACAGTGCCGCCTCGTGCCAGGTTCAGAACTGCTGAACCAAACATCTGCACATCAGCCACGGTAGAAATTGAAGTGTCACACGGAAACACGCACACCGGTAATAAAAATATATGTATGTATCTATATATATGTGTGTGTATGTATTTATATGTATATATATATATATTTGTATATATCCTCATCTTATTCAAACTCCTCCTCAAGATTTGTCCATTATGAAGTATACTCTTTTCATGTTGCAGCAATGGCAACAGGAAACAGGAAGCGTTGGTACTACAGCGGAGAGCAGGTTGCAAAACACAGCAAGCTGACAGAATGGAGATTGGACGGAGAGGGTCCACAAAGGTACCCTTCCACCCAAATAGCTACAAGCAGGGGCAATTGGAGACAATGTTCACTCCAGGAAGGTGCACGAGGTTGTGAGAGTACAATTTCACACTTCTGCTTCATGTTCACTTTGCACACTTCACACAGAAGCAGTTAGATCACACTTCAATAGTTTCTCAATAGCACAACACAGAAATTCTTGATTCTCATCTGAACATCATTGACACTTCTTTGCATATGACGTCAAAAATAAAATTCTGCAGACATGAAGTTAAGCACTGGTAGTACTTCATTCTCGATGTTGTCATCCAGTTAAGACACTTCTTGATGAGTGTCCTCGTAGGTTCTGATTACAGCTCTCACAACCACTGTACACCTTGTGTGAAGATGTCCTCTGTTGGATTGGCAGGAAAAGAAACACTTTGCCATTCTTGGAAGAGACCTTATCAATCAACACCATACCTCAATTACAATCATAATTCCTTTCAGAAACAAAACAAGATACATTATGTTACAATATGCATGTCGAAAGCTTATCCTTTTTCCACCTGGCTCTGACTTGATCTTTGCACTCACACAAAAAGAAAAATCTCTTTTCTATGTTCCATAACATCGTATCAGTGATTACTTGAAATCTTTACAAAATTCTCTAAAAGGTAACAAAATGTTAAAGACACCAATAAACCTCAATCAAAAAAACCCAGGAAATAAAAAAATTATGAACCACACCTTTCTTATAAATTTTTTAAAATCTTTTTTCTCTAATCTCTCCTATAGAGAGAAATTCTACAATATAAACTAAAAAATACATTGCTTAAAAGGATAAATTACAGCTGTCTGCAAACTGATTTAACTTCACAATAAAAATTCATAAGCAACACACTTACAATGTGTATTAACACAATGATTTGTACTTGATGTTCAGTGGCAGACAACTTCTAAATAGAGCCAGGTGCAATTAAAGGAGAGCTGCGACCTATCCTGCTCCCACAGGCTAGAAAGCGTTTGGTTCACTCTGACGGTTTGAATAAATAAATAGACAATAATTTACAACTAAACTCAACTGGAAAGACAAACTTAAAATGAACAAACTACGACATATACGTATATAAAGAAATAATAGTATGTTATTTATTCTAAGGGAAGGCCCTCAGACCAATGGTACAAGCATGATCTTTGGAAAAAACCATATATCACTGGGACCTTGTCCCTGAAGTGCCCTGGTAGATACACAGAGCACTGAAGAAACACTGAAACACTTTGGAAACATAACATGACTGACTCAAATATAACAATAATATATATGTATACTGTATATAAATATATATAATTGGGGATCACAAAAAGTTGATTTAATAATTATAATGCCTAACAAACTATTAGTTTGGAGTAACAAAGTCTAGGGCAACATCCGTAAATCTACAGCAGATGGCTGTACAAAACGATATGCAACATATTCCTCCCTGCCCTGCGATTAAGGGCACGCTGTGATTCACAGGTTGGCGAACCAACGAAGGAACAAACAAGTTGCGTCCATTTACATGACAAAACGTCCCCTCAGCTGGGTTAGCCTGAGGCAGCTAATGGAAAGTCTTGTTGATTGAAGTCTGTGTGTTGCAAATGTTCCTCTCATCCTGGGTTCTTCAAAATCCTTCTTGTCCGGTAGTCATACACCCGCCGACAGAAGAACACCATATCTGGTGCAACACAGCCAGGAGGTTGGCGACTTCGCCTTGGGTACGAGTCCAACCGTGGTACTACAAGGCCTGGTTCAGTTATTCCTTCTTCCAGACGACGCACACACCGACGATACCTGAGAATATTTAGAGTAATATTGTAATATGCAATAGGGAACATATGGTGATAATAAAATAAAACTGCACGCAAGTTCAAAGTACATTTTTGATCTGTGCAAATGATAGAGAAAAACAATAAGATTGGCCACAAAGAGAAGGCCACCCAAGTTTCTTTTCTCTTCAATCTCAAACTAGTGAAACCTGAAGAAAAATTTGGGCTACGTTTATTAATGACCAGCATCAGAGTCAAAGTAGCTTCCCTTCTCAGATTCACTTGTCAAATGAAAAAATTTCAACTAGTGTATTTATAATTATTAGAGAATTTTTCCATTTGACAAAACCCTGGTAGAATCTTAAAACCACAAGAATCATTCCAACTTCAAAAAATAAATTTTTAATATCACTTTTTTTTCTCTTTCCAATGCATTTTCTACTTCAACCACCCATTCATCAATTTATGTTTATGTACCTAAAAAATATTGAAATATTTAAATCAACAGTCTTTTTGTCAAAATAATTTAATAACAGATGTTAAATGCATTCACACATTTCCTTTGGTACTTTTCTTTCAAACCCTTGAGCATCACGAATCTCTAAGAATCACAGATCTCCCCCTAGGAAATACACCTATCAATATACATGACCATTTCCAGAGTTATTCATTTATGTTAAAAAGGTATGATATTTTATGAAAGCCAGGAAAATAGAATTATAATAAAGGATGTACTTTATAAAAGCCCAAAATAACACATCTTAACTGTCCAACAAACTCACCTGCAGTACTCATTAAAAGTAAGCACGTAGCATTTGTCTTCAATGCATGCCACTGAGTTTGTGTCTTTATGCCGTGACGCAAAGATCTCATCTTCCACATCATCTCCTCGACGACCTTGCTCTGTATGTTCTGGTCGGTAATACCACAGCAATGACACCATCATTTCACCTGTGCAAATTATGCCTGGGTTATGGACACTACTTCAATTACTTCCATGTCATAAGAAGACACAGAAAAAATGTATGTTGGATCAATGTGATCTTATATCCTACATAAATAAATGCTGATTCTCTAACTTGATTCTATACTCTTTTGGATCTTGTCTTCCTGGGCAATTATAAATAAAATGAATATTTGGATGTTGTGTAGGGATACCTGGTTATACAGCATTAAGTGATATGGAAATGTCTCAATTACAAGGTAAGAATAAAGAGAGATTAGTTGCCTCTACGTCAATGGGATGATGATGCAGTCTAATTGAAATTAAAACTTATTTCTAATACATCCTTTTTATGAAAATATGAACAGTCACACAACAGAACATGTCAACATCACTTGAATCTGAATAATATGCAGAACAACTTACTGAAAACATTAAGAGCGTTTTGCCGGTAAGTCAATTGAAGTTATTAATGAGAAACAGAAAGGGAGCGAGCAATACAAAGGACTATGTTAAGAAGTGGAAAATATATGAAATAAAACCAAATTAACAGGCAAGTTGGGAGCCGAGGCAAGTCGGAGGCCGAGGCAAGTCGGAGGCCGAGGCAAGTCGGAGGCCGAGGCAAGTCGGAGGCCGAGGCAAGTCGGAGGCCGAGGCAAGTCGGAGGCCGAGGCAAGTCGGGGACCGAGGCAAGCCGGGGACCGAAGGCAAGCCGGGGACAGAGGCAAGCCGGGGACAGAGGCAAGCCGGGGACAGAGGCAAGCCGGGGACAGAGGCAAGCCGGGGACAGAGGCAAGCCGGGGACAGAGGCAAGCCGGGGACAGAGGCAAGCCGGGGACAGAGGCAAGCCGGGGACAGAGGCAAGCCGGGGACAGAGGCAAGCCGGGGACAGAGGCAAGCCGGGGACAGAGGCAAGCCGGGGACAGAGGCAAGCCGGGACCAGAGGCAAGCCGGGGACCGAGGCAAGCCGGGGACCGAGGCAAGCCGGGGACCGAGACAAGCCGGGGACCGAGGCAAG
Source organism: Acheta domesticus (assembly GCA_031308135.1). Taxonomy (NCBI): domain Eukaryota; kingdom Metazoa; phylum Arthropoda; class Insecta; order Orthoptera; family Gryllidae; genus Acheta; species Acheta domesticus. The sequence goes on along the minus strand of JAHLJT010005437.1, from coordinate 86,314,230 downwards.
CCGGGACCAGAGGCAAGCCGGGACCGAGGCAAGCCGGGGACCGAGGCAAGCCGGGGACCGAGACAAGCCGGGGACCGAGACAAGCCGGGGACCGAGGCAAGCCGGGGACCGAGGCAAGCCGGGACCAGAGGCAAGCCGGGGACCGAGGCAAGCCGGGGACCGAGGCAAGCCGGGACCAGAGGCAAGCCGGGGACCGAGGTAAGCCGGGGACCGAGGTAAGCCGGGGACAGAGGCAAGCCGGGAACCGAGACAAGTCGGGGACAGAGGCAAGCCGGGGACCGAGGCACGTCGGGACAGGTGTATTAGGAGTAAAACGAACAGCGTGGTTGGAGCCGGGTGCGGTCGGGTGTCGCACTCACCGTCGTCGGGGTTCTCCCAGAGCGCCGCCACCTTGGCGACGAAGGGCAGGTCGGTGCGGCGCGGACCCGACTTGAGCAGCACGCAGTCGTGGCGCGCGATCACGTCGCCCTCCGCGTGCCGCATGGCCGGGTAGCACTTGCGCACCACCGCCGGCTCCTCGCTCTGCGCACACGACACGCCCACACCTCAGTACACACCCCCGCTCTAGGTAGCACCGAAAGCAAACAGGCGGCAAGGAGGCGCAGGTGGGGAGCAGGCGAAAACGGAAGGGGGCAGACACAACAACGATGGGGAAGGTGCGAGGCAAGGAAAAGAGAGATGACGAGGCAAAGAAAAGGAAGGAAAGGGGTGAGACGAAAGGGAAAGGAAGAAAAGAAATAAAGACGCGAAATAGAAGGGCAGGGAAGAAAGAAAAGCGAAATGGGAGAGTACGGGAAGGAAGAAGGAGGACAGATGGAATGGCAAGGGAGAGAAGGGGTGCAAGGAAAAGAGAAAAGGAGAGGAAGAGGCGGCAAGGTACTAAAAAGGCGGAAGGACCAGAAGTGGGGAGGCAAGAGGTAAGAGGAGACAGATCTATAATATGTGACAAGCCCAAAGAAAAGAACTGGAACAGGAAGACACCGGACGAGAGAGAGGAAAGATACGATAAAAGGGAAGGGCTAAAGAAAAAAAAATATTTAAAAAAAGATGTGACACGGCAAGAAACACACGTAAGAAGAAACAGATAAGACAAAGAGAGGAGATGGTACAGCGGGGAAATTAATGACTAACAGAAACGTTATCAGCAGGGAGCGGATTGTTATGCCCTAAAAATATCTTGAAATATGCTTTTTAAAATATGCATTTATGACCTACAAATTGTGAAATGTGTGCTTTAATATGCACTTATGACTTAATAATTCTAAAATATATGCACTTGAATTAATTATTCAATTAAAATTAACAATATTTCATTTTCTGTATAAACCTTTCTTGATAAAACATAGGAGAAGCATGCTTTGAATAAAAAAAATGTTGTGCAAACATAATATAACCTAACTTATTTCTCGATACAAATAATTGAAGTAAATATGAACCTTAGTGAAGTACCTACATTGTAGGTCTTTCACTTTTTCTGCCTGGTATAAAAAATATGGTATCAAGAAATATCCCACATTGGCACAAGTATTTTATCATCTATAGAAAAAAAAGAAAATTGTGACAAGCTTTTCTAATAAAATAAACGCTCGCAAACAGGAAACACGAAACGTATTCTATAATTTAACGAAATATGCAAAATATTTTCCCATAATTACACGAATATGCCCCATCAGGAAAAATCGATCAAATGTGCACAAAATTGCCTTAACAAATTAATCCATAAAGCATGCAATTATAACCAAATGTCAAGAAATTACTCTTAGCTATGTCCCCAACCAATGGAGAAAAATATGCAAAATCGTAGAGATCCTCTCCCTAGTTATCAGCCTCACGCAGAAGCAGCACCAACTCACCGTGAGGAAGACCTTGGTTTCAAAGGGCGTGCCCTCCCACGCCCAGCCGTTGGACCATCGCGGCTTCAGCCCCACGTTGGGCGCCACAATGAGCGCGGAGGCTGCCGCGGCAGCGGCGGGCACCGCGGCGGGCGCCACCACCGCGGCGGCGGCGGCGGCCGGGGCGGGCGTCCCCGCCGCGCCCGCCCCCCCGCCCCTCCGGCTCTTCCCGGCGCGCCCCTTGCCCGCGCCCGGCGCGTGCGCGTGGGCGGGGGCGTGGGCGGCGGCGGGGGCGGTCGCGGGCGCCGGCTCGTCCTCCAGCAGGCGCTCGGGCGAGGGTTCGCGCAGGCTGTGGCGGCGCGCAGGAGGCCGCGCGGGGCGCTTGGCGGGGGTGGAGGTAGTGGTGGTGGGGGTGGCCGAGGAGGAGGTGGAGGAGGAGGCCGAGGCGGGCGTGGACGCGGTGGAGGAGGCCGGGGAGGCGCCCGAGTCGGCGCGCCGCCGCGCGGACTTGGTGGAGGTGGGGGTGGACGCCGCCGTCGAAGGCGCCTGAAACGCCACACAGTTCCATTGCTACCATCCTTCATCGGAGAGGTAATTATACTACGGTTCTTATTTCTTGGCGCGTGGAGGCTTGTCGTCAGAATGGAATATCTCACGGTATTTCGCGTCGTTCTCAATCGTGCCGCTAGGAGTCGCATGATCGTCAGCACGGCTTGATACAGTTGCGATCATGCGACTCCCAGCGGCACGACGCGAAATGCCGTGCGATGTTCCATCGTGAAGACACGCCCCCACGCGCCAAGAAATAAAACCCCAAGTATACTCCCAAATATGTTCCGCTCAATAAATGTTCTCCATCATATGTAACAATGATTCTCTACGGCTTGCCTTAATGTGAAACATGAATCTCCGTTGGGTGACAATTCTTTGAACAATTTTAATTATTAAAATGTACGTGCGTGCAGGGATGCTTAATTCATGAACTGCCGAGAAACCGGATAGTATATAATACGACGTGACACGTAAAAAACAAAGTATAGTCAACTGCAATGTGATCAACTCTTCTCGTCAAAATGTCGAAAACGTCTCTGATTCGAGGAGTTGTGTAATTAAAATAGTTCAAAAAATTGTCACCCAACTGAGAATCGATCTATGTTTCGTGGTTTACGCTCAGTTCCTCCAACAACTGAACAACCGAGACGGCCAACCCTTATTTTAAACCCCGAACAATTTGAATTAATACAAAATGATATTATCAAAACTTAGGAATATATTTACATATAAAATAAATAAATATTTTAAAATTCATTAATATTGATAAATATAAAATATTTTAATACATAATTTTAAAGTTCCAACTGTAGCGGGTAGTGTAATATTATTACAGTACGCCAGAAAAATCACTCCGCACAGAGCCAAATACTGTTAAGAATTGCTTTTATGTTGGTAACAACCAGATCAGTGGAAAACAACTGAAAGGGACAAAACTTCCATCATCAGTTATGATTGTAAAGAGTACGTAATTTACGTTTTCATTTTTTTTCCAAATTATATCTCGCACTATCAACTTAAGTTCTGTTGCTAGCACTCTCTAGCAAGGTGCCTCTGCGGAGGGACTCTCTTGTCCTCTGTATCACTATTGTAATTATCGTCATCATTGTAATTATCGTCATCATTGTAATTATCGTCATCATTGTAATTATCGTCATCATTGTAATTATCGTCATCATTGTAATTATCGTCATCATTGTAATTATCGTCATCATTGTAATTATCGTCATCATTGTTATCATAATTATTATTGTTATAAAATTATTACTGTGCTCACCTGCGCCGCATGGGCGTGCGCGTGCGCGAGGGCGTGCGCCTTGGCCTGCTGCGCGCGCGCGACGGCAGCGCCCCTGGCGTGCTGCTGCTGCTGTTGCAGGTGCAGGTGGTGGTGCTGCTGCTGGTGTTGGTGGTGGTGGTGGTGGTGGTGGTGCAGCTGCTGCTGTTGCTGCTGCTGCTGCTGGCGCTGGGCCTGCGCCGCCGCCTCCAGCGCCGCGTACGCCTTGGACGCCGCGGCGCCGTTGACGCGCGGAGCGGCCGCCGGCAGCGCTGCCATCGCCGCCATGGCCGCCTTGCGCGCCGGCACGCCCGCCGACAGCACCGCCGCCGCCGCCGCCGCAGATGTCTTGCCGCCGGCCTGCGCACGCGGATACGGGAGCGCGTTCATGCATAACGTCCTATATCAGTGTCAGGGGACGCTGAAGTGCTTAGCATCCCCGTATATAATATTAATAAATAACACCAAATACTGTATTGATAATCTTACAAGTGTCCGTTACAACGGTCCGTTGACCGAAACACCTTTTGTATTAATTTTAAATTGATTCAATTCGGCAGGTTGTTGAAGCTGGTCTGTGATTGCTTGGGGCTAAAATGCTTTTAGCGTCTGCTGCGAGATTGCGACGAGCAATGACGCATGAGTAGATGGCGAAGTTCCCCTCTCCCCTCTTCACCCTAGGCCCAGAGAAAACCGACTGCTTAACGCTAACATCCACTGCGGAAAGAGGCTAATGAGCAAAGTTGCTCGTTTGTGCACGAGAGCGCAGTACACTTCAGGCAGTCAGTAAATTCTCTCTCTCTCTCTCTCTCTCTCTCTCTCTCTCTCTCTCTCTCTCTCACACACACACACACACACACACACACACGGGAGTCCCAGATTGGTCATGAGCACAAACTGTAGAAATAGTATCTGTCTACTATTTCTTAATTAATATCCAAGAAATTGAATTATTCCTTAAATAGATTACATATTATTTTACTCTGCAATGTACAAATTAACAAGTTGTCTCATTGCCATTCGCGTATAAGAATTAAAGCTGTCATTTTATAATTTGCGTTCAAGATATCGGCAGTCCTGACTGCTGTGAAGATTTTTGTGGGAAGCATCTACACCATCGTAAACAATCGACATCTTGGAAGTAGTTCCAGTGTACAGCTAAATTTTTCTAGCGTGGCCGCTGGGATTTGCTAGTAGAGGTGGAAGCTGAAAGTGGTGGGAAGGGAGCCAGGAGGCGGCGCTCGCTCGCGCCTGGCTCGTCTGCCCATACCAAAAACATTAGTCTTCCTCACCGCACACGTTAGCGAACAGTCTTGGAAATTAATAGTGTCTTCGCTCGGTAATGGAGAGACACCAAATTCACGGGATGGCCTGGCTCTGTCCTCATCATCCATATGTTTTCCGTTTTCTCAGTATTATAAGTAGTATCACTATCACCGGCTTTACTATCGTTCGCGTCGTTACCTGTAAAAATAACTATTTCTGGACATAGTGCATTCAATCATTGTGCGGCAAATCACACTCTCATTGAAACTGACGAGAGCAGATCCCACGTCCTTTTCTTCTCTTTATTAGGAGTAGAAAATGAACACGATTCTCCTGATGGAATAGAATTAATTTCCTTATTATTCTGTAAATAGATATTTTCGAAACACCCGAAGCAGCAATTACTGTCTTAAGAACTGCTTTGATATTTTCAATACCTTCTTTTGCTTTTCTTTATAATTTGATATACATGTACTTTGGCGACGACTTCACTGACTGTGAAGGACGTCTTTATGCAAGTTGCTCTGAACAGGACGCATTGCAATGATGACAACAAAATAATAATCACTTATACAGAACTTCATACAAATAGCTGTACTCTGTTAGGGAAATGCAACTGAAAACTGGCACCTTGCGGAGACGAATAGCCAGGGTCAATGTTTACTCAACTGGAGTAGGGCTGTCAACACGTTCTGGGAAGGGACGCGCTCCCCCCTCAAGCGATAAGTTTAAGGAATGGACTCTTCCGGCAGCCCTGGGCGCTGACCTTGAGCGGCCACGCTAAAATAATTTCATTGTACGTATCTGCCTTGTGTTGCATTCGCCTGTTAGATGAAATAGTTGATAGTGACATTTTGTGTGTTATTGTTGAGTACAAACAGATGTGCGAGTCACGCTACGCCACTGCATACTAAAGTTTTTATTTCTTGGTGCGTGGGGGCTTGTCTTCGAGATGGAATATCTCACGTCGTTCTCAGTCGTGCCGCTAGCACTGCTCGATACAGTCGGTCGATTGATTGGTGATTCCTGGCGCGTTAACTACAGAGGTCATTAGTCCCGTAAGTGTAGTGCGTGTTTTTCTCTGGATGTGGCGATGATCTTTTCCCCGCTGGATGGCGAGATCTGGCGCCGAGCTACCGTCGACTAGTGGAGTTTTCCCACAACCAGGTATCTCCCAGCAGCGGGGCACCGCCCCAGCCGAGACAAGCACTAAGCTCCCGAACAGTCTCTCGGCATATGTGGTAGTGTAGTGCATGTTAGTGTAAGTGTGTGTGTAAGGAGTGGGAATAGGACAAGGAAGAGGAAGAAATGATCGCGCGAGGTCCGTGGCCCGTTTGTTAGTGTACTGCTCCGGCATTCGCCTGGTGTTGATCGGAGAAACCACGGAAAACTACCGATCAGAGCAGCCGGCCGCTAGAACTCTCCTCCAGGCAGCGACTGAATTCGACCTAGCTGACAAGCTAGTGTCGAAAATCCAGCCACCGTCGGGACTCGAACCTAGGACCTCCCGGTCAGAGGGACTGCAGTGACATCAGTTGATGCACTGAGCCATCTCTCCCAGTCGATACGGTCGGGATCATGCCACTCCCAGCGGCACGACTGGGAAACACCGTGAGATATTCCATCGTGAAGACACGCCCCCACGCGCCAAGAAATAAAAAGCCAAGTAAAATTAGCATACCTCGTAACCCCGGATTGGACAGTTTTGCGACGAAGAGAATAAACATAGCGGAAGCAGAATTTTCCTTTCTCGTTGAACTTATCAATACTGGATTTTCAGGGGAGGAAAGGCAGGTTAGGCCTCCCCCCACTATAGTTATTTATGCACTAAGGGCGTTATGAGGTTTCTAATGATCGACAAAATTCCCGAAAGCTTTTTGTCGCCCAAGATCATGAGAACCAGTTAACACCCGTGGTACATATTTTTATTTTTTATTAACTAGATGCCAACTTTACTCTGTTTCTCTCTTCAAATTTCCCTCCCATAGTTCCCTCCATAAGAGAATATGTAGCATCAGTTAACTGTTTTCATATTTCCCTAGTAACCACGATCCTTTCGAACCAGGAAAATTAAGCAGTGTAAGTCGAGCTCAGTATCGAAGGTAATAACAAGCTATTACGTATCAGTGAAAAATAAAATTGATTAACAACACTAAAATATATACATTTTGGATCTTAAAAATTGTTACATTCAACTCTGTTTAACTTTGGCTACTTCTGGCAACATCATTGCAGGTTTTGTACTTGTGCTCAATTCGTCAGTGTGTTCATATGCTCGCTCAAAAAGGATTCGACACTACTACCTCCAAAACCATCAACCAACATGACTTTCATCCGTTTTCCAGGGGCGTATACTGTGGGCTACCGGGGCTATGGGCGGTAGCCCGAGGTCGCACTGCTTAATAAGGTCGCGATCATGCGACATCTAGCGTCACGACCTAGAAATACGCGAAATGCCGTGAAATATTCGATCGTAGTGACAGGCCATGTGATAAAAGCCGAAATGTAGCCAAGGCGGCTCAAGTGAGCTACTCGTCACAAGGCAGCAAGGAAGTAGCAGAAGTGATCGAACGGGCTGTGGATCCTCAAACAATGAAGCGTATGAAGACAGCACGTTTGACAGTGGCGGAGCTAGGGGGGAGGGGCAGGGGGGGACGGCGCGCCCCGGGTGACACCATTCTAGGGGTGACACCAATTTCATTATTTTATAGTAGTAATTATATAATTTACATCATTTACTTAAAAAATATATATTTATAGTTAGGTTTCTTAGTTTTAGTAGTTTGAACATTTTATTGTTGGAATTATATAATATTTATGGTTTAGTTAAAAACGATTTATATTAATTTAATAAGTATACATTTAAATCATAAGCATAGACTATGATTTAATTGCAATTATTCTCAATTACATAGATTTTTTATTATATTATAAATAATTATCATGTGCAAATATGTTTGTATTTTTAATGAAATAATGTATAATCAATGCAGCAATAAATATTTTTATACTTAATTTATGAGGGGTAGTGACACCATTAGCTTCACCCCAGGTGACACCAACTGAAGCTACGCCACTGATGTTTGATAAATGTGAAGGAAAATACTGCGAGAAGTTACACTGCAGACGAGGCACACGCAAACGATTATCGACTTAAAACTTCTCGAAGAATAAATATTTTGCTATACACTGCGGAAAAGATGAAAATTGTATTTTGTATCCACCGTATCATCACGCTGAGCACGTGCAACACAAGCGTGTTGCAACACACGTCCTATTTATATTCACTCATTTATGATGAGAAATGCATGTGAGGATCCATCATGATCTCATGCAATTGACCGGTTCATTTCGAACTATTTTATGACCACAGCGCTCAGATCCTACGTCGCTCAACATTATCAAAATGTAAACGTGCACGAAGAATTACCTTCGCGAGCAGCAATAAAAATGATAACTAAATGAAGTAAAGGTCACCCTGATCGTTATTAACCTCGACCTTAACAACAACAATAACAACAACAACATGCAAAATGTTCCTCGTCCGAGCTCTGAATTATTATTGCGGCCACTGCGAAATTATTACTAGATACCGGATTTTTATGTAATTACTTTTTTGTCTTTCTACTTACCGTTCTCAAAATTGTAATCTTGGCGAACCATAGCCCTCCTAACACAATATCGAAATTTTTCGTTACATATTTTTACATATTTAGTACTATATTACATATTTTACATATTTTGCTCTTTTCACAATATATTTTCACAATAGTTGTCACAATAGTTGATGTGACCTTAAATAACAAAAATAAATAAATAATCTTTAATTTAATCGAATTAAGGACATTATTAACATTTCAAGCAGATTATCACATCAAAACCAAGCTTAAATATCAGCCTGACAATATTTCTCAAAAATATTAATCGAGGAGTTTCAGATAACGAACTAGAAGTCAATTTGGTGAAAACTAACTAGCGATTGACAAAACGAGTAAAACGTCATCCTAACGACATTATCAAAACAATACATAGGCGGAATAGACGTCAATACAAGAGCGGTCAAACGTACGACTATAAATACGTTTCTAAAGCGATTATCATTAACATTTTCAATTTCATACACAAAATTAATGATAAATTCCCTCACAGAAAAAAGAGAAGGATTTGCTCTGTAAGAACAAAGGAAAAAAGAACAGTATTACCATTTGACATTTTAACCGCCCATTTCATTGCGTGCTCCATAAATTTCGTAAGGTTCCCTTCATCAGCCGCAGCATTGTAACAATTTCCTTAAATATTTAATATTACCAACGCCAGCTTCACCCAGAGGCCCACAGAACCTAGTTTTGGGGCTAGTAAGTTTGGAATGGGTCCGTGTATATTTGAAAAATATACATCTTTAATTATAAAGTTTTAGTAATCAAAATTGATAATTATAATTAACCCATTAGTGCATGAAGTTTCCTGGCTTATTGTTGGGGGAAAAGATCGTATATCCATGTATTATACATCTAAAAGACATACTATGTGAATTATCAAAATTTTATTCTGCACCGTTTCCAAGAAAAACGTGATCCGATAAATCGGATCACATGCATACAGTACTCTTAAGTGCAGCTGTGGGGCTGCCCGGTTATACTTTCAGTAAAAAGGACACTGGTGAAATTCCCGTGTACTAAGTCATTTATTACTCTAAAAATAAATTATATTTTGGTCTATTTTGATGTCTAGACTAATTTTTACGTTATCTTTATGTTACTGGGCAACAAATGAAAATATTTCGACTCAGAAAAATGATGTTTATTCGTAAGAGATACAATGAAATTCTTTCCTTTCATATTATAATATGCATGAAAGTCTTTGAAGAATTTGGAATGCAATCCCATATCATAGTTTTGGCACATGCATTTTCCTTTACCATGCCAGTGGCGAAGTTTCTTTTCTGTAGAAACAGGAATTATCAAAACGAATGTCAGTATTTGTATCATTTGACAGTTTTTCTTTTCTTGGTGATGTTTCATGAAAGTTCAACAAGCTCAGGCAAATATCTCTTCGGAATTTCGAAAAAAATGGCTACGTTTTTTCATCAGGAGCCACGCAGCCTAAGTATCCAAAAATAAGCAAATATAAGCCAATACTATTTTCGTTGTTGCATTCTAGTTCCGTAGTTCCCCATCATTTGGTCCATCAAATCCATCTCACCCATTCTTTTATTGTACGAACTAAAAACTATAAACTGTCGAAAATTAATTTTACATTTTTTTCTCTTTCGACCACCGCGCATAACTTTCCATTTCGTTTCCTTCATGATTTGTGGCAAAAGACAACATCATTGCCTTTCCATCTAACAAGCATTATTTCTGCAGACGAGCGAAAATCATTGCTCGCAATTGTTGGCGCCTTTTGTGGGTTCTTCTTCTAACATGTTCAAAATTTCAGCAACAGATAGGCTGACAATACTTTTTCATTTAGAAGCAGTTGCTGGAAACGCAGAGAGAAAAAACGTAGCCATTCTAATATATTGCAGTGAAAAGTGTCCCCTGTGCATGTGATCCGATATTTCGGATCACGAAAATTAATTTGAAATAGTTTAGTTATTTATAATTATTTTCTTAGAATACCAATTCAGATAGAAAACATGAACCATCATTATTTCATTTCATGTAAAATTTGTTAATATCAATCAATGTTAGATATTATAATTAAATGAAAACTTACCAGCCACGTAAAACAACAATACTGTAATGCGTCATCTTGCACTCTAATCGCTCTAAATCTAAAACTTCTGAAAGTTTCGGCGTGTACATTTAATTTGTCTTTCCAACAATGCGAGCGTTGATTCGTGTGTATCTCAAACAGATAAGTTTCCAATGACAGGCATGGTTGACGCTTTTCTTAGCATCCGATTTATCGGATCACATGCACTAATGGGTTAAGCAACTTTTTTAAATGTAACGTTGCACTCAGGGCCTAGGGCCTGTGGAACTCTCAAAGCGGCCGCGATCATCACAAAAAGAATTAAGGCCCATTCACAATGCAAACGTAATCATAAGCATAACGCATAGACATAAACTTTATCATAACTGATAGACTGGATTATTCACAATGTCCAACATAAGCTTAAGCAAAATAAGATTTTCTATTGTTTGTGGGTCATTCTAGTTACTATTGGTTGGATGTGAGAATCGACATTATATTTCACTGAAAGATCGTACGCTACGAACCTACGCAGAAAAACGATAAAAATCAACCATGCAATTTGGAAAACCAGTCTTTAGTTCGATCTGTCGACTTCGATGAGTGAACGAACTGTGATTGGTTCATTTATTTCTCATATAAGCGTAAGCACAGAAGCTTCCAAGCTATTAAGTAAACGTCATACGTGTTATGCTTATGCGAAGGCATAGTGAATGGAGTCCGCTTATGGACGTAGTCCTAACTTTTATGTTAGCACCATGCTTATGTTTATGTTTGCATTGTGAATGGGCCTTTATACTGCGATTTCTCTAACTTTGCCCTTCAAGGCCACTCAAATCCCTATCTTCGCGATGGAATACGTCACGGCATTTCGCGTCTTTCTCCATCTTGCCGGTAGAAGTCGCATTATCGCAAGCACTGCTTAAATACGGTCGCGATCATCCGAAATCTAGCGGAACGACTGAGAAAGATGCGCAATACCGTGACGTATTCCATCGCGAAGATGGGATATGAGTGGCCTTGAGGGGCGAAGTTAGAAAAATCGCAGTATAGACCGCTACTCTACCGTTGCCGACACCCACCGCTTACCGATCCAACTTTCGTCGGATACGACGCGCCCCGCCGCAAGTAGCAGGTGAGTCATCACGGGGCACAGGCGCAGGCGACGAAACAGGCGTTTGACGTTGCGACATCTATGTAGCTCAACGTTGCCTTCGTCATTGGTAAAGCGCAGGGGCGGATCCAGCCGATCATATTTTTTTGGGGGGGGGGGGGGGGCGAGGGTGGCATCAAAGATTTTTGTTAAATAATAAACATATTTGTTATTACAGTATATGGTTTTTGTAGCGTAAATTTGGTATTATTCAATATTTTTTAAATAATTACATCATTCTAATATCGATAAACATTTAAATCAGTTTTGCCAAATAAAGGATGGTAACAAATGAAAACTCTAGGCCCTTGGGGGGGGGGAGCATGCCCCCCCTGGATCCGCCACTGGTACAATGTGATGTTTTTTTCGCCTCCCAGCAAGAATTTTTTTTTTCGTATTGGTGATGCAAGCCAGATTCGATGCAAGAATTCGTGCAAGGTACATTCAATTCATTCCTTCCCCTCGATTGGTTGTCTCCTAATCTGCGTGGTTGGAGGTTTGGAGGAGTTCCACTGTGGTTTTGGAACAAAGTGAGAAAAAGGGCAAGTCCCACTCGAAGTTTACGCAACAATAATTCGTATTGTAGGTAATTTTCAATTAAAATATTATTGCTAATTGCCAGAATAAAGAAATGGAGCACTGATTAGTGATTACCTCTTTAAAGTAAGAGAAAATGCGAGTAATTGATTCATACGCGTTGTTCATTAACTTGTTTCAGATATTTCTCATCTGAAACAGCTGGGTTCGGGTTCAGGTACACTAAAATACGCAACATTATCCTTCACTTTATCGTCACCAAATCTTTCTGGTTTATATATTTAATTTATGTTTTGGTTGAATCTGCATTAGACTGTTACGTGTCCTGTTTTAGAACGTCAATTTTACGGGAGCAAAAATTGCATTCGCCTGCGAACTGTACCAGGAACCGCCATTGTTTTCTCGACAACGTATGTATGAAATAAAATAAATACAATAAAAAAATCACGGCATCATTCCGAAAAATATTGAGTCAAAAGAGCAACGTTGTCGAAAATCATAACTCTCACAAACAACTACAAATCGACTTAACGATAATAATTTACCGTCGCTGTGAAAATGTGTGTAATCGCACGTGACATCAGTCGAATAAGATGAATTTTCAAATGTGCAGTTTTGTACCGGGAGACAATCGCCTTATGTAGATGCGCCATTTTGAATAGACTTTAGTGATACTGCCCAATCCGCCAAATGCCACAGGAAAACGACTAATAACGTAATCCAAACCAGAGGCGACATATCCGCCATACCGCTGAAGCTGCAGTTGAAAATCGTGCAATAAGCGCCTGAATATTTATTTATTTATTTATTTGGTCAAAAACAGTAAAAGCTGTATATGACGTGTGGGAAAAGAGATTACCTGTGCACATTTTCTTGAGGTACAGAAAAAAAAAGAATATAAAACGATCTGTCTAAACTGTGTCGGCAATATAAACTTGGAAGAAAGAAGAAGAAGAAAAATCCTAACGAACCAACAAAGCACATCTACAAATTCCAAAATTGCAACAACATTCGCGAAGTAACGGGGACGAGGTGCATCGGCTGATGTCAAAGAAGATTTTTTTTACTACTACATACTTTTCTGATACAGCGTACAAAGCCACTATATAGAACTGTTTGGATCATACGCAGTACAGATGTACACAATAATTACAAAACAAAAATAAGAGGGACGATGTCCCACCTCGGTTTCTCAATGGAAAAATCAGGGTGGAACGATTATTACGAGTTTTAGCTGGTGATTTGTGAAATGAGTGAGATAAGTGATCAAAGAAGTGAATAAAATTACTTATAACTAGTGAGAACCCGTGCGATTAAATCGCATGGTTAGTCAAATAACCAAACTGTTGTCTGCTTAAATTCTTTTTTTGTATTCCAGCATTATAAACGACCTAACCTCACTAAGATCACTAACCTCTCATATTTCAAGATTTCTATTCAATGTAGAAAATCACGTTCACGTGCTTACACAACCTACACTAAATTGAAACAAACAAAAATGCTTGAGATTGCAACATTCACTTGTTTCCCGCCACCGTCCGAGTGTAATTTTCTTCCGATAGATCGCGCGGCAATCAGATATTACAGATCCCGAATTACTACTTTTTTTTTAATATTTAGGTATTTTTAACGCCCTTTTTCAATACGAATGTCCCATGTGCAGGTGAAAAGAAACACGATTTTTCAATCCATTGCTTCTTTATACAGATCGGTTTCGTATGTCGCCCAATTTATTGAAAAGACCAAACAGCCCTTTGAGAAATAATATATAAGAAGATATAAGAAGATAGATACGTTCTTAGATTACTCAGCCGTGTCCTCACAAGACTAATATCACAATATCCCGGCGGCTATGAACAGCAAAAATCATGGATTCCTTTTTGGATAATATTCATTCGGTTACCACAAGTCCACGCAAGTTCTTACGACTGCCAACCAACACAAACCAGATTACAATAAACGATCAACTGATAAAGAGGCTAGGGAAAATGATTAAAAAAACTACCACGTAGTACCCCGTTTTAAATGAGATAAGGACCAATAGACTTTGGCGACAAGGGTCATTCTTAATCCCGTTCAATCTTCAACGTCTGGAATTCAACCCGCAACCGCACCTAAAAACCAATCACAAATAAAAAACTGTCTAGAAAGGAGTTGTGTGTTACCGCCATACACGCTCAAAAATCAAGAGCACCGCAAACGCAAGAATCAAGATAACGTTTGGTGTGCGGACCTATTCATGTGCAGCAACTGATACTCACAAAATGAAAAGAAAATCGAAGACATTTTTAATTTCGTAGTTTTTTCCTACAGCGGCAGAAAAAAGAAAGACATAAAAAAATAAAATCACAGCAGCATTTCACAATTTACAGCCGGATTCTAATACTCAACCTCGCCAATAATAATTAGACTTTCAACACTAATCAGAATACACTTAACGATCAAACACTGTTAAAAGTGTTGCGAATTACTAGAAAGAAAGTCGAATTTGACGATTCTCTTCTGTTAGCAAGCGACGACTATTATAATTATGATTTTTCGTGCTCACCGAGATTAAAAAACAATAAAACAAAATGCGGCATTCCACGTAAACAACGACTGTGCATGACGATACTTTCGATTGCGCGGGTCAGTGTTTGGGTAAATAAACTATAAACAAAACAAACCATAGCAACAACAAAACGAAACAGCGGCATAGCGCGAGTTCAGCAAGCTTGTATTTGCAGATTTTTTCGATTACGTAGTTTTATGTTCGGCGAAATGAGCGCCAATACAAAAAGTTATTTACTTAACTAGCACGGTAAAATATGGAAGACTTTGGCGTACGAACGAAATGTTGACAGTCGAGGCGCCGATAGGAGTTGAGGACATTTAGAAATGAGTATGCCAAAGCCACTTTCGTACGAGATGCGTTCCTGTTTTATATTTTTTTTTGTTTACTTTTTTTTAGCGCGATTTCTTGGGATCTTTCAAGTTTAATACTAACTTTCAATATGCGAGGCGGGATCCAGGTCGATTCATGTCTCTCCCAGAATTTTGTTTACTTTACAGTATCCAGTGTCTTATTCGGACATGACTTCTTTGCAGTACACGTACGGTTAACACAAATTAGTTAATGACGGCCAGCTTATGATTGTTTTGCCGTGATGAGTCGCTCAAGGAGCTGGCAACCGTCGGTAACTGGGTACTGTCTCCCAACCAGCTTATGTTAAATGTTTTAGTATTGATGACAAGGGCAATTTATTGACATGTGTAACACAATTGCATTACAATGTACCTAAGAACTTAACAATTTTGTCCCTTGTCTGCCTGCACGATGGACGGCGGCGAAGTCGTCGAAAGTGTGCACTCGTTAATAAACATTTTCAACACGACGTCATCTTTCATTTCATCTACACATAGCATACACGACACATCATCGATATTTCCACAATAAAAAATAAAAATTAGGCGAACGGCGGATCGGTTGCGGAGACGCCACGCTTGCGCGCGCGCCGACGGCCGGCGGAAAACAAAATGGCGGCGGACCGACGGACGGCGCGCAGGAGCCTACGAGAAGGAATGCGATGAGAAATGACGTACGTAATCGTTATAACTGAAAGCTATTTTAGTTACACTTCTTTTGTTTTTTCGGTATTTTTTACCCCGCTTGTAACAGATGAAAAAATAATACATTAGCCGAACAAAACTGACTTCGGAAAAGAATTTTGACGCAATTACTAATACACAGCCGGGGGCGTTTTTTAAAAATATCGTAAAATAGTAACACAGTTTTGTAACAAAGGGCAAGCCTTCGGTACCTGCACTGCATTCCGTTTCGTTTTCGTGCTTCGTGGCGATCTGCAATAATAATAATAATTTTTGTGTGCAAATGCACTGAAAACTTTGTTATTAAAGGTTAACGTTTCGTACTATTAGAACCAGTTATTATAGTTATTACTGTTGTTAACAGACTGGATTATTTTCTTAAAAAAACCTGGCACTCATTGACGTTTCGATTCTAATTTAAGGTCGTGTTGATGTTACTCCTGTACGAGTAAAAATATTTGACATACTAATTATTTAAAACATCAAGTGTGTTAAGTCGAACATCTTAGGAAACTGATCGACATTGTTGCAAAACCAATACAAAATTAAAAATCTTGTTTCAATAAGTCGTTTGTTTTGAGTAGTCGTAAATCTCAAGCTAAACACAAAACCATAATAAATCTGAATATGTAGGTGAAAAAATGGAAAGATTTAAACCAATACATAAAACGCTAGGTTAAATATAATTTAAAAAAATGGAATAACTAACAACCGCTACATGTCACGTAACATATCATTCCAATGAAGTATGCGAGAGAAGACAATACGTTGCAATACAGTGCAATGCGGTGCGATGCGGTGCGGTACAGCCACATTTTTTTAAGAATCCATGTATAAAAGTTTATGCTAATGAACCAAGTGATTTTCAATCTTACAATATTATTGTTAGAAGTCATCGTTAACGAAACGTTACGAAATCGTTTTGAAACTAGTAGAGCATCTTTCTTCCGTATCATTTCTGGTTCTGCCCGTGTCCTGAACTCACCTGCTGACTGCACCTGAGATTGCAAAATTAATGACAAAATGAATAATAGGTAATTTCAATAAGCAGTTTTCAGGCGGTTATAGAAGTCAGGTTAAACCGAATGGAGAAACGCGAGTTAAATCAAATATATACGTAAAAAATACGGAAGAACCTAAAAACGGTAATTTAAAGAGTTAAACGAATACGGGAACTCTAGGTAAAACCTAATATGAGAGAAAAATACGTAAACACCTTTAGATACTTTCTTTTCCTAATAAGTGACAATCTTACTTATGTGCCTGCTTCTCCTGACATTACAAAAAGAAAACCCTGTTAAGCCGAATATGCTGTGCAAAATACTGCACCGGACATTACCTAAATCCATCAATAATATTAACGTTAAACGAGCACGGGAACGCCAGGTTAAAACAAATACGTGAACAATATAGAAAAATGGACGTGTAAGGTATTCCGCAGTGGCCGAATACATTAGGTTAGTTACACGTGCTGCCTTATAAAATGAATATTTTTAATTAATTCGCAAAAGTCCTTCTCAACAGGGCTCGTGACCACAGAAATGTACTTACCACTCTCAAAAAGATTCATTTTCTAAGGCAGGAGGTGTAATAATGACCTAATGTCATCGGCCACTACAGAAAAATCGCAATATAACATCGTGTTTGTGCAAAAGGGTATAAGTCCTGTTTCATAATGTTACAGGAGAGCAAAAGGAAATGCATTTGGTGTAGATATTGTTGAATAATTCATTCTCAGATACAAAGATAGGTAAATAGTATTAGGTTAGTTTAAACTTACTTTCAAACAGTTAAAGTAAATAGTTTTGAAATAAAAAAAAAATGCCTACACTTAACTCAATACTCAATTTTTCTGAGATGTACCCTTTTGCCCAAACACGAGCGATAGTTTCGAAGCACGAACTTTTCGTAAAGTAACAATCCCCAACCTACCTCTCGGGTACGTGTGCCACGACCCGTCGTTCGCCGCCGCATCGCTGCTCCGCCGCGTGCAGCCAGACACACACACACACTCTCTCTCTCAACCCGTAGTGCGCGCGCGCAGAAGCGACGAGTCGGCGACGGAGGCGCCGGCCAGCGTGTCACGTGGTCCCTTGGTCACCGATAAGCCCCCCCCCTCCCCACTCCCGCCAAGTCGCTCGCTCGGGCCCGCGCCGGGCCGACCGACGCCCGTCGTTTCCTCGATTCGCCTCTGTCTCCAGGAAAAAGTCGCCTATGGCGCTACCGTCGCGTCGCCTGCCTATTTGCAGTGCCCCGGAACATACGAGACGCGACATCGATGGACAAATCATTAATGGATTTAACAAGGATTTTTGGAAGCCGATTTTTTTAAACATTGATTTTTGGAAGCCGATTTTTAACGTCGATTTTTGGAAGCCGTTTTTTTTAACGTCGATTTTTGGAAGCCGTTTTTTTAAACATCGATTTCTGGAAGCCGTTTTTTTAAACATTGATTTTTGGAAGCCGTTTTTTTAAACATCGATTTTTGGAAGCCGTTTTTTTAAACATCGATTTTTGGAAGCCGTTTTTTTAAACATCGATTTTTGGAAGCCGTTTTTTTAAACATCGATTTTTGGAAGCCGTTTTTTTAAACATCGATTTTTGGAAGCCGTTTTTTAAACATCGATTTTTGGAAGCCGTTTTTTTAAACATCGATTTTTGGAAGCCGTTTTTTTAAACATCGATTTTTGGAAGCCGTTTTTTTAAACATCGATTTTTGGAAGCCGTTTTTTTAAACGTCGATTTTTGGAAGCCGTTTTTTTAAACGTGGATTTTTGGAAGCCGATGTTTTAACGTGGATTTTTGGAAGCCGATGTTTTAACGTGGATTTTTGGAAGCCGATGTTTTAACGTGGATTTTTGGAAGCCGATGTTTTAACGTGGATTTTTGGAAGCCGATGTTTTAACATCTATGTTTTAATGTGGTTGACATTTTCATTTTGCAAGAAAAAAGAACCATCAGAATTAAAACCTGTAATAATATTCAGATATCCATAAATTGAACATTTTTCAGACCAATGTGAGGAAGAGTGTAAATTAGTTAAAATGGAATTTTCGTCGATAAATAAATCTATATAATTCTTGAATTATGCAATCTCAAAATCAAGTTTTGTAAAATGATAATTTTTGAATGTGTTTCACCAGTAAAAATCTCAATTCAAAATTAACGCGCCCGTCAACGGGCCGACAACGTAGAATGGTTACTAATGCAGTTCCAAAAACAACGATGGTCTTATTAATATCGTGCTTCAATTTGGAACATCGACGACGGCGCATCCCTACCCGAAAGCTCGTTTCTAGAGTACTACGGATACGATTAGAAAGCAGGTTGACATTTGAGTCGCTTGGCGTGGTAGAAGCCGTAACCTAAGCAATTGCGAATCAGAAGCTTCGGCATTTTGACAGTGTCGCCAAGTATAGTCCGATTTAAATATAGTGACTTATGATGCGGTTATTCAATCGGAAACATCGTTACGACTTCAATTTTAGCTATCAAAGCTGCTAGTTAGATACCAGCGTCACAGCTGATGACCGGTCATAAGTCACTGTCTTTAAATCGGGCAATAGACAGTGTAAATCGCCTATCCGGAATGTTGTACTAGACCTCAGCTCAATTACTATACGTGTCAAGAGTGAGGTTGAATAGTCTATAAGCTGCGTTGCGTAAGTAGAAATGCAAATGTGCTGTTAGTTTTGTAGTCATAATTAATTAATTGACTGTCGTAACTTGGTAGGAAGTGTAGAACGCGAAATAATGTCCCCCTCTAAGACCCCGCTGTCAACTACCACCTACTTTAATTTAGACCACTTTACACTCCTAAGTCGAGGGTGGCTCTCAATGAAAAATCGGTCTTTCGCTCCGACTGTTGAGTGCGATTCGACATATGTTTATCGTCGTTTCCCGACTTCCGAAATCCGATGACGATCGACAGAGAGCACAAGACTGGAGAAAACAATTTGTAGATATCACGGAATAATAAATTGTCACGAATGCATATCTCATTTGGTACACCATCGACTCCATATCTCATTTGGTACACCATCTATAACAGAAGGTGCTGGACTCAAGATACTAGTGGAAACAAAATATATTTGCACTTCTCGACAATCCAATTTCAGGACGATTATAACGCAAAAGCATCGTTTCACCCAATGTCAATATATTCGTATATTATCCGCGCACGTTTTCTTGATCCCTCGTTTCACTAGATGCGAGAGGAGTGGGGAGTTTGGTTATTTTGACAAAAGAAATTTTATATAAAATTTGTAGTACAGTTTTCGATGCAAAATCGTTTCTATTACACGGGAACGAACATTTCTGGTTATAAGATATTGTCTACATCGCTGGTTGCTATTATTTATTCTTAATTCAACTAATATTGCCAAAGGAATGGGAATAGATATTCCGGGGCTCAAGAAAACGAGCGCATATAATATATGGATCTTTGTTTCCAAGATGGTGAATCACACTAAAGACAGAATCAGTTCTTACAGTACAATGTGGGTCATTCATTGCGTTCTCTTCGCCTTCTTACCACTTGTACCGTATATAAATAAGTAGATGCTTATCTGTTCATTGCCGAACAATTTATGATTGTTGGATTATTACATTATTATTGGTAAAAGTTATGGTGATATAAACTAAACAGGCACTGTTCAGTTATGGTTCCGGCGTTGACAAGTGGCAAATACTACTTCGATTCCAGTGTTCTTCAGAATTTCTTTATTTTACTTTGTCAAGAAGTATGTGTAACTATGTGAAGTATGGGGAGAAGTACAACCTCGACACATTTTCTTGAGCTCCAAAATTGCTTCCCCACCTTTTAATCATAAATAGTTGAATGATATCCTATAGTTGAATTTGTACTGATTACAAAACGCAACAGAACATTAAAAGCGAAGAACAAAATTGTCTGTCGTTTTTATTGTTGTATAATGTTTTCTTATACTATTAACTGGATAATATCCGAATAAAATAACAATGTGGTATATCGTTGGGTATAAAGAGACGACACTGTAGCGTTCTACGTTCTGTGTCGCATTACAATATAGCTCAGGGTTGCCAGATGTGATGCGAGCTCTTTTCCCACAACTACTACGGAATTTCCCCAAATAACCTCTCCATTGAAACAAAATTCCCCAACTCTGAAACGAAAAATGTTCTCCAAATTACGGACCAACGACACGAGCTGCATTTGACGATTCAATTGGCTCTCTCTTTAAATTCAAATCAACCAATCATCGTCCTTTGAGCTGTTCGAAGCCCTGTACGATAGTGCGATTTTTCTAATTCTGCCTCTCGAGCCCCTATGTCCACAATGGAATATCACACGGCATTTCGCTTCTCTCGGTCGTGCCGCTAGAAGCCGCCTAGCGAGACGACTGTGAAAGACGCGAAATATCGTGACATAATCCATTGTGAAGACGGGCCTTGAGAGGCAAAGTTAGCAAAATCGCAGTATATTTTCGTTTTGCTCACGTTTGTCTTTCTCTATGCCTGTCTCTTATTTTCCTCTTTTTGATACACAAAGATGAGAGAGAAAAAGTGCATGGTTTCTTTTTTATTCATGATAATTGTGAGAATGCTAATTCTATCTCTACTCTAGATGAAAATAACTTCGCCTAGAAAGTCCCTAAACCTTTCTCGTCAATTTATTTCCCCCACTCTTTCCCCACAACGAAAAAATTCCCCCATTTTAGGGATAAAATTCCCCAATCTGGCAACCCTGAAGCTACCACGACAGGCTCTATGATAACACGCTACTCGCAATTCTGTCGCTCACGCAACGAATTTTTTACAATTAACCAAACTCTCGATACTTGTAATGATACTCGGCTGACTAACTGCGACATTCCAATTGTGCAAATCATGTGTTCTATTTCTTGAGGAGGCAACACTGGGCAAATGTCGATGTTTATGATTTGCTATTGTTCGACTCTGATGTTCCTTCGGGACGACGAACTGCCCACAATCTTCCAATACAATTCGTTATTTACAAGTATGGTGACGCGAACCAAACATATTCATTGTATTGTACTGTATGAATATTTTACAATTTGTCCTCTTTCGAGATTATAGTTGGATTTACCTCGCTTATCTTATCTCTACTTTACATCATTCTCCTAAACATTAGAGGAAAAGGCACAAACACGGAATACCATTTTGTTTTCTGTTGCTTGCAACTTCGTCAAGAAAGATACAATTGTGAAATGTTGCCCAATGAGGTGTGCTAATACTGTGATAACTGATGAAAAGCCAACTGCATAAAACAAATCTAAGTGCTTAAAAAAATGTTATTTTTGACGAAAGTGCATTTTTTCTTGTTTAGAAAAGAGGGTGGAAATGTGGAAAACCACCGATAATATGCAATAAATGCTAAATAATTAGTCCAAATTACAAACTGACACGTTCTATTTGCTTGAAATCTGATAACAATGGAACAAACGACATAATACTGTACAACAGATTTTCATTTGCAATAATCACAATTTTAATGCCCTTTGTCACAACCGGCACAATTTGCATGTCACCACCACATCTTGCACATTTCACACACACTCCATTGTTCCCACTAGTGTTTGCTGAAAGGCTCTCTGCATCTTGATTACAACGTCTAGCCTTTTCTGTTATAGTGAAGTCTATGGAATACGAATGTATTCCGTATTTGTGACACCTCCATCCTAGCATTCAGAACCTCAAAACAGGCAGAGCGCATGTGAAAATCAGACAACAAATACGTGATTGTTAACCTTAATGACTAAGCTCCAAACTAAAATATATTCCTCTTTGAATTATATCTTTTGATCTTATATTTAAGACAAGTATTTCATTTCTTCTTAAACTTTTTAATTACAAATATTACAAAATATTTCTATACTTTTTGAAATATTTGTAATTAAAAAGTTTAAGAAGAAATGAAATATGTCTGAGATACAGGCCAAAAGATATATTTCAAAAAGGAATACAAGACAAATACGAATGAAATTTAAATATATTCCACATTCATAAAGATAGTAATTTATATTGTCACAGAATAGTTCATACTCAACAACAAAAGATTTAAACACCTCACAAAACGTAAAATGTCCTTTATTTTCTCAGTATTCCTTCACTTTCACATTGTCTCTTGGAACATACAATATCTGCAACCTAACCTCCCATCTCCTATCGTTTACTTGTCAATTCTCACCTCTCTTCTCTCTCATTCTCTCTAGGTACGTCTTCTGTAAATCTTCCTTTTCAACCCAAATCAGCCACACCATTCTTTCGGATCTCTCTCCTGAATTATTTATTTATATCCCTCTGCCTCTTCTACTCACCCATGTTTCCATTGTTTCTAATGTTAACGAAAATGAATCTCCTTTTGTGGCCTAAACGTATGTACCGTGAAAGAATGGCGAACGCGAGGTGTAGTAGAGGAAAGAAAAGTTCTGAGGAAATAAGAAGCGGTGCGGAAATTTACGTTATCACGGCCGAAACGTTAGAACAGCAACAAGAACGCGGCGTCACCTGCAGAGCAAAGTAATGACTTCGGTGGAGGATTGATTGATTAATTAGTGATTCCGGGCGCATCAACTGCTAAGGTCATTACTCCCGCAAGTGTAGTGCATGTTTTTATCGTGGGAGGTGGCTGTGATCTCCCCGATGGATGGTGAGATCCGGCGCCAACCTAACAGTCGTTTTCCTCAACCAGGTATCTCCCACACGTGGGGCACCGTTCTACCAGGGACAAGCACTATGCTCCCGACCGACCGGTCTCCCGGCATGTGTGGTAGTGTAGTGCATGTAACTGTGTGTATAAGTAAGAGATGAGGATAGAACAAGGAAGAGGAAGGAAGGATCGCGCGCGGTGCATTGCCCGTTTGTTAGGGTATTACGCCTGATGTTGATCAGAGCAGCCGGCCGCTAGAATTCTCCTCCAGAAAGCGGCCTAGCTATGAAACGTGTCGAAAATCCTGCAACCGTGGGAACTCGAACCCTAGACCTCCCGGTCAGAGGCACTGCTCTGACATTAATTACCTGAGCTACCTAAGCCAGTCCAGTCGCGGAAGCCTAAGCTTGTTTTTTTTTTCTTTATATACCGTTGCTCTACCTTCATAACCGGTATACGCGAGTGGCAGGGGTAATGACGCCTGACTAAGGATTTAAATACCGCAGATAACAATGACACTCGGGTCTTGCGAAAAAAGGCGAAACTTTCGAGTCCAAAGACGATCGTCAATACGTCAGCCGCACAATGCGACGTGTTTGTGCGTCCTTTCCGGAGCAGATAAGAGAGAACACAATGGCATGGATTCAGACGCTACGGAGATCTGCGCCGCCCCCGAGAAACGAGTTCGCCGATGAGTCACACCGCGCGGCGCTCACGTACTCACACCGGCGCACAGTGGGGCATTTTCCCAAAATCCTGGGCAAAATCTCAGAAATGAAAGCTCATTTCGTGAACTTTTGTACGTACTACGCCACACTGTATACTTGAGGGCATCTTTTTGCCCACTTTGTGGCGGCGAGCGTACCGGACTGTTATACCCAAGTTCGCGGGTTCAAACCCGATCGAAGCCATGGATTTCTAAGGGCGAAACAATCTTTCGTACGCCTTCCTTCGGAGGGGAAGTAAAAGTCGGCTGTCCCATGGTAGTAGATTTATTTGCATGTAAAAGATCCTCAAGCCTAAATGTCGCCTCTGGGCTAAATTCAAAATCGCCTGTTTCGTCGCCCGAGATAATACCTTCTTTCTCCGCTAATTGGTGAAAGGAGTGTAGCGAAATTTGCGTGGTCAGACGGAAGAGCGGGCCTGATGGCCCGAGTCTCGCCACGTAAAATAAGGCATTAACTAACTAACTCATACCGGCGCACAGTAGTGCATTTTCCCAAAATCCTGGCCAAAACCTCAGAAATGAAATCTCATTTCGTGAACTTTTGTACGTACTACGCCACACTGTATACTTGAGGGCATCTGTTTTTGCCCACTCTGTGGCGGCGATGGTGTAACGGTTAGCGTACCGGACTGTTATACCCAAGTTCGCAAGTTCAATCGATCGAAGCCATGGATTTTTAGGGACGAAAAATCCTTCGTACGCCTTCCTTCGGAGGGAAAGTAAAGCTGGCTGTCCCATGTTAGTAGATTTACTGCATGTAAAATATCCTCAAGCCTAAATGACGCCTCTAAGCTAAATTGAAATCGCCTGTTTCGTCGCCCAAATAATACCTTCATTCTCTGCTAGTTGGTGAAAGGAGCGTAGAGAAATTTGTGTGGTCAGACGGAAGAGCAGGCCTCATGTCCTGAGTCTCGCCACGTAAAGTAAGGCAATTCAATTCAATTCAATTCAACTTCGTGCCTCTGGGTCAATTCCCCTGGCTCCAGTAGTCGCCTGAACTTACCCTCCGCGGGGTTCGGTAGACCTGCGGTGTCCGAGTGTCACAGAGAGATCGTCTTTCTTTGTAAATGGTGTCCAAACAAAGTTGTGCAGAGAACCGCGGCAGTATGGATTCTCTTCCTGGAGGTTTGTAGAGTATATTGATGTATGTTTTATAATGCAATACGTCAAACAAAGCTTACTGAACAAAACGTCGTGCGAAACATACTGTGGTTCCCAGAGGGTTTGGCCAGGAATGCACCACTGTGTGGCGACGGGCACAGCTTTTCCTCGTCCAACAGAAGCCCGAGACAGATGGCGCACTGTTTTGCGTATTTATACCGCTATTTTTCTAACTCTGCCCCGCTATTTTTCTAACTCTGCCCCTGAAGGCCCGTCTTCAGGATGGAATATGTCGCGGTATTTCGCGACGTTCTCGGTCGTGTTGCCAGGTATCGCAGGATTGCACCCGTATCAAGCAGTGCTTGCGATCATGTGATTTCTAGCGGCACAACGGAGATAGACGCGTGATATTCCATCGTGACCATAGGGGCTCGAGAAGCAGAGTTAGAAAAAACGCCCTATATTTTTTCCGGTTACCGCGCTCGTCAAAGAATCATAGGTTATTTCGTGTTTCTGGGCTGATATGGTCTTTACTAGGCTCATATGTTTATGACCTAAAAATGTTATAAATATGCACGCATTTATGACCTAAAAAATATGGAAATAAGACCATAAATATGACAAACATTTTTTGGTTGCATTTTCGAAATCTTCAATATCTTTTCGCTGTTTCCGCCGCAAATAACCATTATATTGAAAACATACTTTTCAAATCTAGCACATTTACAACTTACACCTTGTATGATGTAGAACATATTATAGGAATGATGGTGTATCCAGAAAAAAATTGATAAGAGCAAAACAAGCTATCTTCGTAGGATATTCGAAAAATAGAAAAGGTTATCGTCTTTTTGATGTAAAAGATAAAACAGTTTATGAGAGTAGAGATATAATATTCTTAGAAAATGAGAAAGAATTAATAAAAGAAAAAGATTGTCATTGAAAAGATTTTAATTGGTTCGCATTTTCTAATAGTAAATAACCATCGACTAATGAAGCAACAAATGTTGAAGATGGAAATGTTGAAGAATATTCATTACTGTGGTAGTTCCTTCTTAGATAATAAGAATTTGATTTGGTATATATTCTATGAAACTAAAGTTATAATAAATGATTTACAAGTATATAAATGTTACAGTACAAATTGTCTGCTCATCAAAGAATTTCAATCAAAATTGAATTATTCTGCAGAAAAAAATGAAATTCTATTTCTTCTAATGTGAGGTGCAGACACGTCCAAATACAGTTAAAATATTAAATGCGAAGATACAAGATTTATGACAAAACAAATCACACTTTTCCCGAGTTTGGCAGGGTCCCACTTTTAATTGGATTTGAGTATCCCCACATCTCGGTCTCTGTCGTTTCGGCTGTAAACACAGACTGTGGCGCGCTCCTCTAAACATTCTCAACTTGGCCGAGTTATACTACACACGGGTGCCCGGGGCGAGTGCTAGAGCGCTGGTTTGACATCATCACATAAAGTGAACCTCTGATATGACGGTGATGATGATGATGAAGGTGAGGTTTGAGGCACTCATGGGTGTCCTGGGCGCGTGCGCGGGGGCAAGGCCTCCGTTGTGGCGGCGCTAGGCCCGTTTGGTAGCAATGTTTCTAACAACCAATGACGTTTTCGCGTTTCCAAACTATTCATAACCTAGCTTTATAATCCCCTCAAACATTTACCTGACTCATGGACTCTTCTACAATTTCCCCGACTTCTCCAGAGCAATGAAAAGCAACATCCACGTTTTGTTATCGATGTCACATCGCTAAAGCAAGTCCAAGATCCGACGCACCCGTGCTGAAATACAGCCGTCTCCGGTTATAGTGAACCTAAATCCCTGGTCCCTTTTCACTTACATTACAAATAAGCATAGGAAGATTCAGTTATAGTGAACCTCTGATATAGTGAACCAAACAAGTTAGTCCCAGAAGTTCGCTATAACCGGAGTCGTCCGGCCATGCCACAGAGCCGTGCACACAGGTACTACTCACGGGTGCCCTGGGCGAGTGCGGGGGGAGAGGCTTCCATTA
The DNA here is from genome assembly GCA_031308135.1 of Acheta domesticus. Classification (NCBI taxonomy): domain Eukaryota; kingdom Metazoa; phylum Arthropoda; class Insecta; order Orthoptera; family Gryllidae; genus Acheta; species Acheta domesticus. Next base: position 86,286,816 of record JAHLJT010005437.1, on the reverse strand, counting down.
TGGTGGCGCTTGGCCCTCTTAGTGGCAGTTCCTCTAACAACAGATGACTTTTATAGGTTTCCAAACTATTTATAACCTAGCTTTATAATCCTCTCAAAAATTTCCCTGACTCATCGACTATTCTACAAATTCCCTGACTTCTCCAGAGCAAAGAAATGCAACATCGACGCTCGGGCAACATCGAAGTTTTGTTATCGATATCGCATCGCAAAGACAAGTCCAAGATCCGATGCACTTATGCTGAAATACAGTCGACTCCGGGTATAGTGAACATACGTCCCTGGTCATTTTTCACTTACATGACAAATAAGTACAAGAAGATTTTGTTATAGTGAACTAGAATCTCGGTTAACGTGAACGTAGGAAATATCAACTGGAAATTGACTCCCTTCTGGGAAATAAAATATTGCTAGTTTGACACCATCGGATATAGTGAACCTCTGATATGATGATATAAGCCTATTTGAATCTGTAAATGGGCAGCAGCCTCCCAGAACACAGGGGTGGATCTGCTAATCTATTTAGGTGAACCAGTCCTTAAGAGATTCTGACATTGTAAACGAAAAACGTTATTCCCCAGACGTTCGCTATAACCGGAGTCGACTGACCATGCCACAGAGCCGTGCACAGAGGTACTGGGCGAGTGCTAGGGCGCTAGTTTGACATCGGATATAGTGAACCTCTGATATAGTGAACCAAAAATGCTAGTCCCCAGAAATTCGCTATAACCGGAGGCGTCTGGCAATGCCACAGAGCCGTGCACAGAGGTACTGGGCGAGTGCTAGGGCGCTAGTTTGACATCGGATATAGTGAAATGCTAGTCCCCAGAAATTCGCTATAACCGGAGGCGTCTGGCAATGCCACAGAGCCGTGCACAGAGGTACTGGGCGAGTGCTCGGGCGCTTGTTTGACATCATCGGATATAGTGAACCTCTGAAATGATGATGATGATGAAGAAAGGTGAGGTTTGCGGTACTCACGGGTGCGCGGGGCGCGTGCGCGGGGGCGAGGCCTCCGTTGTGGCGGCGCTTGGCGCGCTTGGCGGCGGGCGCTGGCGCGGGCGTGGCGGGCGCGGGCGGGCTGCCGCTGGCGCCCGTCGTCGAATCGCACGCCGCCTTCTCGCTGGCGCCCGCGGGCGTGGGCGCGGGCGCCGACGAAGAGGACGACGAGCTGCCGCTGGTGCTGCGGGCGCGCGAGCGCAGGGGCGACGCCGCCCGCTTCACGCCGTGCGACGACGGGGGCGACACCTGCGGGCACAGCCACACACCAAGGTTTTAACGTAATGTTAAATATGCTGGCAGTCCTGTATGTCGCAATATGTCTGTAATAACCAGAGTTCGGATTCTGTTGATCTAAAAATTAGTTGAAAACGACCTATAAAATGACTTAAAAATAAAGGAGAAATGACCTATAAAATGACTTAAAAATAAAGGAGAAATGACCTATAAATTAGTTGAAAAATAAGGGAGAATGACCTACAAAATGACTCGAAAAATAAGGGAGAATGACCTACAAAATGACTCGAAAATAAGGGAGAATGACCTACAAAATGACTCGAAAATAAGGGAGAATGACCTACAAAATGACTCGAAAATAAGGGAGAATGACCTACAAAATGACTCGAAAATAAGGGAGAATGACCTACAAAATGACTCGAAAATAAGGGAGAATGACCTACAAAATGACTCGAAAATAAGGGAGAATGACCTACAAAATGACTCGAAAATAAGGGAGAATGACCTACAAAATGACTCGAAAATAAGGGAGAATGACCTACAAAATGACTCGAAAATAAGGGAGAATGACCTACAAAATGACTCCAAAATAAGAGAGAATGGCTTACAAAATGAAGCGAAAATTACCTGTAAAATGACCTGAAAAGGGGAAAATGACCTAATTAAAAAATACTCCAAACTTTGTATGAAAATATTTATTTATTCAACGAATTCTAACATTGCAAGTAAAATTTACTTACATAACATTATATTTAATATAAAGTATTTAAGGAGAAAATGTAAACCTCAGTTCTGTTCTTCCAACCATACGTTTTGACAGAGGAAGTTACCGAAGATCCGCGTAATTTTGAGAGTTCGAAAAACAGAATCCATTACAGTAGTGGCTTTTGTTATGAACTGATAATAAAAACTGTTTTAGTGCGTCATTGTCAGTAACAAAAAACACAAGAAGGAAACAAAATGCGTAAAAACAACAAAAATGACGCAAAGATAAAAAATGATCTAAAAATTGAAAATGACCAAAACGACCCAATACCTATTCATTTCTATCACCTATATGTCTTGATAAACATTCATTTACAAGTCAGCTACGTCCAGAATACACCAATGAAAAAAAATCACCTATCAACAGAATCCGAGCCCTCGTAATAAGTATTTGTGATTCCCATCAAGACGTCCATAAACTAAAGGGTTTTTGTGAATATATATGAAGAGAATCACAATTTACCGTCCAATTTTGACCGTCTTATACAATATACGTAATTATCACATTGAAAACGATCTGAAACGTCACCAGTCATTCTTGGGAATTCCATTACTAATAATTTAATAGATATTCATTGTGTTAGACTGTGTGTAGAACTTCAGAATTCCAGCCCAAAAACTTCTGTTTACTGTAGGTATTCGTAAGGTCAGTAAGACCCTTAACCCTAACCACAGCGATCGAATCTTTACACCGAAACGAATCGTTCTTAACTTGATAAAAAATAAACGATTGAAAATAGTTCTTCACAACGAACCGAATCGTTCTTCACAACGAACCGAATCGTTCTTCACAACGAACCGAATCGTTCTTCACAACGAACCGAATCTTTACATCCAACAAATGTTTACATCGAACAAATGTTTACATCGAACGAATCTTCACAACGAACGAATCCTTACAACGAGCGAATCTTTACAACGAACGAATCTTTACAACGAACGAATCCTTACAACGAGCGAATCTTTACAACGAACGAATCTTTAGCATTTGACGAGTGTACGGGAAAATCTGCCCCTTTGGAGCGCCGTCTTCATTTCACACTCACCTGCGAGGGGGCGGGCGGCGTGGCGCGGCGGCGCTTGCCGGCGGCGGCGGCCGGGCGCACGTCCGAGATGCGTCGCTTGCGCTGCGCGGCGGCGGAGGCGGCGGTGGTGGCGGCGGCGGCGGCCGCGGCGGCGGCGCGCTGCGGCGTGGGCGCGGGCAGGCGCAGCAGGGCCGGGGGCGGCGCGGGCGCGCCCGAGGGCGGGGGCGTGCCGGCCGCGGGCGCCGGCGCCGACGCCGAGAGGTCGGTGAGCGACGGCAGCGCGTCACCCGAAGACGTCACCTGCGACGAGGCACACACGCCGCGCGCCGCGGTTAGAGCGGACCGCTCCACAGCCAAGGAACACGGGGAGTGGACAAGCGACGGGCAAGTGCCAAATATTTGCGGGTGAAAACTTGAAAGCATGCTTTTGTTTTCTGAATGAGCCACTTAAAAAGACCAGTAATATGTAGCTTCATGGATTCATTACCACTAAAAGTACACACATATGGATTCGTTACAGAAGAAGCGATTTCGTGGATTTACAAGAGCACATTCATTTTGAATTTTACGATATTGTCCTGAAAAAAAGAAGTGAGAAGTAAATATTTGATAATGAAGGAATATTCAAATAGAGAAAAATAATCAAAAAGAAAAGCAAAAAAGAAACAAAAATTATAAAGGAAAACGGAAAAAAGTAGAAAGGAATAAAGGTAAAAGGGAAAAAGGTATAAGGTAAAAGGGAAAAAGGTATAAGGTAAAAGGTAAAAAGGTATAAGGTAAAAGGTAAAAAGGTATAAGGTAAAAGGTAAAAAGGTATAAGGTAAAAGGTAAAAAGGTATAAGGGAAAAGGGAAAAAGGTATAAGGGAAAAGGGAAAAAGGTATAAGGGAAAAGGGAAAAAGGTATAAGGGAAAAGGTATAAAGTAAAAGGGAAAAAGGTATAAGGGAAAAGGGAAAAAGGTATAAGGTAAAGGGCGAGAGGTACGAGGTAAAGGGAAAAAGGTAAAAGGAAAAAAGGTACAAGGGAAAAGGGAAAAAGGTACAAGGTAAAAGGGAAAAGAGAAAAGGGTATAAGGTAAAAGGTAAAAAGGGAAAAAGATAAACAGGAGAAAGGGAAAAAGATGCAAATAAAAACGAGAAAATGAAAAAAAAGTAAACAGAAAACAGGTAAAAAGAAAAAAGATAAAAACCAGTAAAAGGTATTCAGGAAAAAAGAAATAGGAAAGACGAAAAGAAGGAGACTAAGCAACCGCACCTCGCTGTCGCTGATGGCGGGCTGCGGCGGCGAGGGCTCGGCAGGGGCGGCGGGGGCCGGTGCGGGGAGAGCGGCCGCGGCGGCGGGGGGCGGCGGGGGCGGCTGCGCGGGCGGCGACAGCGCCGGCGGCGGCCGCTCGGGGGTGGAGTCCCCGTCCGCCTCCTCGGCCGCCACCGCCGCCGCCTCCACCACCGCCGCCAGCAGCGTGGGCGGCGGCGGCGGGCTGAGCGCGGCCGCGTCCAGGGCGGGCGGCGCGGGGGCGGCGGCGGCGGCGGGGGCGGGGGCGGCGGCCACCGCCTGCTCCTCCGCGCGCACCACCTCTTGCGTTTGCGTCTGCGGCGGGGGTGGCGACTCGCCGGGGGCAGACGGCTTCTGTTGTTGCTGCTGCGGAGGTGGAAGCTACGGAGAGAAAAGATTCACAAGTCATTTGCATGCGAGGAGATTTCAACGCGCCGGCGTGGAGGAATTTGGCGCGGAAATGAAACGGAATCGCACAGAACCATGCGGATTAGGAAAGTAAAAATTGAATCCTACGAAGGTATACGTCGCATGCTACCATATTACGAAGGTATACGTAGTGTGCTCCCATATTACGAAGGTATATATCGAATCCTACGATCCAATGATGGTATACGTTGAATCCTACGGTACTACGATGGTATACGTAGTATGCTACCATATTACGAAGGTATACCGTCACATTCTACCGTATTACGATGATATATATATATATATATATATATATATATATATATATATATATATATATACCGAATCCTACGGTCCTATGATGGTATACGTTAAATCCTACCATACTACGATGGTAAAACGTCGCATCTTAGAGTATTACGAAGATAAAACGGTGCATTCTGCAGTTTGGGAAGGTTAACGACATCGTAAGTTGGGGACGTAAATACAGAATCCCAATGATTCGGGATTTAAAGTATAAAATCATTGAAAAGATAAAAAAATACTAATCATTGACTTAAGAGGGAATTTCAACAACTGGCACTGTGAAATGACACAAAAGTGCTGAAATAAAATAAATCGACAGAAAACAGAGTGGAACATAGGAAATGGCGCTTGTTGTTGGAATATAAAGAGAATGGAATATAAAATCAACTGCTTTGATGGTATACTGGTTATGATACCATGCTGATCCCAAGTTAGCGGGCTCAAACCAGGTCAAAGTACGGGGATTTTTGAGGTGCCAAAAATCGATGACATGCATGCGAACGCTTGTCGGCATGTAAAACAGATCCCAGGAAAGGCACTGGTCCGATCCTGGTAAAATTAAATCCTCTAGCCTTATAGCACCAACCAGAGTTTCGATTTGAACTACTGGATAATATTGCGGATACTGTATCTAGGCCTGCGCTATCTGGTATTCAAATCAAACTTCAAAATTGGCGCACTGGCGCCCCTAGGGAAAGCTATGGCAAATTATCCTAGGTACACTTGCCCAGGACCAGTCTCAAAAGAAGGCGTTAGGGGGTTCTGGACTTGCCAACCAGCCACACGGCTGATAATCAAAGAGAAGAGATATAAAATCATGTGAATTGGCAACAAAAGCTCAATTTCCCGAAAGTTTGTTCTGCTTCTACAGCAAGTGGAAGCTGCGTGGTACGGTCCTTTGTAATGTGCGAGAGAATTTCAACGAGCTGGCGTGGAAGAATTACACAAAAAAAATTAAAAGGAATGGAATTAAAAGGAATGGCATCTATAGTGCGATTTTTATAAAGCTGCACCTCAAGGCTCGTCTTCACGATGGAATGTGTCCGACATTTCGCGTCTTTCTCGGTCGTGCCGCTAGATATCACATGATCGCGACCGTATCGAGAACCACTTGATCATGCGACATCTAGCGGCACGACCGCGAAAGACGCGAAGTGCCGTGAAAAATTCCATTGTGAAGACGGGCCCTGAGGCGCAGCATTTTAAAAATCGCACTATAATACAGCAAATATTGTGATGGCAATGAGCCCCAAATCTGTGGATTGGATAATTCAACATAGAAACCTGCGTAATTACTAGCGTAATACCCAATTCTATTGGGAAAGTGAATGATATCGAGTCCTTTAAGTTGAGAAGGTAAATACAAAATTCTACTGATAATGAAGGAAAAGTTAATAACATTCTGCGGATTCGGATGGTAAAGAGCGCCGGATGTTGCGGAATGAGGAGAAATGAAGCACCGAATCGTGTGGATTGGGGAGACAATTTCGGAATCTTGTGGATTAGGGAGATACAGTGTCCGGATACTGTCGATTGAATAGGTAAAGGGCACCGGATTCTGTTAATTTGGAAGGTAAACTGTCACTGAATCGCGCAGAATGGAATGTATGTGCAGTTTTGTCAATGTGGTCGTTCATCACTGTATTCCTTGCTCTTTTCATTCATTTGGAGAAGTCGGTAGGCAGTTACAGCCCCAAATTTAGCCACATATCTACTGAATTTCCTCTACTCCAGTAAATAATCATTATTAAAATACTCGTACATCAGCAATATACTGCGCTAGAAATGTCTCTCTGCATCGAGCCAGATCAGGGCATCTTATTAAAAATTGCATTCATGTTGGTAGGAACCAGAACACAGGGAAATAAGTAAAGGAAATAACACTTCCAGCATCTGTTATAATTGTAGGAAGTTCGCAATTTACGTTTTTTTTCCTGCTACAAGCTGCAACTTGTGTTACCAACATAATTTCTATTGCAAGCACTCTTACCAGCAATGTGCCACTGCAGAAAGACTTGCCTGGCACTATATATTTGCACTTGTTTGCAAGTAAAATTAAATACTTCGAATCAATCAACATTTCATATTCGAAGAGTAATTATATTAATCCGAACATTCTGGTTAGGAAGAAAGAAAAAAGCTGTTCGCTTGTAAGAGTAATATAATAAATCTAAGAGGTTTTACTAGAGGAGATGTATGACTTTTAATGTATTTCACATTATTGCTAAATATAACAAATAACATAATTAATAAAACAGAAAACGAAAATGGGCAAAGGATTTTGCCACTCAAATCCATCCCTGCCTCTTGGCAAATTATTTTACAAGGTATAACTTTAAAACAAAATAAACATGAAATAAAGTAATAAGTAATAAAGTATACAAACAAAATTCAAATATGGGTCGTTAGAAAACATAAAGCAAACATTTTCGTATGAAGCAACCCTTCGTCGTGATATTCCGAATGCGTTTATGCATTTCTAGCTTCAGCTTGCGCATGCATCGTGATATTCCGAATGCGTTATACATTTCTAGCTTCAGCTTGCGCACGTACACCCCTTTCTGGATTTTAAGGGGAAATGAGTGCGGAGTTAGGGGAAATTGTCCGTCTCGTGCGGGCGCAGTTGGACATACCTGCGCTGTGTGATTCACTATCCGTCACGATATAGACCCTCCCTCAAATTCAAACTGACTTCACTGGAACCTCATTTTAAATGGAGGGACCACAGGCCTTCCGCTTGACCTTTTCATTTGAAATTCAATACGGGAGGGTGGAAGTTTTCGACTCTGAAATGTACCTACATAACACTGGAATTAAACAATACATTTCGATGGGCTGCTACGATATTTCCTGTTTTTTCTGAGGTATATCAGAGTGTCGGGAGTTACACCTGATTTCACCACTGATTTGATCACTAGCTTCGACGAACGTCAAACCACTGAAGGAGAGTTAAATTACGTTTCACCAAGGTCGTTTCGCCCGACGATCGTCAAAACATTCGCCAAGTTTTGACCGATCGGTACGCCTTCATCAACGCCCTTGACGTCTCTTTATACTCCTGTAGAGAGGTTAGGGTGCATCACACGCAGGCATTGTATTTCATTAACTTTACGTAAGTGTAAAAAATGTACTGCTGGAAAAAATGTTTAAAATCTTCAAAAATTTGTAACGTATTCAATACATCGAATAAGGATATTGGAGGCGGATCCTGGTTATTGTGTTGGATACATAAAAAACTAACGATAGTAATATTTGTAAATTTAAAACTACATAAGAAAAGTAAATAAAGTACAAATTTCTATAAATACATTTAAGATAACGAAAGAAAAAGGAGACAACATTCTTTTTCAATCTCACCTTAATTCTTGTGTATTAATAGGTATACAAAAACAAAAACTACAGTATATTGTTTTGGACAGTTGCTCAATCTCATTTAGATCCAATACAACTCTGCCACAGTCGTTTTTTTATGCTCGTCTTTTCCAATTTTTTTATGCATATCTTCTAGTTTTTCCCGAGGTATAAATGGTAGAGTGCACATAACATTTGAAAACTGTCTAACCCACCGTGTTCAGTACCGAGAAACTGCCACCTCTTTTAAAATCCTTTCTTATTCTGCCTCCAGAGATTTTTTACAGCCGAACGCCGGGAAACTTAGTGAGGCAGTTGCTGGGAATTGCATTATAGTGGAAGACATCAAGGACATAAGAGGCCCAAAGGCAGTTCACAGGGCTACAATTGAATTTTGCGATTGCAATTTTGCAATTGGAATTTTGCATAGGAATTTTGGTACGTGGGGAATTCGGGATTTCCCGCGCGGAGAGAAATCTTTAGTCCCTACGATCAATCACTTAGATCATTGAATTATATGGTAAAGTTCATTTTGGAAGAAGAAGTGCTTAATCATGTTTAAAAAATTCCTGTTTACTTTAAAATACTTCTGCGCATGTAGTCATATTTACTAAACAGGTCGTAATTCATGAAGAACTGCATTTAGTGGATATTACTAAACAACTCGTTACGTTGACTAATGCATCTAGAAAAGTTGCATTAGTTAGGAAGTTCAGTCCGCGACAACCGCAATGCGGTCCATAGTACTTGTATGATATACACTGCATGACTTACCTGGATCCTCTCGACACAGGCAAATTATGCAGTGTATGTCGAACTACGCGTCGAAGACAATAAGCTATAACGTAATAGTAAAAAAAAGTCAACATGAATTTGCAAAACGCAAATGAAGCTTTTTAACACGAGACCCGGCGAAGGCGACACGCTAGTATAGGACAACCTCTGCTACGGCAGGTCTACGCAATGCGTTGCGGCTCGTGGTACTTGCCTGATAGGACACTGCATAACTGACGTGGATCCTCTCGATTCACGTAAGTTACGCAGTGTATGTCGAACTACGCGTCGAAAACAATAAGCTAAACGTGTCAGTAAAAAAAAAGTCAATATGAAATTGCAAAACGCAAATGAATCTTTTTAACACGAGACCCGCCGAAAGCGCCACGCTAGTATAGGACAACCTCTGCTACGGCAGGTCTACGCAATGCGTTGCGGCTCGTGGTACTTGCCTGATAGGACACTGCGTAAGTTACCTGGATCCTCTCGATAGACGTAAGTTATGCAGTATATGTCGAACTATGCATCGAAGACAATATCAAGCTTTAACGTATCAGTCCAACAAAAAATTATTTTAACGAATCTGCAAAACGCAAATGAAGCTTTTTAACACGAGACCCGGCGAAGGCACCACGCTAGTACAGGACAAAACCCCCGCTACGGCAGGCGTGTTTGCGGTGCGTTGCGGCCCGTAGTACTTGCCTGCGTAGGCGGGGCCGTGACGGGGGCGGGGATGGTGGCGGCCTCCGTTGCCGCCGGCAGCGGGGGCGGGGCCGGGGCCGGCGCTGGCGGCGGGGGGCCGGCGTGGTCGCCAGGGCCGTCGGGGGCGGCCGCCGGAGGCGCCGGCGGCGGTGGCGGTGGAGGCGGCGGCACCGGCGCCTGCGAGTTGCGGGTCGACGTGGGTCACAGACACAGGCGGGCGGGGTGGGGGGATGGGCAAGCTCTCACACACGAAGCGACACTACGGGCGGCGAGTAGCAGGGCATCGAACCGAGCTCCTTTGTACTTTCTGCGTCTGGGAATTTGATCGTTGTTTTCGCGCCGGCGAATCGTGCGGTAAGGGACGTGATCGTTGGCGTCAGTGAACTTGTTTGGAAAGAAAAAAAAAGCTGGTTCAGAATTTTAGGGATTTTAGGAAGTCTTTAATGAAAGTCTCTTTTCCCCCTTGCTGATGGGGCGAGAGCCATCACGCAAATCCCCTCTACCTCGTAGTTACTTTCGGGAACCTCTACAATCTCTTACCTACACCCCTCTCGGGGCAAGCCTCTTTCACGTTTCACATCTCGGAGGGTTCAACTCCCTCTCCGTACTGATGTAGCCCATAGGTTCTTCTTAGTCAGTTTTCTGTTTGTTTATTTGCTACTACATGCTCGTACCAGCTGTTGTTGTAGCCCATAGGAGTGTATCTGTTCTTGACTGCTTTTTTTAGCTCTTGCATAGGAAGGGGTGATAAGTGAATGGCACACATGCCTTCTGTACATCGCCATTACCTTACCCAATTAGGCTATACTGCGATTTTCGTAACTTTGTCCCTGACAGAAGTCAGCTGTTCACCGTTTCATCCAATCGGGAGCTTGAACGTCACCTTAGTGACGTCACTGTCGCGAAATATAAGCTCCTCATTGGATGGCAGCGAAACAGATGATATCTATCAGTTATGAAAATCGCAGTATAAATATCGGGTCTCGGAAATTTGATTTTAACACAACCAGAAATATTATTAACTGAAACCAGGACTATCAATTCTTGACTAGCATTTACTTAATAATTTACAATGATTAAAAGCGATTAATTTGGAGGATGAATTACCCATTTTTCGCGTTTCTTTGTTTCCCGTTTTTGTTATACACATCCCTCGTCTTCGATGATGTTCACTATAAGAGTTCGATATGCCGACACTAAAAGTATTTACTAGCCAGAGTGTGATCGTGGTAATTACATCCCCCTTCATGATTTTCTTTAGTAAAGCAGCTTGTTTTTTACAGGACCAATTCAAAAAACTACGTTCATTTCAGGAAGAGGAGAGAATTTCCACAATTGCGATGAAACCGAACGAAGAGGGGAGAAAGTTAAAAGGTTTAAAACCAACAGTAGATTATGCGAACTAATTTTCACTTCCACAAACTACCAATATAAATATCATTTAAAAGTTTTTTTTTAAACCACATTTATTTCAATTCTTCAAATTTTCTTTGAAGTTTCACACAAGATTGTTTCGTGGCTAGCCACAAGAAACACTTATGCGGATGGTGTATTGTACATGCTGCTTTTCGGTTTCGGTTCAATTCGGTTCGGTTCAATGCCCTGGCAAGTAACAGCTGAACGAAGCAGTGGTGCGGAGCGGGTACGAGGACGGGGCGTGGCGTGGCGTGGCGTGGCGTAGCGTAGCGTGGCGTGGCGTGGGGGGGGGGCGAAGCGGCGGGAGACATCAATGCGTCAACAGACTGCGATGAGGGGGGGGGAGGCGCCACAACGCAAAAGATATCGCAGCGCTCACAATCATCACTACAACGAAGCACACATCACAGGGTCTACTGCAGGGATTCCCAACCGCTCTCTTGTATCGACCCCTTTTAAAAGGATTGCTAGCTTCGTCGACACCCTTACATTTATCTGAGTAATAGTGTATTTCATCTTAACGCAAATAAACGACTATACTTCAATTTAAACACAGAGTCCTTTGACGTAAATAAATTATTACGGTGTCCCCCAATCGACGCTAAACTTCACTACAGTGACGTCACTATAGTGACGTTTAGGCTCCCGCTGGATGATATCGTAACATCTGATTTACGTCAACAGACACGTTTAAATCAAAGTATAAGATAACAATTCCGTATATGATCCATGATGGTAAGCTTCTCCAGAGCACCGATTTTTATTCGTTCTGCGCAGCACTAGCTTACGTCACGAACCACGTGAGCACTTCGATTGAAAAGCCTGACTAGACGCTGGCCGCCTTGTCGCATGGAGAGCAATAAGTGCTGAAAGTCATTTTGAAAGTGTCGTATGGTGACATTTTTAACGGAAAATAACACGAAGGTGTAGTTGAAATAAAAGATGCAATATATAAAATAAATGCTTCGTATAAGTTTCAATGACTTGTAACAAGGCGATCAATTTTTGTAACTGATTGCATTTAAAATTCCCGCCAATAGTGACGCAAACTGATACCTGAAGCTCACTGGCTGAAGTCGGATAGGATGCACAAGAGCCTCCCCCCCCCTATACGAACATTTTCGTAATTATCTCCGTTTCCAAAAATATGAGACGCTTCCGCTTCTTAGTAACTTGGTTTCTAATATTCACTATTGTGCAACGGTTACAAAATATTGAAGGTTTTCGAAGAACTGACCATAACATTTCTGCAGTGCCTATAGCGGAAAATATTTCCTTGCGCGATGGAGTAAGGTAGAAAATACAATTATTATTTCTGGAGTTTTATTAACATCCTAAATACCAAAGTAGAGCGAATTTGTCAATTATTATTAGATTTTCAGAATGTTTTATCAGAAAAAAGTAACCGTAAACTCCACTGATTTTTGCTTTGCTTGACTGATGCTTGCTCGCGGAGAGAGAAAGTTATGTAATGCTGTGCGAAAAAACGGCGATTTAACGGCAAAATCTCTTACTTTTGTAATCAATGGGATCTTGATCGACCTGCCACCGGCTAGTATTTGGTCATGGATTCCCAGTCGACGCCTGAATCTTCATTGAGCCTCTTCAAAATTTCATTGCCCCCGTTGGGAACCCCTGGTCTACTGAATATGATTTCCGAAGCGAGCTAAGCGACAAGGTCCATGTCGGGGAGAAGCGAAGATGTCGGTTTTAATGCCGAGAAGCACAACAATGGAAACGTTTATTCGACATACCATCATCGTAGATCTCAATGTGGTTCATTAATCGAAGATTCGAAGCCAAAATAGAAAGTCATGAGTCTGTGACCTGAAACTACAGGTTGGCTACCATTTTTGTATTTACTAAAGTCCTTATTTTTTGACATTTCTTTGGTCTTTTTCTGAAATACGCACGATGAAACGTTCCCATTGAAAATGTTAAAAGCACATTTACATTCCTACTACCAACTAAAACTACATATGAATACGTGCAGTTAAAGTGAAATGGGAAGTAGATTTCTTCGAACTGCGCAGATATTTCTTTCATACAATAGAGAAACGTTTTATCGCAAATTCATATAGCATAAGATTGGAATATTGCAACGCCTTATATTTTTAATTTTTCCAAATAACGGTGTCTCCTGAACAATCATCATTTGGAAAACGAACACCTTAAGATATAATAGGCATGAGATGGCGCTAAAAATAGGAAGCAACGAAAGAGAAAATCTAATATTTAATGCATACAATAATACACGGTCAAGTATAACAGTTTGGGATAAGGTAAAAGCGGACACTTGTACAAAAGCATAACTTTCTAGGACGACTACAACTACATTGGAGTGATGAATTGAAATTCAGTACCACAAATATTTAATTTCATTAACTGAGAAGGCCAAATAACTCCTGAAAAGTTGAAGTAAACTACCACTATACTGCGAGCAAATCTTCTGCCGACTTGACAGCTCCAGGCTGAGAGGGGAGAGGGGGTTCCGTTATCCAATCAGAGGCTTCAAATTGTGATGATGTCACAACAGAGTTGCCGACGTTTACTAAGAAACAAATGAAATGTAGTAGCGCGAAGCAACTAAAAATTGAAGAGCGCCGAGCGCCAAGAGGAGCGCCACTACTTGTTAGGTTATGCATCGTGTGAGCGGTTGTGACATCTAGTGTTAAAGGCTTACTTAAAGGCTGATGTACTTATGACACGATGTATATGTACATCCACCTTACGGGACATTTCTTATTTTCATCTTTATGCCAATGCATTCAATAGGACGCCTCTTTGAAAACCTTGTAAATAACAGGCAATGTCAGTAACTTCGAAAAGTCCTACAATTTGTTTTGTGTGAGTGTGAACGTTCTGTAAAGGTATGTGTTCAAACCAAGATGTCTTGCTTTTAGATACTTCCCTCTTATAAATCTTTCACAATGAACACTATGCATCTTCCTTCTTAAAACGCGTATCGCTGTACTTACTTTAATCTGCTTGTGCAAAAATGTTTCGTTATTGCTGGCTTTGGCAGGATTATGGTGTAAGGGACTGCGATAAAATTGTGTAACAGAATTTCATCAAAATAAACTAGTGTCATTATTACAATTCTACCAAAAATACAATAAATTGGACGTGTATGCATCAACAGCTGATCTGAGGCAAGAACGAACACGTGTCTGCCGCCCGAGTAAGTGGCAACATCGCTCTCCCCCACTCCCGGCTGTCAAGTCGGCAGAAGATTTGCTCGCAGAATAGTAGTTTATCGCTCCTAAGTGTGCAAGGAAGAAGGCCCGCCATTGGCAGTAGTTAATTCTGATGTACACAAATGTTTCAGAATGAAACATTCAAACAATCTTACTACATTAGGACTGAAATTCTCATAGACGTAAAATATCAGAAACACATTTATTAAGAAAATCTTAGTTTCATTAAATATATTTAGCTTGGACAAATAGTAATATCACCGTCACACAGTTCCAAAATATTAAATACGTGATAACATTGCTGCTTGCATAAACATGCCTGAAAATATTTCATTTATCATGTTTTCTCAATAAATATCCTAAAGTAACTTTGGCATGTAATTCCACAGAGAATTCTAATTTTCAACTGTTTGGCACTCCGTTGCCGGTCACACGCCACATCGTGTCGCCAAAAGACATTCTACGAAAATCATGGTAACGCTTTCAATTTGTAAGATGTACTAGTTAAATGTTATTTATTTATTATATAAGGAGACCCAAAGATCCTCAAACTCCCTTTCCTCATAAAATGCGTATTGGGTTTCAACAAAGGATTTAATAAAAATAAAGCCATTCACTCGACAGAATCGGATATCATCAAAATGCATATGAGGTGTAGGTTCTCCATCGTATATATCGGATATGTAAGAATCGGATATGTCGGAAATGTATAATCCTCATACCTTACTTGCTTCAGAAATACTGTGGCAACTTTCTGTAACATAACGTACGCTATCTTCAGGCGGAGACAAAGTTATCCAAATACCTCGTACTTGTTTAAGGAGTGTATTAACACAAAATACTTTAAAAACCCTCACGGAGGCAAAAACTCCACGTGTTCCTTATCAAATAATCTTCAATGCAGGAGTACTGGACTTAAAGAGTAATTATATTGCAGTAGGAAAAGATTCCGAATGATTCGAGACATTCAGAAACGTGCGGTTCGTTATCAACGTCTCCTAATTTAACTCTGAATCCTTTCCTTCATGTGACATTTGTGAATCAAGTAGTTCAATGGAAAGCACGACAAGCGGAAGATATGTGGTATTTAATAAGCTATACTTAGACTTTAGTAATTAACAATTTCATACGTCTGTTCTTGGTGCTTCACTGGTATCAAATTCAAAAAATGAAAAACACACACAAAGTTATTAACACGTAAATGATGGTTTATAACGTTTTATCTTATGGTAGTCTTTGTTTCTAGCAGCATTTTATTCTGGTTATGCTTCTTTGTGGTTCACACTTAATAGAATTTCTTTAATGTGACAATTACAGAACCAGAACAATACAAATAGTTAATTCCAAATAGATACACTAATGCAAAGAGATTTCCTTTACCTGCCAAACATTAGTGCGTACTGAATTGTCTACCCATCAGGGACAAATGTTACATGTATAACTTCGTTATATGAAAATTCTGATATTTACGTCGACAAAAAAGTGACTTCAATTCCCACGCTTTTTATACATTAATACCACTTCATTTTCTAGTCACGCTGTAGAATATTTAAGTTTGACAGAAAAAAATAAAAATCTATATGTGACATGTAGCGGGGAAGCATAAATATGCGAACATTTCGTTGAGCTCCAGAATCTTTCCTCAAAATTTTACAATACACAGTTCAATAATGAATAAAAACACCAAGAAGGCGAGTTTAGCAATATTTGAAAACTAAAAATTTTCTCTTTCGAGTTATGGAAAACAGACTAATTTTAATTAGCGAAAGGAGAACAAAAAAAAAAGTGCGCATAGTGAAAGCAACATTCATGTATAGAAGCAAAACAAGCGGCTATCTAATCATTTGCTCAATGATTCAGGGAAATTAGACGAAAAACCTAATGAATATGGAAGTCTTTGACCCAGAAGTTAGTTTTTAATTTCTCGGCTCCTACGAGTCGAATCGAATGGCGTGTTTCACCATTGTATAGTCATCGGAAGTCATGAACGTTATTTCGTTTCCGATGTGTAATTTAGTCACAAAATAGGCGTCGCACTTTTCGTTATGTTCAGACGAATCGGTGGGTCGACTTATTCTACCGTGGGAATAGTTACTTCCTTAACTAGTGAAATTTGGCCTGAACGAATGAAATTATATGAGTCGAGACGACAATAGGAGCAGTCTGGCAGATTAAAATGAGTTTATCAAAGTTTCGTCCGTGCTGCGTACATTGCATATATAGCATGAATTCACGAGGACACTTTTAAAGTATTATACTCTGGGGACCATTTACAATTTGGGGTATGTTGGCCATCTTGATTCATATCGCCCTGTGTTTTATTAACTAAACAGTACGCATTAAGCAAAGTTCAACTTTAGTATAAGAGCGCGCAGAAGTAACTTTAGCACACACCAACAGCAAGGTGCTATTTTGGCGTACTCGTTTTGCAAAAGAGCTCCTTTGGATTATGCCTTTCACAATTTGCTGCATTCGCAAGGTGCTCTTTGGCGCACGCGTCCCGCAAAGTGTTACTTGAGCGTACGCGTTCCGCAAAGTGTTACTTGAGCGTACGCGTTCCGCAAAGTGTTACTTGAGCGTACGCGTTCCGCAAAGTGTTACTTGAGCGTACGCGTTCCGCAAAGTGTTACTTGAGCGTACGCGTTCCGCAAAGTGTTACTTGAGCGTACGCGTTCCGCAAAGTGTTACTTGAGCGTACGCGTTCCGCAAAGTGTTACTTTAGCGTACGCGTTCCGCAAAGTGTTACTTTAGCGTACGCGTTCCGCAAAGTGTTACTTTAGCGTATGCGTTCCGCAAAGTATTACTTTGGCGTAAGCGTCACGCAGTGTTTCTTTGGCGTACGCGTTCCGCAGCTTCTCTGGTGTATGTGATCCCCAAAGCGCTCCTTGGGGTACGCATACATAAAGTGCAAAATTCCAATCAATAACCAGTAACCAGAAGAGTTTGTTTCCATGCACGTGGCTACAAAAAAGAAACCGAGGCGTACCTGCGGCAGCTGCTCCGCCGCGGGGAGCGCCAGCGGCGCCGGCTGCATCTGCAGGGGCGGCGGGGCGGCGTCCGGGGCAGCGGCGGCGGCGCCCGCCTGGGCCGACTGAGGCGGCGGCGGCGGCGGCGCAGCCACCGCGGGGGCGGCGGCGGCCCCGCCTTCCTCGGGGGCGGCGGCGGCCGCAGCGGCCGGGGGCGGCTGCGGCAGCGCGGCGGCGGCGGGCGCGGGCGACGGCGGGGGCGGCGCCCCGGCCGAGCCGCGCGCCGGCGACGGCGGCCCCAGCGACCCCGCGGGCTCCAGAGGCAGCGCGGGGGCGGAGGCCGCGGCGGCGGCGGTGGCGGCGGCGGCCGGAGGGGCGCCCAGGCTTTTGGTCGCAGGCCCCTTACCAGTGCCGTCACCAGTAAGAGGCCCAGTATGGACGTTTTTTGGACACGACTGCATCGGGCACGGGCAGCTCTGGTACGACGCGTCTGCAACGCCAAAACACAAGGCGTTCCACAAGGCGGCTCCCGAGGACCCTTATTGCACTAAGCCTCCGACAGAGGGGAAGGCACGATTGAGCATTCCAGCCTTACAGTCTTTGCTATGAAATCACAAGAATGTAAAAAAAAAAGACCTTCAGGCATGTAGGATACTACTGTACTTAAAAAAATTACTGACGGAGTGATAGAAACTAATACATCTGCGCCCCGGAAGTAAAATATCAAACTCTGAAGAAAGAGCACTACGTCAAAATTGCCTAATTTCACAGGAAGACAGATTAAATATGTTTCGTTATCTGGATCAAAGTGGACGTGTTTTGATTGCTTCTAACTTCAACTATTATCGCAATATCTCCTGAAGGAGCGATGAAAGTGTCACTCTACTGTCAAAGTACAAATATATTAAAGGTATTGAACGTATATGCACTGCACTGGAAGTATACGTCAACATCCTGTAGTGTGGAGTAAAGGAAAAGTTAAAGGCATTATATATCAAATACAACATTTTTTGAATGTGTAAATTGGATCATTATACATCATGGATTTACATGTTAACACGTCGAGCATAAAATATTAATAAGTCAGTCATTCATTCATTGCAATAAAAATTGACAATCAAATGTTTTTGTTCCCAATAAATTAATTTTGTCAATCATTGTCCAAAAAAATTTCAAAGCTACACACAAAAGACACTGGAATTACGTTTACACAAAGTGAAAACAGCGAGAAATAATGAGCAGATTGTGGACACAGAGAAAAAATGTACTCTTTGTCGTCTACGCGGAAGGTGCCATTTTGCGAGTCAGGAAAGAACGCTTAAGGAAACA
The DNA here is from genome assembly GCA_031308135.1 of Acheta domesticus. Taxonomy (NCBI): domain Eukaryota; kingdom Metazoa; phylum Arthropoda; class Insecta; order Orthoptera; family Gryllidae; genus Acheta; species Acheta domesticus. The sequence continues at coordinate 86,268,067 of JAHLJT010005437.1, read as the reverse complement.
GGACAAGGAAAGACCAGACGAGGAAAATAACTTTGAAATTGAGACATATATGGAGAGACAGGAAAAAGGAATAACACGTTCAATAGTAGGTGGACGAAGGGATTGCTCATCGAAAAATGATTCCTTTGAAAAAATGAAGGAAAAAGGAGACCTACGGCTTTGAGATGCTCTTGGGATTATTTCCCACCCGGGCTCACAAATTTGCTAACTGATTTTGTTTTCCCTTCTTAAAACTGTATGGTATTTTAAGTAAATATTTCCTATACATGTGTGTTAAAGTGAACAGAGCTTTCCTGCACATCGTATCAGGAAAGGATGTGCAGAAAATCACGTGTTAACAAGAGAAATATATTTTAAAGGAACGAGGAACGTTTCTGATAACAATATCAGTTGGATTCAGCAACTTAAAAATAAAAAAGTACACCCACGTATTTTAGTGTGTGGGTTGGGGGAAGGGGAGCAAGGAGCTATAGGTATAGTTATAGTTTCAACAGTCTTGGTGGTATTTTTTAAAAATATTCGTTGATGTCCAATTCAACAATTGAGATACTGAATTACTTTCTCTAGCACAGTTACAGGTTTAAATATTTTGGATTCGTCATTAATTGGAGGGGGGCTGAAGCTCCATGAGCCCACTTAAGGATCAATAAATGCCTTTGTGCTATTAACACTCAACAAGAAAATTAAATAGGCCGGAAGGGGAATAAATTAACGATTGACTCCAGTTATAGTGAACTCCGATATAGTGAACCCTCGGTTATAGTGAACTTAACACACTGATCCCGTTTCACGTACATTACAAATAAGCATTAGAAAATTGGTTTACAGTGAACCTGAACCTCGGCTATAGTTAACGTAGGAAATAAGTCCCGGAAATTAATAGGATCTCGTGTGTTATTCGGCGAGTAAAAGTTATTAGGTCAGAGTGGGCGGTGTTCCAATAGTGAAAGAGGCACTGACAGGTATCAAGACTTCATTACGATACTTAAGAGACAGAAAGCAATGCAAAATCACGTATGGAGAGAGCACGAACTATGGAGAAGGACCTAGAGTAACTACTAATGAAAAATATACGAAGCAAAAATTGAAAATAATTAATTTTTTTAAAAGGACAAATAAAGATACCAAAATTTTCAGTTCGTGCTTTTAATGAATTTTTCTATACCTCTAAGTTAATAAAATCACTTATTGTGGAGAAATTCTATTTAATTTTGACATCATCGGATGTAGTGAGCCTCTGATCTAGTGTTGTCCAGGCTATCCGAGATGAGCCGCGTCGTCGATTTGGTGGCTGACGTTTCGGCCTTCCTCAGAGCGTACTACATGAATGCCGGCCGCGGAAGCCTACGCAATAATCATAATGATATAGTGAACCAATCATGTTAGTACCTCGAAGTTCACTCCGAATTGGACTTAGAAGCTGCGATCCTATTACACCCAAAACTCGTACGTCTCTGGGAAGAGAATACTGCCACTGATGGAGAGATGTATTGAGGTGCAGGGGGGACAGGAGAATGCAGTGAAAACCTGCCAAAAGCTCTCCTAAGTCCACAAATTTCACAGTTTGACTTGAGAAGTAATCCGGGCCCCAGTCTGCGCCAGCCGTTACGCAACCAGCAACTCCGATCTATCTGGGACTTGTGGGCAAAGCAGACCGAAAGCACGAACGGCCATGAAGAAGCAGAAGAAGAAGAGTAGGAAGAAGAGTAGGAATAAGAAAGGGAAGAAGAAGAGTAGGAATAAGAAAGGGAAGAAGAAGAGTAGGAATAAGAAAGGGAAGAAGAAGAGTAGGAAGAAGAAAGGGAAGAAGAAGAGTAGGAATAAGAAAGGGAAGAAGAAGAGTAGGAAGAAGAAAGGGAAGAAGAAGAGTAGGAATAAGAAAGGGAAGAAGAAGAGTAGGAATAAGAAAGGGAAGAAGAAGAGTAGGAATAAGAAAGGGAAGAAGAAGAGTAGCAAGAAGAAAGGGAAGAAGAAGAGTAGCAAGAAGAAAGGGAAGAAGAAGAGTAGGAAGAAGAAAGGGAAGAAGAAGAGTAGGAAGAAGAAAGGGAAGAAGAAGAGTAGGAAGAAGAAAGGGAAGAAGAAGAGTAGGAAGAATAAAGGGAAGAAGAAGAGTAGGAAGAAGAAAGGGAAGAAGAAGAGTAGGAAGAAGAAAGGGAAGAAGAAGAGTAGGAAGAAGAAAGGGAAGAAGAAGAGTAGGAAGAAGAAAGGGAAGAAGAAGAGTAGGAAGAAGAAAGGGAAGAAGAAGAGTAGGAAGAAGAAAGGGAAGAAGAAGAGTAGCAAGAAGAAAGGGAAGAAGAAGAGTAGCAAGAAGAAAGGGAAGAAGAAGAGTAGGAAGAAGAAAGGGAAGAAGAAGAGTAGGAAGAAGAAAGGGAAGAAGAAGAGTAGCAAGAAGAAAGGGAAGAAGAAGAGTAGCAAGAAGAAAGGGAAGAAGAAGAGTAGCAAGAAGAAAGGGAAGAAGAAGAGTAGGAAGAAGAAAGGGAAGAAGAAGAGTAGGAAGAATAAAGGGAAGAAGAAGATTAAGAAGAGTAAGAAGAAGTCTCACCGATGAAGAGGCCGCGCGGGGGCGGCGCGGGCGGCGAGTGCGGGTAGCAGCCGGGGCCCGGCGCGGCGCCGTAGCCGCCGTAGTAGGCGGCGGTGGCGGCGGCGGCGGCCGCGGCGGCGGCGGCCGACACGGCGGAGGGCGGCGCGGGCGGGTAGGGCTCGACGAGGGCGGCGCCGGGGTACTCGACGAGCGCGGGCGGCGGGGGCGGCGGCGGTCCGGGGCCCTGCGCCCCGCCCGCCGCCCCGCTGCCCGACGACCCGCCCCCGCCGCTCGCGCCCGAGCTGTAGGAGGAGGCGGCGCCCGCGGCCGCGGCCACCATCTGCGCGCCCGCCGACCCCGCGCCGCCGCTCGACGCGGACGCCGACGACCCGCCGGCCGCCGACGGGCCCGCCCCTCCCGAGGCTGCGACACACCACGCGACGCTCACTCACCTCCTCACACGGCACAACAACAAGCAGCATAGAAACACAGGGTGATGAATACAAAGGATTCGAAGAACATGTAGAATTCGATGTACATTTTTGATCGGAGAAAACGTAGGAGCGGAGAAAACGTAGGAGCGGAGAAAACGTAGGAGCGGAGAAAACGTAGGAGCGGAGAAAACGTAGGAGCGGAGAAAACGTAGGAGCGGAGAAAACGTAGGAGCGGAGAAAACGTAGGAGCGGAGAAAACGTAGGAGCGGAGAAAACGTAGGAGCGGAGAAAACGTAGGAGCGGAGAAAACGTAGGAGCGGAGAAAACGTAGGAGCGGAGAAAACGTAGGAGCGGAGAAAACGTAGGAGCGGAGAAAACGTAGGAGCGGAGAAAACGTAGGAGCGGAGAAAACGTAGGAGCGGAGAAAACGTAGGAGCGGAGAAAACGTAGGAGCGGAGAAAACGTAGGAGCGGAGAAACGTAGGAGCGGAGAAAACGTAGGAGCGGAGAAAACGTAGGAGCGGAGAAAACGTAGGAGCGGAGAAAACGTAGGAGCGGAGAAAACGTAGGAGCGGAGAAAACGTAGGAGCGGAGAAAACGTAGGATGTGGAAAAATGTAGGATGTGGAAAAATGTAGGATGTGGAAAAATGTAGGATGTGGAAAAATGTAGGATGTGGGAAAATGTAGGATGTGGAAAAATGTAGGATGTGGGAAAATGTAGGATATGGGAAAATGTAGGATATGGGAAAATGTAGGATATGGGAAAATGTAGGATATGGGAAAATGTAGGATATGAGAACATATAGGATAGGGGAAATATAGGATCGGGGAAAATACAGGATCAGGGAAATATAGGGTCGGGGAAAATATAGGATTGGAAACAATGTCGGACGAGAGACAACGTAGCGCTGGGGCACTCACCCGGGTAGAGGTCGGGCGGCGGCGGCGCGTAGTAGCTGGCGTGCGGGGGCGCCGCCAGGTAGCGGCGGTGGTAGGCCGCGGGCGGCGGCGGCGTCCCGTACGCCTTGTAGTAGGCCGCGGGCCCGTACCCAGCCCCGGCCGTGTAGCACAGCTCCTGCGCACACATCGCGCCTACTCGACACAGCACCTTCCACGGCTGCACTAACCACTTACCGGTACACTCGCCCTTAACCCACCTGGAGACCTGCACCCAGATCGGCTCACCGTTTACCCGATTATACAGACGTTCTCTTAATGCCATTAAAATATATATGTATGTTTTTGTCAGTAAAAATAGGCATGGACCCTAAATCTTCAAAACTTCGAAATTCAAGATAGAGCCTTAAAAACTCTGTTCTCAAGAAGCAGCCCGTTAAAAAAAGGATATGGGTCATTCCATGCAAAATTTCAGGTTTTCTGACAGTGAGTCTCAGATTTGTTTCATATTTTATTACATTAATCTACTAATGATGAACAGTTAAAAGGCAATTTATATAATTACTATCTTCAGCAGTTCAACAACAATTACGGGTTAAACATGGACGATGACACAATGTACTCAATAATGATAATAATTATGACGTTCATGAAATTAATAAAACTTTAAAAACAGGCACACTATTTTAAAGATAAATGATCATATTTTAAGTAGTTGATAATATATTAAGGATTGAGATATTTGTTTATAATGGAAAATGCTAATAAATTAAACAAATACATTTTTCTTCAAAAGTAATATTTTCTTTTCTTTCATATTTTACACACTGCAAGAAGAACCAATAAATAACCATTCTGCAAACTGTCGCGATGGAATCTTAAAAAATGCGTAAGTTATTAAATAAAAAGTATACGCGCATTTTGCTCTTAAGGTTGAAAGTCGCGTGCCTTTGCCCAGCAAGAGGCAGGAACCGCCAAGTTCATTCCCTAGGGATATCCATCGATGCCTTCGAAGGAATCCTGACACCAGTTTACAGGCTTAGTTGTCGCGTGTTAATGTTCAGTGATACATCGTGATAGAAAATGCCAAAGATTGTGAATACGTTTAATAGGTTTTGGTGCTGCAATCCATTCGGACTTGAGAAGCACAAAAGTCGGGTGGGTAAGAGAAAGATAACAGAGGCGATGCGGAAGAAAATATCGAATTTAGTGGTAGGTGAAGCAATATGCGATCTGTGTCGTCACAAAATATCCAAAATGCCCAATGCAGATCTTAGTGACTCAACTGAAACAGTGAAGTGAAAACGTCAAGTGAAGAGGAGTACGTAGCCCCAAGAGTTGCAGAGGAAGCCACTATCAGTAATGTAAACATTTTGTATCCTCTGGGTCAATCACCATTGTCATTGCGAAAACAAACCCGAGAGAAATCGTAGGCAAGGAGAAATGTGAGTGCCGTAAATAAAGCAGTTTCTGAATTATTTCATGTGAGTACAGAAAGCAATGATGGAGAAGAAATGTTGACACAATTCAAAGAAAAATTTTCAAATGTGAAAACAGCTAATGAGAAATATATGATATCTCTTCATGTAGCTCGTACGGCAAAATTAACACCCAGAGAAGTAGTTTTGCGAAATCCACCATCGCGCCGCGGAGGAAAAAAGAAACGCCGAGTGCTGACGAATAGCGCTGGGTCGCGGCGGCTCTAGCAGCTGAGATGAGTTCGTTTATGGAGCGCCAGAAAGATACTTTTATTCATAACTTTAAAACCATTCAAGATTCCAAGATGAAATTTACAGAGTAGCTTGAAAGTAGTTTCAGCAACTTTTCTTCCAAAATTCAAGAATTTAAAAATATTATATTTCCATTTATTGCATTTTTTTTAGAATTTGTTTACTTCCTAATTGTTAAAGACTCACGGTAAAAAATATCTTTAGCGTAAAATTATCCTTCACATTTCTTCTACAAATAGTGTAACTTTCATATTTTTGCTTGTTTGCATATCATCGGAAAAAAATCATAACGGAATGTCTACAGACTGCTAACCTAATATTTCAAGTGCCCATTGTTGCTAAACAATGGATGATGAGACAAAAATATTGTACCTGGTTCATGCAGGTATCATGGTAAGTAAGGTGGCAAAATATTTTTAAATTCTGAGATGTAGTGTCAGATTTCCTACTTTTTTGCATGGAATGACCCCTATGTACAATTTTCTGAAGAAAAAACGAACAGTTTTTGCTTAGTTTGTGTTTCAAATTTACGAATTTTACAAAAAAAAACCATTTTCTAAAAAATCTCTGCAATTTTTGTGCAACTAAAACTAGAAACGCTTAAAAGAATGGCGCAGGTCTCGTTATCATTGACCCCTCCGGATTTCGAAAATTGCAAATTTAGTTATTTTAAGAGTGTGCTGTTGTAGCATCACTAATTTCATAGAGACGCACAATTCACTTCACAATGACACCTTACGTAACATCGTATATATGCACAGAACTTTCTGTAGGTCCCATTAATTCAGAAATAATATCAGATACATGGCAGTCGAGATTGCATGTACTTGTCAAACACCTGTGGATACGGAGTTGCCTAAAGGTGAAGAAAAAATCTCACAGCGATGTTTCCAAAACAACTATGAAGTTTCAAGCATCGATGTTAACACAACATCGCCGTCTAAACATCGATGTTTTTAAAACTGCATCATTATTGTTGACAGTGGCAGGGTAATGTTAACGGTGGTCGCATTTGTATATTTTTAACGGAGATTAACTAACAAATAATAGTCAAAAAATTATCAGAATAATGAACAAAAATACATTATGATTATATGCAAAATTACATGAACTTCATTTATCAATGAAAACTTGTTTTTAATTATTTTTCACTTTGGTAAAAATAATAATTAATTTATCGATGGCTGAAAATTATTAGTTTTTATTACAATGGTAGAAGGATTTTCTTTCGAAAGTAAAATAAAATATCAGCCTCGTAAAAACATCGAACCTTCGATGTAAAAAATTGTCGACTTCAAAAATCGATGTTACATCCATTGATGATTTTATCGACATCCATGTTTCGAAAAAATCGAAATGAATTTCGCATCCCTTATTCCGAGTCATCCGGTCGCTGCGTCTTAAGCAGGGGCTTACCTGGCTGTGGGAGTTCCACGACAGAGAAAGGAAAGAACGAATGAAGACAGGATGAAAAAAACATTGATTCCGAGACATCTCGTACATCGCCTGTGGCACGGGCTTACCTAGCTGTGGTAGCACGAAGATAAGATGAAGAAAGAACATTTATTCCGAAACACTTGTACATCGTCCGAGGGAGGATCTCACCTGGCTGTGGCAGTAGGAAGATAGAGCAAGAACATTTATTCTGAGACACCCTGTGCATCGTTCGAGGCGGTGGTTCACCTGGCAATGGTAGTACGAAGATAGAGGAAGAAAGAACATTTATTCCGAGATACCCGTACATCGTCCGAGGCAGCATCTCACCTGGCTGTGGTAGTACGAAAATAAGAGGAAGAAAGAACATTTATTCCGAGACATCCCGTACATGAGGCAGGGTCTCGTCAGACTGTGGCAGTAGGAAGGTAGTGGAAGAAATACAATTTATTTCGAGACATTCGTGCATCGTCAGAGGCAGGGTCTCACTTTGCTGTGGTAATATCACGATAGAAGGAGAAAAAACAATTATTCCGAGGTATCCTGTACATCGTCCGAGGCAGGGACTCATCAGGCCGTGGTAGTACCAAGATAAACAATAAACATTTATTCCAGGACGCCCCGTACATTCTACAGAGGCAGGGGATCACCTAGCTACGGGAGTACGAAGATAATACGAAGAAAGAACAATTATTCCAAGGCATTCTGTACATCGTCCGAGGCAGGGGGTCACCTGGCTGTGATAGTACGAAGATAAAGGAAGAAATAACATTTATTCCGAGACACCCCGTACATCATCCAAGGCTGGGTCTCAATTGGCTGTGGTAGTACGAAGATAAAGGAAGAAATAACATTTATTTCGAGACACCCCGTACATCATCCGAGGCAGGGTCTCAATTGGCTGTGGTAGTACGAAGATAGAGGAAGAAATAACATTTATTCCGAGACACCCCGTACATCATCCGAGGCAGGGTCTCAATTGGCTGTGGTAGTACGAAGATAGAGGAAGGAATAACATTTATTCCGAGACACCCCGTACATCATCCGAGGCAGGGTCTCAATTGGCTGTGGTAGTACGAAGATAGAGGAAGAAAGAACATTTATTTCGAGACACCCCGTACATCATCCAAGGCTAGGTCTCAATTGGCTGTGGTAGTACGAAGAGGAAGAAGGAACATTTATTTCGAGACACCCGTACATCAACCTACAGGCAGGGGTTCCCCTGGTTGTGGTAGTACAAAGAGGAAGAAAGGAACATTTATTCCGAGACACCCCGTGCGTGCATCGTTCGAGGGCGGGGCTCACCTGGCTGTGGTAGTCCAAAGAGGAAGAAAGGAACATTTATTCCGAGACCGAGTGCATCGTCCGAGGGCGGGGCTCACCTGGCTGTGGTAGTGCGCGTGGTGCGGCGGTGGCTGCGGGTACTGCAGCGAGGCGGACGCCGGCGGCGACGGGTAGTACTGCGTGTGCGGGTAGCCCGCGTAGTAGCTCACGTGGCCCGGCCCGGGGCCCGGTCCGGGGCCCGGCCCGGGCGGCGCCTGGCCCGCGGAGCCCGGCGCCAGCGGCGTCGACGGCGTGGGCGGCGGCAGCGGCGGGCCCCAGCCCCCGCGCTGCAACACACGCACGCACATCGTCAGCATCATTTTATAGCACTGGTTCATCTCATCTAATCTACTCTGGCATTCCATTTTATCCCATCTTACTGTCCCATTGCATCCCATCCCATCCTCCTCCCCCATCCCATCCCATCCTCCTCCCCCATTCCATTCCATTCCATCTTCCTCTTCCACTCCATTCCATCTTCCTCTTCCACTCCATTCCATCATATTCTCCCACTCCATTCCATCCCATCCCACTCTCCCATTCCATTCCATCCTACTCGCCCATTCCATTCCATCCTACTCGCCCATTCCATTCCATCCTACTCGCCCATTCCATTCCATCCTACTCGCCCATTCCATTCCATCCTACTCGCCCATTCCATTCCATCCTACTCGCCCATTCCATTCCATCCTACTTGCCCATTCCATTCCATCCTACTCGCCCATTCCATTCCATCCTACTCGCCCATTCCATTCCATCCTACTCGCCCATTCCATTCCATCCTACTCGCCCATTCCATTCCATCCTACTCGCCCATTCCATTCCATCCTACTCGCCCATTCCATTCCATCCTACTCGCCCATTCCATTCCATCCTGCTCTCCCATTTCATTCCATCTCGTCTTCTCCTAGTCTCCCATCCTGACTTATCATATCAAACTCTCCAAAACTATCTTGTACTCTACTCTTCCATTCTATCATATTTTACTCTCATATCCTACTCTCTAAGTTAGGAAATAAATATGTCTCATAACATACAGGAAAAATATGTGTGATAAAAACTGCGGACGAAATGAGGATTCTTGAGTTACGACAAGGACACTATTTTAATGCACTAATTTAGAAACGACAATATAAGAAAATGATTGAATATGAACAACCTACAAGACAAACTACAAGTCTATAGAAACGTTTAATTTGGATCATGTGAAAAGGATGAATAATATGAGAAAATGCCTAAATAGGTCATAAATTGAAACAGAAAAGGAGTTGTAGGAAGACCAATGAAGAGATGGTCTTTTGTAGACAATTGTGCCGATAGTTTAGAGAAACCTGATCGTTACACCTGGCAATAATTCTGTGGTCACGGGGTAAAAGTTCTTCAGTCAATTGTTGGAGAAATTGGGTTAAGTACTGAAACTACATGTTAAGTATCAATGTTTTATTTTAGTAAAACGACCGAATTCATGTTGTCTCCTTAACAAAAAAAAAAAAGCGTTGGGAAATATAGCTTAATAGGCTTAATTTAGATTACGACTCAATAATCTAACCCTTGTTTTCTCCAAATTAGAATTTTTGACTTCAGAACTTTCACCCCATGACCACAGAATTGAAGTCACAGAGCTTGGGTTCGAATTCCGCATAGCACATAGGTGCGAACCTGATGCCACTGCAGCCCCTCTGACCGGGAGGTCCTAGATTAGAGTCCCGAAGGCGGCAGGATTTTCGACTCTAGCTTGTCAGCTAGATCGAATTCAGTCGCTGTCTGGAGGAGAATTCTAGCGACCGGCTGCTATGATTGGTAGTTTTCCGTGGTTTCTCCGATTAACACCAGGTGAATGCCGGAGCAGTACCCTAGCAAACGGGCCACGGGCCGCTTATTTCCTTGATATTCCTTGTCCTATCCTCTCCCTCTTACACACACACACACACACACAAACATGCACTATACTACCACACATACCGAAAGGTCGGGAGCTTACAGCTTGTCCCGGCTAGGGTGGTGCCCCGCTGGTGGGAGATACCTGGTTGAGGGGAAAACCCCGCTAGTCGACGGTAGGTCGGCGCCAGATCTCGCCATCCAGGCAAAAGATCATCGCCACTTCCCGAGAAAAAAACACGCACCACACTTACGGGACTAATGACCTAAGTAACTGACGAGCCCGTAAACACGAATCAATCAATCACATAGGTGCGTTCATTATCTTTACCTAAGAAGGCGAAGGGCCTTTTTAACAGACCCATAAATTCCATCCCAGCTTCCACGGACCATCTACCATCCTGCCCTAAGATTGATAACTACAGCTAAGCCTACAGGCTACCTCGAGTAGCCCAGCAGACATCTGCCATATCTGGCAACCAAACGATAGGGTTACTGCGACGTTATGATAGACACCAGCAAACCTTCAAGAAACGATGTAAATGGAGAGTTGCAGGAATTCGGGTGGATGAATACCCGTTAGGGGATGGCAACACAAACATAAAAAAAAAATAGTACATCAATTATCAAAAATTCCGACCATCTTATGCGAGAAGCACGAAAGGGAAGTGTGAAGTTTTAACACGGCAGTGGACTTAGGGACATACAGCGATTACTTAACACGTCCAAAATGGTACCACTTTTAATATCTCTTAACTTAAAGACAAGATACAACATGACGTAACGACATATGATGTAATATTCTTGATATTTTACTGCATCTACAACGATTCCAGGGCTGCACTAACAAGGAGGTGCCCATTCCGGCTTTCCAAATATTTGGCCAGATATTTTAATTACAGCAAACATTAATAGCAAATAATTATTACATTACCAACAAATAATTATTTATAATTTATTGAATAATATTTAATGAATAATTATTTGTGTTTATATATAATTTTGAATAATTATTTGATTACTTTTTATATATTTATGTATAATTTTGAATAATTATTTGAATAATAAATCATTGTTGGAACCATTCGCAAGCTAAATTAGAAATTCATTCCTGAACACATATTATAACCCGAGTAAATGTATCATGATAAAGTGACTCTTTCAACGATAGCCGTTTAGCCGGATGAACCAGCCCGCGTCTGATATGTTTCATAACAAAATCCGTCTTACGTTACTCGGGACACGTAATTACAATTTATTTTCTTTGATTTACATAGAACTTATTATTTTTGTACTGCCCTGATTTAAAATAACAAATCCATATTAGCTTCCTTTTTAAAACTGCATATCGAACTGAAAGAACAAATAATCTTCAATTCATGTTCTGAGTAAGAAAATACTTAGCAAATTTACTGGATGATGATGTTTTTACCTGATGTTGATGTTTTGCACACTATATTCGGTTTTTTAACGCTCTATTCTGGAAAAGTGCATAGTAACGTAAATTTTACGCTGCTGTGCTAAAATACTGTATAATAATTTGACCTAATCGAAATTTTCTGTAAAATGTCATAAGAATCAAAGTGAATGAAAATCAGAATATTCTTCAAGAGCAGTCTGATCGGAGGAAGATCGTGAATTGTATAATGATGGTGACTGTAAACGAATATTGAAAATATAGACGGGCATCACCACGATACTGGATCGGAACAAGATCTTCCTGATACTAAATACGAATATTTATCAAGGGATATGTTTTTTGGTAGTAAATATAATTCTTAGATATTATAATGCGACATAAAATTCCATTTGTTCTACAATTTCTTTGATTTTTTCGAGTCATTGAATGTCGTACAATTTACGCTGGCGTGAACATTTTAAGGGCACCCGTTGGAAGGTTAAATTCGAATACGTTTCGTTGTCATTTTTACGCAGCATCAACGCTGACCTTACCCCCGTGCAATCCAACAAAACCTCGTTGACGCAATGCACAGACCACGCAACTCGCCTGATGACGACAACGTTCCATTTCCTTGGACTGCCGCTTCGTGTCGGGGGGCAACCTTCACCCATGGCTAACGACACACATGCATGGGTCACGCGGCGCAGATCGGAAGCGCCTTCATGCAGAGTGCATTGATTGATTGATTGCCAGTGATTCCGGGCATGCTAACTGCTGAGATCATTAGTCGCGTAAGTGCCGTGCCTGCTTTTTCACCGAGAGGTGGCGGTGATGTTCCCCCCACTGGATGGCGAGATCCCGCGCCGACCTACCGTCGACTAGGGTGGGGATCTCCAACCACGTATCTCCTTCCATCAGCAGAGCACCGCCCCAGCCGGGACGAGCTCTAAGTCCCCGATCGGCCTCCCGGCATGTGTGGTAGTGTAGTGCATATGAGTGTAAGTGTGTGTAAAGGAGTGAAGATAGGACAAGGAAGACAAAGGAAAGATCGAGCGCGGTCCGTGGCCTGTTTGTTAGAGCTCTGCTCCGGCATTCGCCTGGTGTTGGTCGGAGAAACCACGGAAAACTACCGATCAGAGCAGCCGGCCGCTAGAATTCTCCTCCAGACAGCGACTGAATTCGACCTAGCTGACAAGCTAGTGTCGAATATCCTGCCGCCGTTGGGACTCGAACCTAAGACCTCCCGGTCAGAGGGACTGCAGTGACATCAGTAGATGCACTGAGGTACCTTGCAGAGTGCAAAAGTGTAAATGAGCAAATGCTGAGATGGCCCCTTGTTTTGCTTCTGGACATATATGTAGCTTCACTGTGCGGACGTTTTGTTGAGCACTCCTTTTGCTTGAAGTGGTAGGAGTAGAGTCAGGAGAGTGTTACTAGTTTGCTATCAATGAAAAAAAAAATCTGCAGTTCGTTTACCGATGCAAATAAGTTGGCTTTATCTCAGGTGCGAAGATGTCTAGTTTCCAAATGTTGCTAACTTCGCTTTAAAAAAAAAAAACTTCCATTCATCATAGGGTTAAAAGGCGGGAAAGAGTCTGGAACACAAACAATATGCGCAGATGTTACTTCTCCCCATACGTCACATACCGTATTTTATAAACTGCATTTGACCAAGTAAACCAAATTGACTAAATAAATCAAATCAAATCGGTCATCCTCTCCAGGTGGAACGTCCAAATATGCCGGAGGTGGAGCGGTCGAATAGACGAGCAGAGTGAAAAGAAGATACGTTGCTTAGGCAGCGTAGCAACCAAAGAAAGGTACGAAAATCCACTATTAGCAGCCGGTGTTTGTTAAGAACAATCCGCAAAAATAAGTAAAACAAACTGCTGTCAGCTACGTGTGTGTGTTTGTGTATGTGTTTGTGTGTGCGTTTGCCTGTGCGTTTGCGTACGAGAGCGCGCTCTCACACGATCAATGTCGAAATTGAAATGATCTCGCAAAGTACGAGGAAGTATTAGAAAAATAGAGGAAGAAAAATTGTAATTCTACTTTAATAACAAAAAAAAGAACAGAATATGACATTTTTAAAGAGACGGGAGGCGTTATAAATTTAGTCAACGAAAGATATATTACTGGGAAAGAAAGGAAGACCAAGGAAAATTATCCAATTTTGGATGAGATGATGGAAAGAGTTACAGAGAGCTGAAAAATCATTGAGTTGAAGTAAATGAAAAAGGCATACGTAGATTTGCTTAGGAAGTAGGAAACCTTAGATAATAGTTAATTTGTCACAACCAACCACGCATGACAAGGTTCGAGTATGTCTACAACGAAACTAAACATTTTAACAACTACCTTCGTTTTAACACAGATCATTGCAAAGAATAGAAGCTTTCTTCCAAATTAAACTGTCAACACAATTTGAAGGCTACCACAGACTTCAAACAGTATTCTTTCTATACTTGCGTTTAGTATTTCTTGGGGCGAGAGGGCTTGTCTTCAAGATGGAATATCTCACGGTATTTCGCGTCTTTCTCGCTCGTGCTGCTAGCAGTCGCATTATCGCGACTGTATCGAGCAGTACTGGCGATCATGCGACTCCTAGCGGCGCGACCGAGAAAGACGTGAAATGCCGTGAGATATTCCATCGTGAAGACAAGCCCCCACGCGCCAAGAAATAAAACACCAAGTATAAATCCTGTTTTATTAGGCGATTTCAGATTGTCTCCCGACTGGTTATTTCTCTCCTTTTCATTACCGCAGGTCCAACGCAACAGGAATAATGTCGCTCAATGTCGAAAGTGTTATCGGTAGGACGGATTCATAACAGGACATCCGGCTTTTAACCAATGCATTCATATGGCTTTTCCGCGCGATTTCAATATCCTGCCAATTACGGTAATTTGGACCCGAGCCAATGTTTCCACAAAAACGCACCGGACGTCACAGGTGTACGTACGCAACTGAACGCACTCGTGCGTCCAAACAATAGACGGAGGATGAATACTGGTTCCAGAACGCCACACATCGGCGCCGACCAAAGTACACGTGGACGCGAAACAGGAGGTCGGAGTGTTGCCAGAAACTAATTAACGAACCAGGGGTAAATAGCAGGCAGTTTTGCAATTGAACTGCTCTCAATCTTGACGATCAATCTCTCACGATGGCTCTCTTTTCGTTCAATTTAACGCATGCGTCACATACGCCCATTACTGCTCGTAGCACATACGTTTCGACTTCTTTCGGAAGGAAAGAAAGCATGCAAGCAATAGAGCACAGCCGACAGGGGACTGGAATTTTCTATTTCTATTTCTCACAGAGTGAACAGTAATTATCATTCAGAGGTTATGTCGGTCATCCGCAACAACGGCTAGACTGAGGTCTCTAGCCATGGCAGTTCGAAGGCAGGGTGGCCAGTTATTTGCTGCGTCAAATTTCCCTGTCAATTCCCGGTTTTCCAGGGATTTTTCAAAAAATATTTTCCTTTAAAAATTTTTAATTTCACACTATTTAAAGAAAATATTGAAGCCTTCCCAGTACTAGGTCACCTCTCTGATTCCGCCATGAGAATGTATAAATTAAGAATATTTTCTCAGCAAATAAAAATCGAACAACAATTGCGTTGTACTAATCCTGCGAAGGAATAATGTATAGCATCATAAGCAACTGAAAATATTCCCCGAAAGAGGAAGGAAAGGAAAAAACGAAGAAAGAAAGACGAAGGAAAAAACGAAGAAAGAAAGAGGAAGGAAAAAACGAAGAAAGAAAGAGGAAGGAAAAAACGAAGAAAGAAAGAGGAAGGAAAAAACGAAGAAAGAAAGAGGAAGGAAAAAACGAAGAAAGAAAGAGGAAGGAAAAAACGAAGAAGGAAAGAGGAAAGAAAAACGAAGAAAGAGGAAGGAAAAAACGAAGAAAGAAAGAGGAAGGAAAAACGAAGAAAGAAAGAGAAAGGAAAAAACGAAGAAAGAAAGGAAGGAAAAAACGAAAAAGAAAGAGGAAAGAAAGAACGAAAAAAGAAAGAGGAAGGAAAGAACGAAAAAGAAATAGAATGGAAAGAACGAAGAAAGAAAGAAAGAGTAAGTAAAGAACGAAGAAAGAAAGAAAGAAAGAAAGAAAGAGGAAGGGAAGAACGAAGAAAGAAAGAGGAAGGAAAGAAAGAAAGAAATAAGACCGACGAAGAAAATAGGAAGGAAGGAAGGAGAGGGGGACTGCGACGAAAGCAGAGGGGAAGCGAGGTGAGGCGGCGCGTAGTGTACTCACGTAGTGGTGGTGCGGCGCGGGGGGCGGCTGCTGCTGCTGGGGCTGCGGCGCGTGCGCGGGCGGCGGGGGCGCGGAGGACGAGGCGGCGGAGGAGCCGCCGGGCGAGTCGCGGGCGGCGCGGCCCGACAGCGCGGGCCCGGCGGCGGCGATCACCGCCACGTCGCTGTCCGACCCGTCCCCGGGCGCGCCGGCCCCGCCCCCGCCGCCCCCAGCTGACGACGAACCGCCTCCGCCGCCGCCGCCGGCCGTCGACGCGGCGTCGCCGGCGGCCCCGCCCGACCGCCCCGACGACGCGCCCGTGCTGCCGCACGCCGAGGGCGGCGCGGGCGGCGGCGTGGGCGACGACGCCGACTTGAGCAGCAGCGGGCCCGGCCCGCCCGCGCCGCCCGCGCCGGGGCCAGGCCCCGGCCCCGCCGCCGAGATGAGCGGGCCGGCCGGCTGGTAGTAGCCTGCAACACGCAAACACAAACGCCGTTAGTCACGCATATTCAATCGCTCTCTGCTCCTTTACATCTCTAAATCCTCCCCCTTCACATCTACAGACCCTTCCCCCTTACACCTCCAGACCCTTCCCCCTTACATCTCCAGACCCTTCCCCCTTACACCTCCAGACCCTTCCCCCTTACATCTCCAGACCCTTCCCCCTTACACCTCCAGACCCTTCCCCCTTACATCTCCAGACCCTTCCCTTCATACCTCCAGAAGCCTTCTCCCCTTCACATCTCCAGACCCTTCTCCCTTCACATCTCCACACTCTTCCCCCTCACTCTTCTCCCTCACGGTACAGAAGGAAAGTGCATTTGGGATCGCCACATTCATTAGTTTTCTTCAGTCATTTCATTTGCTTTAGAAATGTCAAAATTCCCTAATCTTGCTGCTGACGATAGTCTCATTACGCATGTGTGCACGCCCGTACACATGCGTGTGTGCGCTCGTTCACGCTCACGCAATTACGCAACTCTCGACCTTTCAGTTATCTCCCCTCACACCACAGTCACACAATACGAGACATCTGCGACGCTAAGATGCGCACTCGTTTAACCCTTAACACCTTAGCTACAGAAGAAAATTGCTTTTGAAATAGCCACTTACACGATCTTACTCATCTATTTTATTTGCCTTAGCAATGCCTAGTTCCTAACCTTGCCAATTGGCTATAGCCCACAATGGACATACTTCACTTGTGCTTAAACACCTGTCGGGCTGAAACTATCTTTCCTCTTTCACAATACAGACACACAATAACTGCGTCGCTCAGTGCCACAACTCGATGCTCCAAGGTCTTTAACCCCTCACACCTTCGACAGAGAAGGACGTTGGGAATCCAGTTGATTTCACCTCATTTCCTACTGCGGATGCGACATCGACAACATCAACGATGTTTCTAATAATCGATGTCCAAAATTATAACATGTTAATAATACTAATAGTAGGAAATGGTGTGGCATTTACGATGCTATCATCGAAATCAATATTAGATGTAGGCTCCCCATCGTAAAATTTTATTGTGGCATAAAGCTTTTTCGGCCGCATTGCGGCCATCTTCAGTGCTACAAAAATAATAATAATAATAATAATATATCTAAATTACAAAAAATATTAAAAAATTTAAAGAATTAAAAACTTTTTACAGAATATTGTCAAGAATTGGTTTTTAAGAAAATGTAAAATGTAAAATGGACATATAAATTTTTTAAAAAATGACAAATGAAAATTAAATTAAATAAAAGGAATCTATTACAAATAATATTATGAAGCAAACTGGAGTGAAAGAAAACTGGAAAAGTATAATAAATGGAAACATAATTTTGAATAAAAAATGTACATTTTGAAGAGAGGTGAAAATAGAAAATGAATAAATATGTAACTAAATAAATAAATGAATTAATAAATTAATAAATTTTTGATTAATTGAAAAGAATTAATTGAATTGAATTAATGAAAAATTGATTTTTGTTAATAATACATTGCTCAAAATCCATCGTTGTTATGTTACTGTTTAGTAACCCCCAACATAAAACATCTGCACGTGGCAGAATTTAATTTGACATTGACCGCGTTTATCAAGGGACAATTCCGATTTCACAGAAAAAAGGAAGTTAAGAACACGAAGAATAATTTAAAAAGAACGTGAACGCTCAGGCGTTCAAGGTAACTTCATGGATGTCAGAAATTTTTCGATTTGTCGGAGATTGGATAGTGAAGGAACGGAAGCCTTGCATACATGTCGCACACAGAAAGTTCTAACAGTTATTTCATATTTTAATTCTCACAAAATTCTGATTTTCAATCACAAACAAACTGCCAAAAACAAAAACATGATCACAAAACATCGATACACAATGGAAAGACTTTGAGTTTAATATATCCATGTTTAAAAATACGGATGTTCCTGTAAATAGGTAGGGGTTTTGAAAACATCGACATCGATTTCGCGTCCCTTTTCCTTCAATTATGTTTGATAAATCGTTCATTCGCTCATTCTTCCCTCCAGAAATTTGCAACATAAACAAACAAATGCACACACACACACACTCACCAGCCACGCTACAATCAGAGCGAAGTTACCAGACGCGTAGTGCCCAGCCGCGCTACAACTTTTGGACTTCATATCATCGTTGTCACTTTCGTGATGTTTCTTACGCTTATTTCATTAGCTTGCCTCGCCGGGAAACGCATTCTTTCAATCATCTGCCACGCTCTAACGTCTAGCTCTTACCCTGCACACCTTCAGACAACAAAGAGGCATCGCTCAGATTCACACAATTAAGTCACCGACTCTCCCACCACGCTACCGGCAGTGAACGCATAATGTATTCCATTCTGTTACATAAATTCTGACAATTATGCCGTTCGGGTTAATAGCGTTTCGTTAGCCATTTTCTGTTAGTCATTTTCTGTAGCTTTTAATACATGAACACACAACAACGGTCACTCACGTTTAGAACTTTTGGTTCTTTCACTTTTCGCCTTGCGTCGGAGAATGTGATTGAATTTCAGATCGTTTGCAAACTTCTCGTACAAATATAGTACGATTAGGCCTCCTGTACAACATAGTATTCTTCATCCCTGTATTGTCCACGTGGTAAAACAGACTTCTTCTAGCGCTCAGATCCACACAATCGAACTCTCTGGCTTCCGTGACATCGAAAAGAAGTCATTGATGTTACCAAACATCAACGTCGAAAATTTAATTAAACCAATGTGAACGACAGATCGACCAAAATCCGTCGATGTCATTCAACATCGCTGTTTTAAAGCTCGTTTCGCAACTTCTACATTAAATTCCTGCGCGAATTTCATTTCACAGTAGCCATATTTATTAAATTATGATGAATATTTAACTGAAAACAAAGTTAAAAAATAATAATAATAACAATGGACAAAACAAACGCTGATTGCCCAGGCTCATCTTAAAGGGTCGGTCACCAGTTCGCCGACGTGCACAGGGAAAAGCAGCGAGGCCCTAGGCTCATTCGCGTAAGAAGGGGCGCATGCACTGATCGCCTCTTCTTATGCAAAATACGAAGGAAGTCGTGTAGGCACGTCCAATAAAATGGGTGTGGAGGGGTACCCGTACGAAAAATTCCGAGTGGGTAAAATACCCAGACTATGGGGTGAGAGAAACATTCCATAAACGTCAAATTCCAGAAATGAACTAAGTTTTTCGGTAATGCGTCGACACAAAACGTATATGCAATCAAGTGTTTTGCAAGATCGACTCAACAGTATTGCGATTGTACATGTTTATGGCGCCATGACAGGCAAAATCGATTCGGAAAAATTGTTTTATGAGTTTGTGTAAAAAAATATCCACAGAACAACGCTGTGTTTCATTGCCAAAATGAACTCAGCTGAAATTTCTTACTCGTAAAAATACGTGTGATGTGAAACAAATGTGATGATACTTTTATTATAAACAAGACAATATGAAAAAAAATATAATTTTTCTTCATATACATTTTGGTGGGTGATGGAAGAGGAGGGGGGGCACCCGAGTCAATCGCCGGCCCTGAAGGCATGGGAAATACTCGACAAATGGTCTTCTCGATGAAGGTGGTGCAAATAGTTTCCGTTTGGTTCGAATACATAAGCGGGCAGTGGTACCATCAGTTATTTGCCATTTGAACGTTACAAAATTGATTATGGAACTTTTTCATTAACAAAGAAAACGTCGAGCGCAAAATATCGATGTTAGAAAACACATGTCGATGTCGCATCCCCACTCCACCCCCTCTATCGTCAGTCACAAAGAAACATCGATCACAAAACACTGATGTTAAAGTACAGGTTTTAGTGTATCGATGTTTAAAACATCGATGTTTTGAAGACAGCGATGTATCGCAGCTTCCCTCACGCTACTGCTAGTCAGAACAAAAACAGTCATGTTAAAACATAGGCTTTAGTATGCATTTAAAACATCGACGTTTTGAAGATATCGATATCGATGTTGCATTCCTACTTCCTCCACTATCGTCAGACACAAAGAAACATCGATCACAAAACATCGATGTTAAAACATAGGCTCTAGTATTGTTTAAAACATCGATGTTTTGAAGACATAGATATCGATGTCGCATTCCTACTTCCCTCAAGCTATCGTCACTTGATGCGTATTTTAGCTCCGATTTATTTCACATTGTTTCCAACACGTACGTCACTCCGCTTACTAATGACTGATTCACACATTTCTGTCGTCTGGCGGAAGCCTAATACACAAAACGGATACTCTTAGTCACCCGCGACACTAACACGCTTAGTCTCATCGATATTTCTCCACACACCTCGGTCAGAAAAGCCAATTGAAATTCTGTATTATTTCTCGACATCAGTTTTCTGCAGAGCAGAATTTCGAGATCTCTAATTTGTATACACATACTGTCCCAATCGGTCACCAGTGGTTCCGACAAAAATGACAATTAATAAATGTGACCGCTTAATCATGGTTATGAGTAGGGAGAGGATTTTCATGCCCTAATAATCTTTAAATATGCTTTTTAAAATATGCATTTATGACCTAAAATTCTGAAATATGCACTTTAATATGCAATTAAAATTAACAATATTTAATTTCCTGTATAAACCTTTCTTGATGAAATTCAGGAGAAGCATGCTTGGATTAAAAAGGTATATTTTTGTGCAAACATAATACAACCTAGGTTACTTCTCGGGAGAAATACTTGAAGAAATATGCACCTCAGTGAAGTACATTGAACGTCGTCTTTCATTGTTTTCTGCCTGGTTTAAAAAATATATCAACAAACATCCTACATTTCCACAAGTATTTTATCAAATATAGAAAAGAAGAAAAAATGCAAATTGTGACGAGCTTTCTAATCAATGAACGCTCACAAGTAAATGGATTCCACGAAAACATGAAACGTTTTACAGATATGACTATTTTGCCGAAATATGCAAAATGTGCTTCTGTAATTACAAGAATATGCATCAATAGGAAAAATCGGCCAAATATGCACTAACATATTAATCTACATAGCATCCAATTTTAACCAAGTATCAAGAAATTTCACTTAGCTATGCCCTGAAATAAGGGACAAAATATGGAAAATCATAGATATCCGCAACCTATTTACGAGGTTACGGGTAGCTTAAATCAAATGTAACAGTGGGAATTATCATTAAATGTTTGTATTTGTATTTAGCCATTATACATCCCGTAAAGCAGTGTTGTCAATGTCAATGCCACGAGCGCGAATCCGTGGCACGAGTGCCACGACGAAATCGCCTCTCCACGCAGTTCATCACCCCGCCACCAGAGACAACGCCAACAGCAGGGTTACTAATAGTTCCCTTTCCCGACGTTAGTTGCGCAGAGAAGCTCGTGGCATGCTACGGTGCCATGACGCGTGCCACAGCCACCAGCAGGAGACCTTGACACCACTGCCGTAAAGGGCAATTGGCCTCGTCGTCGTGATTTCCCAGTGTTCTCGGTCGTCCGTCACCCAACCAGGAACTCGTGACGTCTCGAATTCGCTTGACCTTTGTGACTTAACGTAGTAAACGAATGCGGCTAGCGACGACGGTTTCGCGGTCGTGGTCTTTCAGTGGAACCATCCCAGCATTCACCTGGAAGGGCGTGGGATATCACGAAACTCCGATCAGCATGCCCGGCACGGGGATTTGAACCCGAGCCCCCCCAATTGCGAAATTAGCGTCCTACGCCCCGAGACACTTCGCTCGGTCTATGAAACGTTCGTTCGTTTTAACATTCTGAATAACCATAAAAGACAAAATACAACTGAAACACGATATTTAGGAGCACTCGCCTCCTCTCGGCTAATATCAAAGCACACACTTGACTCTTCACTCATTATCATAGTCCAGAAATTCCTTTCCCGTACTCATTGAATCGAACAAGCAAACCAGACTCGAATATGCAATTCACATCCAGCAAAAACTTAACAGCGGGGCCATCTGACAAAGAAGTTGGCAACTGACCTTCGGATAGAATTCACTCACGCGACGTTCTCGACAAGTCCTTAACAGATTCCCACAGAAAGGAGAGACGAGATAGCAATGGAATCTTTAGGAATCCTATGAAATGCCTTAGGAATCCTATGAAATGGGTGAAAGAAACGGGTTATTATTTCATTAAGAGATTTTATTAAAAATTTATTGCTTCTCGTTGGACACTTGTATCTTTCGAGGACTTTAAGGTACATTATAATATAGAGCTTGCAGGATTTGGCTATCCTTAAATACAGAAATAGGTTTTCTTCTCTGAATTTTACTTTTTCACTAGTATTGTATAAGAAGGTAGTTGGGGAGGGGGTGGATGCGTGAAAACAGAGATGCCTAGAAGTTAAGGAGGTTGGAATCGGTCTTGTGTTGTTGTTGGAATCGGCGGTGCGTGTTGTTGTTTCTACCTACGTTAAACATTGAAGAGCAAGAAGAGTTTGGTACGTTGTTAAAGAAATTGTTGGCCGTCTCCTTAAATCCTTATACAAATAATTCTCGTCCTACTTGTTGATTGGGAGATGTTTACTGAAATCCTCTGTTGTTATCTGAAATGGAAATTAACTGAGAGATAAGCCATTCTGGATGTTACTGTCAGAAGTAATCTAGGTTCGGTCGCAAGAAAGATATTAAATCAACAATAATTTTCACCGCTTTTCCGCTTATTATCAGTCATCCATATACAGTTCAAAATCGACAGAGGTGAAGGCTTTATGAAGGTCAATGTTCAAAATGAGCCAGTCCGGTGGGAGTTGTAACGTCAGACTCTGCCAACACTTTTTTTGTAGAATCTTCCGTTACAATTACTGTAACTACTTTTTTTTAGTAGTAACACTTCAATTCTTTGTATTTTAGTTTTATTTACATTTTTTTGTACAATGTACTTCAATACTGTATCTTCTCACTTTGTACAAATAGATTTCACATATTTCTCTAGAACACGTTTTTTGTTCAATTCTTTCTCTGTATCTCATCAATATATGCGTTGCTAACCTCTTTCTATCACAACCTGGGTACATCATATGTTTTATATTTATAAAATAATGTAAAAAAATGTAAATAAACATGTCACACACGTCTTATCGAGAAATAAATCGGTTCCTAGTAAAAGTCGTCGTCAATTGTGGCGTTTGCTTAATCGAGGTTGCGGCTACAGCGGGATTCACTGTGTAATACGAACATTCCCCACCGGGAGAGAAGGCTCAGTTCATCAACCTGATGTCACTGCAGTCCCTCTAACCGGGAGGTCCTAGGTTCGAGTCCCGACGGCGACTTTCGATTTTCGACAATAGCTTGTCAGCTAGGTCGAATTCAGTGGCTGTCTGGAGGAGAATTCTAGCGGGCCGGCTGCTCTGATCGGTAGTTTTCCGTGGTTTCTCCGATCAACATCAGGCGAATGCCGGAGCAGTACCCTAACCAACGGGCCACGGACCGCGCGCGATCTTTCCTTCCTCTTCCTTGTCCTGTCCTATCCTCCCCTCTTACACACACACTTACACTAACATGCACTACACTACCACACATGCCGGGAGACCGGTGGGGAGCTTACAGCTTGTCCCGGCTGGGGTGGTGCCCCGCTGGTGGAGGGGACACCCCGCTAGTCGACGGTAAGTCGATGCCAGATCTCGCCATCCAGCGGGGAAAAGATCATCGCCATCTCTCGAGAAGAAACATGCACTACACTTACGGGACTAATGACGTAAGTAGTTGACGAGCCCGGAAACACCAATCAATCAATCAACGAACATTCCTCTTCGTTCATCGACAGATTATAGTGGCATACACGAACAAACGTAGAAAGTCTATTTACACTACAATAATGAAGAACAAATCCAAAACCGGAGAAGTTTGTAGGCATTTCATGAAGGTCCAGGAAAAAAATGTTCAGTATTTACTTCTCAGTTGTCGAAACGTATTGAAGTTGATGAAATGAATTGTATCGAATTTCACAATATCAATGACGGAAAAAATCTTGAGTTCAGAGGTTCACCTTTAAAGTTTGTCGTGGGAAAATAATTCAGAAAATTTTAAGAATACTTTTACTTATTATCGTTATGTATGTTCGTACATTACATAAGCTATACTTTTTAAACAGGGGGAAATTACAGGCTTTAAAACAAGAAAAACAAAACGTCGTTTCAGAAATGAATCTGAAAATGGAGAAAAAATAAAATAAAAACGAGAAACGTCCTTGAAAGCTAACTTCAGAACGTGCATTACATAAGTTATAATTTTTAATTAAGAACAAAGTAAAAACTTTAAAAAGCACAACGAAAAGTGTTCAAAGATGAATGCAGAAATGTGGGAAAATTTTATTGCAGGCGTCTGACTGAATTTTCAGCGTTTACATTACTATTCCAGAAAGGTACGAACGGAACTGTTTCGAAATTCAAAAGTTCATTAAACAAAAACTCTTATTGAGATATTTCTACCAAATGTGCAAAAAAAATTAGAAAAATCTTTAGGGAGACTTTACTTACGTCCTTCAAACAGTACATGGATAAGTACATGGTACAAAACAGTACATCAATAAGTACATGGATTATTTAAGCTGCAATTTTTAATCAGGGTCGAACGACAAACTTTAAGAATAACGAACGTCAGAGATTTATGCCAACATGTGGAACACTAATTTTATTGTAGACATTTAAAGTAATTTTTTAGCTTTTACATTAAGATCGCAGAAAAGTACACAACGGAACAGTTTCAAATTTCAAAACTTCATTAAAAACCTGGAATTTAAAGATTTCTGGCAAATGTACGAAAAGTATTTACAAAAATCTTTAGAAATACTTTATTTACGGCCTTCAAACTTCAGTACATGTTAGTTACACTTTACAGAATATGATATTTTTTTTATAAACAGGGTCAAACTACGAACACTAAGAAGCATAAAGAAACCTTATTCAGAGAAATATGCTAAAATGTAAGAAACAAATTTTATTGTAGGCCTTTGAAGTAAACTTTTAGCTTTTACGTTTCCTTCCCCGAAAAGGACAGAACGAAATGGTGTCAATTCGCAAAATTTCATTACAAAAACTAGAATTCAGAGATTTTTCACAACTCTGCGAAAACAATTTAGAAAAATCTTAAGGAAGAATTTATATTACCCCTTCAAATTTTAATACATGCATTATTTAAGGATTTTTAAAAAGAAAATCAGGGTCAAATTGTAAACTTCCAACTTTAAAAACTTTACTGTCTTTTAATCGTAGATATTACGCATATTTTGGCCCATTATTGTTTATAGACAGTTTTTACTAAAAATAAAAACACAGACACAAAACAGCACATAATAAATTTATTTCAATCTTAAATAAAACATCCAAAAAGTAAAAGGTAATTACTGAACCATAGTACATGTTTCTCTCTTTGAGCAATGCTGTACATGTGTATGAAAAGTACAGTATTGCTCAAACAGAAAAATATGTAATACAGTTCATGAATTACCTTTTACTTTTTTGAATTTGTTTTATTTAAGACTTAAATAAATTTATAATGTGCTAACTGTGTCTGCTTTTTTTTATTTTTAGTAAAAACTGCCAAAAATAGAAATGTGTAGAGTAGAATTCAAACTTCAGGATACAAACTACGGATGAAGCATGACGAAAATTTCTGCAGAAATGCAAGCGGGCAACAAATTTGGAAGAAAAGCGGAAGGGCGAAGTGAACCGGAACGGGAGGCGCGGGCGAAGAGAAAAACGCGCGGTTCGATGCCCTGGTGCGCGCGCGCAGTCGTCGTGCGCTTGCGGAAGCGGCGGCGGCGGGGTGGGAGAGGGAGGGGAGGGGGGAAGGAGGGGAGAGACTCGGGCCGCTGCGCGCGGTCGCTGACCCGCCCGTCCGACGCCTCGGCGAAGAGCACGCGGCGCACAGTGCGCCGCGACACCCCACGCCGCCGGGGACTAGCCCGGGCGCCGGGACAAGGTCGGCCGTGGGGGACGAACCTAGGGGCGGGGGGACGAACCCAGGGAGAAGGGGACGAATCCAGGGAGGAGGGCGAATTCAGGGACGAGGATGAACCCAGGAGCGGGGGACGAACCCAGAGACGGGGGACGAGCCCAGGGGCGGAGGAAGAGCCCAGGGGCGAGGGACGAGCCCAGGGGCAGGGGACGAGCCCAGGGGCGGAGGACGAGCCCTGGGATGGGGGACGAACCCAGGTGCGGGGGACGAACCCAGGTGCGGGGGACGAACCCAGGTGCGGGGGACGAACCCAGGTGCGGGGGACGAACCCAGGTGCGGGGGACGAACCCAGGTGCGGGGGACGAACCCAGGTGCGGGGACAATCTCAAAAGCGTAGGTAAGTCCAGAAGCGGGAAAAAGAATCAATATTTTCGGGCATCCCAAAATTCGCGAAAAATATGACGTACACCATAAGATTCCCTCAAAACCCGAAATTCGCGGAATAATGACACTTCCACCAATTCGTACGAGTGACTGAGTCCCTCCAATGCAAATTTTATCCGGGAGCTGGCGGTTCAATTCCTATGCCGGAACCTGATATTCGTCACCGACCTACGGATTTATTTGCGGGATTTTCCATGCACGTATCTCCACTAGTGAGTAACACTCCAGCAGGGACAAGCTCTCAACTCCCGACTGTTTTCGGCAAACTTGTGGTAGTGTAAGTGAACATGTAAGTGTTTAATGGAAGAGGCTAGGGCTACGAAGGGGAAGGAAAGATTGCACGCAATCAATTTATTAGGGGGCCTCGCCTGGTATTGACCGGAGAAACTACGGAAAACTACCAATCAGAGCAGCCGGCTGCTGGAATTCGTCTCCAGGCAGCTACCTAGCTGGAGTCAAAAATCCGGTACTGGGATCACCCAAAGCCTGGGACTTCCCATCAATTCATTCATCCATCAATTTATTTCTTTTTCGTTCCTTCATTCACTCGTCCATTTCTTTTTCGTTCCATCATTCATTCGTCCATTTCTTTTTCGTTCCTTCATTCATTCGTCCATTTCTTTTTCGTTCCTTCGTTCTTCCATTTCTTTTTCGTTCCTTCGTTCATTCGTCCATTTCTTTTTCGTTCCTTCATTCGTCCATTTCTTTTTCGTCCGTCATTCGTCCATTTCTTTTTCGTTCCTTCATTCATTCATTCGTTCATTCATTTTTCGTTCGTTCGTTCATTCATTCATTCGTCCATTTATTTTTCGTTCGTTCATTCATTCATTCATTCATTCGTCCATTTATTTTTCGTTCGTTCATTCATTCATTCATTCGTCCATTTATTTTTCGTTCGTTCATTCATTCCTCCATTTATTTTTCCTTCTTTCATTCATTCGTCCCTTTGTTCCATTCATCATCCATTAACTTTTCATTCGTTCACTCATTCACCCATTTTTTCATTCATTCATTCATTCTCATTGTGCATTTGTGGCCGGCGTGTGCGTGTTAGCGCGCACTGTGCGTGCCTCCCCGGCGCTGCGCGGTGCGGTGCAGTGCGGCGTCGCGTCACGTCGCGTCGCGCGGTAGCACCGCGGAGTCTTCTCGGCCGTCGCTGCCGCCTCCGCCGCCGCCAGGCCGCCCGCCCGCCCTCGCGTAATAGCGAGTTAAATGCCCGGCCGGCCGGCCGCCTTTTAAGCGACAAGTTGCGTCACGTTGACCACTCGCCGCCCGCGCGCCCGCCAGGAGGAGGGGAAGGGGGAAGGGGGAGGGACCTGCGTGTAAGGGGGGCGGGGCGTGTGGACACATTCCAAGCGCAAACACAGCGCCACCACCGCTTCGCGTATGCGATCCGGTCTGCCATCTCCGGGTTCTGAGTGTTGCGAATTGGAAACAACCAAGATATGGTGGACGTAAGAGAATTTTTTTCCTTCTTAGAATTACAGGACCCTCCTTAACATTGAATTCTGTAGCAATATCTTTGCCCTGATAGATAAAGTTATAAACGCTCTTTTAAAAATATATTGGTATTAACCTTCGACTTCCCGCAATGCATCCCTTATGATTTACTTTCGCGGCGATTCCAGAAATTAAGATTCTTTTGTAACCCTTGCATTTGTCCCATGACCTGTTTAACATGACTATGTGCACTCCTTTAACGGGCGAAGGCCTCATCTGATGGGGAAGGTTCGCGTGGTTCGCATCCAGTGTCGAAGTTGGAATGGAGAAATAGATTTTGATGGGAAGGAAATGTGAATGGAAGAGCAAGAAAGGAAAGAAAATGTAGGAAGGAAAGGAAAGGAAATGTGATTCGAAGTGTAAGAACGGAAAGGAAATGTGAATGAAAGAGAAGGAATGCAGTGGGACGAGAAGGGGAAACAAGGAGAGGGAATGGAAGTAATGTCAAGGGAAGAGAATACAAAGAGAAGAGAAGAGAAGAGAAGAGAAGGGAATAGAACTGGAGTGGGAAGGGAAAGTAGAGCTGTATGCGTAGAACCAAAGGTTAAGATGCTAATACGGCGTAAACTCAGAAATCAAAACAATTAACTTATGAACTAGATCTCCCAATCAAAGATAACCGATTTCGATATTTAATAATAGAATGATAGTTGAAAATGGTTTAAATGAATTCTGGTGGAATGCCTTATAAAACAGGTTACGGATTACCCGTAATATTAGTTATCAACTGTGTCCCAACTCCAGTCCCTGGATCTGCTGTTGCACATATTAGCAGAACCCAAATGACCCGTTCCCCGTGAAGTAGAAAGAATCCGGCATTTTGGTGAGAACGTGGGTGTTGGCGATCTGAGCTATAGCGTAAATAACAAAGAATTGTTTCATTACAGTCTTTCATGTGGCGCTCAATAGATAAGCAAATATTTTGCAGGTATCATTCCTAGAGCAAGTCTCAAACTCTTGCTCAAAACACTAAAATAAATACAAGTATAATACATTCTACAGACCTTTCCCTGAGACTGAGAGCTGTACCTCAAGAGAGAAGAGGAATTTGCAATCTTTTCCCATGAATTACTGTTCTTTCATTCCATACTGTCTTATTTTATACAGACAGACCAGTTCTCCTTTCGTTGCTTAGGTCACAGGTTTCCTACGAGCGAACTAGCAAAAGGTGATAGTTTACTACATAAACGACTCCTACGAGTTCAGTTTACTACGACTCCTTTCCTACGAGTAGGACAAACACGCGAGTATTATTCCCAAACATCTTTTTTGTGAGTTTCACACGCGACTGTATCAAATTCTTACATTTTATAACTAGTAACAGTACTCTTGTCGCACTACATGTCTGATATTTAATATCCCTAAAATCGATCTCATTTCATATCCTATTTTTTTCTTCCTATACCTTTCCTTCGCCTTTCCTTTTCTATTTCGTTTCCTCTTGCTTTACCTACTTTCCTTTTTCATTTCCTTTCCCTTCCTTTTTCTTTTCTTCTTATTTTCTTCCAGTTCATCTTCCTTTTTAGACAGACTGGTGTGAAGTGCACAATGAAATGTAACTATTCCGCTGGCGAAATTGCACCCGCGCCCTTTTTGCGATGTAGAGGGAATATATACGAAGTCTGAGGGGTTTGTGCAACAATGAATTCAAGTATTTAACACCGGAATGTCCAACTTGCAAGGCGTAGAGGGCCACAACTAAAACATTTAACCTTCCAGCGGGCGCGCGTAAAATGTTCACAGCAGCAGGCGCGTGTCGTAAATTGTACGACATTCAATGACACTTCAAAAAAAAATCAAAGAAAATGTACAACAATGGAATTTTATGTCGCATTATAATATCTAAGAACGATATTTTCTACCAAAAAACATATCCATTGATAACTATTCGTATTTAGTATCAGGAAGATCTTGTTCGGATCCAGTATCGTGGTGATGCCCGTCTATATTTTCAATATTCGTTTACAGTCACCATCATTATACAATTCACGATCTTCCTCCGATCAGACAGCTCTTTAAGAATATGCTGAATTTTGTTCACATGAATTCATTATCTGGACATTTTACACAAAATTTCGATCAGGCCAAATTATAATACAATAATTTACAACAGTCGGCACGCAGCTTATAGTTTACGTCACTATACACTTATCCCGAATAGAGCCTTACAAAAACTGAATACAGCGTGCAAACTAAACAGTGGCTGCAGGAATGCATCACTAAAAATACCTTCAAGGAATACCAAGAACGCAGAAGTCTTTGACAACAATGAGTTGGCAGCAAATCAAACGAATCTGCTATTGTAAAATTTACGACCGCGCGCCCGCTGGAAGGTTAATAAGGTTGCGGGCCATATTTACAGTACTCGGCCCATCCACGTCTGACTTCCCAGTATTGCTGATCTCTGCACTTTGCCCGGCTGTTGGGGGGGGGGGGGGAATAGACCTGTGCGTTATATCACGCCGTGCCTTCCATAATACAGGGAAACGCATTGGAATGATTTTGAATTTCTCTATTTAATAGAAAACAATCTTAAATCTTAACTCAACCTCTGTTTACAGGGCTGTCGACCCCGACAGTGCGCGTGCGCTAGGCCGCTAATGTTCTCGCCCGACGGGGATGCAAGGGACTTTATCTTTTGACTAATAACTATACTGCGATTTTTGTAGGAAGAGCTCTGAAGATAACTCAAATCCCATCTTCGCGATGGAATATGTCACGGCATTTCGCATCTTTTCTCGGTCTTGCCGGTAGAAGTCGCATGATCGCAAGCACTGCTTCATACGGTCGCGATTGTGCGAAATCTAGCGGAACGACTGTGAATGATACGAAATGCCGTGACATATTCCATCGCGAAGATGGGATTTGAGTTATGTTGAGAGCTCTTCCTACAAAAATCGCAGTATAGAGACCGGATTTTTATGTAATTACATATTTTTTTATCTTTCTTCTTACCGTTCCCAAAATTGTAATCTTGGCGAATCATAGCCCTCGTAACAAAATATCGAATTTTTTCGTTACATATTTTTACATATCTGTATTTTACATATTTTGCTGTTATCACAATATATTTTCTTATTTTATCAACTTTCTTCAATTTAATTCCATATTTTTTTGTGAACTGATGTTTTTTTTAAAATCAGCATTGTTTCTACATTACTGGGAAAACGTAGGTGTCTAAAATATCACTGACACCGTGTTTTGTGATGTGTAACCTTCATTTCCGAGAAAAAAATTGCGATCGCCAACGTATAACACTTCGATGAAGATGTTACAGTGTATGTTTGCTGGTCGTATTTCTCGCCAGTTTGTGCTTCTATTGCGATTAGTCTGGCTGCTAAACTACAGTCCTGGATTAAAATAGATTAAGCTTTTAGTACGGACGGAAAAAGTATGAAAAAAACGAACAGTTTTTCTAAATATAATTTCTTGCTATGTAAATGGTTTTTAATTAGAGAATTTTAATATTACATATTGCATCCGATTTTACATATTTATTACATATTCTTAGTATTTTCATTACATATGTATGTACATATTTTGACGTTTAATACTAGGTATATTTCCGGTCTCTCCTAATAACCTTCGGCGGGTCACAAATGGCACCGCGGGCCGCCAGTTAAGACAACCCTCATTCAATAAGTCGATGTAAAGCACTGCCCGCCCGTGAGGAAGCGGGCCCAACGTGCGGCGCGGCGCGTGTGCTGGGAGCGCTGGCGTCGGGGGGGTGGAGAGGGGAGGAGGGGGGGAGGGACGACGGGCGGGGCGTGAAAGGAGCCCGACCGGACTGCGAACCCCGGGCCCGCTCCCACGCTCAGCCGGAGACGCCCACCGCACGCCACCGCATGGGCTCAGCGGCGCGGGCCTGCCACATCCCGCTTCGGCCTGCCCGGTCTGTCAGGCCCGGCCCCCCCCCCCCACTCCGTACCGTCACGCTGAGCTCCGTCTCAGCCCGTCCCGACCGCCCCCGTCTCGCACCATTCCACCCCGGTCTGTCTCGCATCGACCCGTCCCGTCCCGCATCATCCCACTCCACCTGTCTCTACTGTTCCGCCCAATCTCGTCCCGTCCCGTTCTATCCTATCCTATCCTATCCAGGAACTGAAGTAACGCCAGCGTTTAACCAGTTATAACGTCCCGTCCCGCACGTCCCGTCCCGTCCCGTCCCGCACGTCCCGTCCCGTCCCGTCCCGCATGTCCCGTCCCGTCCCGCACGTCCCGTCCCGTCCCGCACGTCCCGTCCCGTCCCGCACGTCCCGTCCCGTCCCGCACGTCCCGTCCCGTCCCGCACGTCCCGTCCCGTCCCGTCCCGCACGTCCCGTCCCGTCCCGCACGTCCCGTCCCGTCCCGCACGTCCCGTCCCGCACGTCCCGTCCCGTCCCGTCCAATCCTATGGCTGTAGTGACGCCGGCGTTTTGACATCGCGCCTCGCCCCGTCCAGTGCTGTCCGTGCTATTCCGTTACTTTCCGCCGCCGGTCCATGCACCCCCCCGCGTTGACCCATCCCGTCGAGTTTTGCTGTGTCCTTCATTATCCCATTCGTCAACTCCACTCACCCCGTCCCGCCATGACGCTTTCTCCCGTCTAGTAATTCCTCCCTCATCTCACCCCTCCACCTGCCCACCCCCGAGAAGAATTTCCAAGTTCAATTTCTATTCTTTCAATTCCTTTCTTTTAATGTTGGATATGCGATGAGTTGTCGATGGCATTTAAAATGAAATAATCACAGGTATTGTCATTGCCAACAATATTTGTCACAAAAACAAAAATATTTGCCACAAAACGTCTAGTCATATATATTTTGTGGCTTCCAAACAGAAGAAACTGATAATGATGTCTAAGCCATCGAAAGCTGCTCTTTAATAAATAATATTGATGGTAATGACATCGCTTATAATTATTTCATTCTATTTTTTTTGACAACAGCGAAATCAAACAGATAAATGGAGCACAGGTGGAATGTAAGCAGTGTATTAAGGGTGGTGATTCCAAAAGTTAATGTTCTGTGTAAAGGTCGTTTAATTCGAAACACTGCGTTAAAGAAGTTGGGTTAAGTTAGTTTACCAAAACAATCGCAAATCTGACTCGCTTCGCTTCCTCATTTCCAAGTCGACGGCGAAACTCCGGCTTTCGCCCTTCGCAATTAACATTCAACATCGTTCAGGTCAGCTAATGCAAAATTTCCATCGCATTTTACACCAAAATTGAGATACCGCATATCGTGAGTCCTTCCCGCGTGTAACTATGCGTAGAAAGAAAGTGCGGGAGCAGAAGTCACCCTAAACTAGATTACGCAGCCAAATTACGTAAACGAAAAATAATACGAGATACTAAATTTAATATTATCATTCTGTTTTGGAGAAATAATTCAACACTTTACTTTAATTGTTTACTTATACGTAATTATTTAAATTATCTACTATTCGTATTTACAAGCATATACTTCTATATTGTAGATGTAATACGAGATGAAAGCATATATGTAATACTTATTAAATATTCTTGTCCGCCATTCTGAATTAATATTTAGAAAAATCTTTGGCTATTTGACATCATTTATAATGCGACTTCCATATGTTTTTGTAATGTGTACCTTCGTAAGTATTTTATACATAATACACAGAGTTCAAGAAAAATATGTCTGGGGCAAATATAACATCGAAACGTCGCATGTTTTGAAACAATAATACAGGAGACTTAACTTCAGTATGTTTTTCGAGAATATCTTCGTCGGATGAACGGCCAAAGAATTTTCCTATGTTCGCAGACGTACGAGTAATACGTAAATGGTTGAGTATTTCACTAGCGGCTGGCTCGAACATACTACCGTTAAACACA
Organism: Acheta domesticus; assembly: GCA_031308135.1. Lineage (NCBI taxonomy): Eukaryota > Metazoa > Arthropoda > Insecta > Orthoptera > Gryllidae > Acheta > Acheta domesticus. The sequence goes on along the minus strand of JAHLJT010005437.1, from coordinate 86,234,026 downwards.
CGCATTCAACTCGAGCTCCATTTATCCACACGTTTAAGCTGCCCCGGGGCTCGGTTTCACAGCACCGCGCGCTCTCCATCGTCGCGCGCACTTCCACAAACACGCGCACGCCCGCGCACGCCCGCGCACGCCCACACACGCCACGGCCACGCCTACGCCTCCCACCGCCCACCGCCCCTCGCTCGCACATCCGCGCTCGACTACGGCCAAGACAACCTCCGCACCGACAGAAAGGTCACTCAATTTAATGTAGATTAATGAACTGTACATGAACCTTAATGTAACCTGTTACATTAAAAAGAGCTTAATATATTTTAATATTAATTTTAATTAATACTACGTTAAAATCAGTGTAGATTTAATGTAGAGGTTCTCCCATTTCCCCGGTCTCTCATGAATAATCTCGTGTATTCATAATCACCAGTCCTTGATCATTCATTCCTTCCTTTTTTCCTTCCAGATATGACCATAAAGCTTTGACTCTTGCATTCGAATGTACATGTGTACATTAAATGTACTGTGTGATCATTATCATTACTTTAATAAACAATTCAATAAAGTAATGCGGAAATTTTCTGACAGTGTGGTGGCTGTTATAGATATCAAACGTATCAAATGGGGCATCACTGAATCCTCACGTTGAGTCCGCGGAACGGGCGTGCGTGAGTGCGAGCGGCTCCGGTCCATTGTAATGGTCATCGTCAAAACGGGAGCGTCGGCGGCGGGGGCGAGGGCGTCCCGTTACACGGGCGGCGGAGGGACCAGCCGGGGTCATGCGCGAATCGCACTTCCAGCGGCAACCGGTGCTTAGCGCGCCTTACAAAAACAACGGGATGCGTCCACTGTCAGAAATGTCGTTAAATTTAATGTAGATTAATGTATTGTACACGAAACACCATGTTACATTGTACATTAAAAGAGCTTAATATATTTGTGCATTCAATTTAATGTACAAATAAATTCGCGTACGGCAACCAGTGGTTCGCGCGCCTCACAAAAACAACGAGATGTGTTCTCAGTCAAATGTTAAATTTAATGTAGATTAATGTATTGTACATGAAACTCAATGTTACCTTGTACATTAAAAGAGTTTAATATATTTGTGCATTCAATTTAATGTACAAATAAATTCGCGTACGGCAATCGGTGGTTCCCGCGCCTTACAAAAACAACGGGATGCGTTCACTGTCAGAAATGTCGTTAATTTAATGTAGATTAATGCATTGTACATGAAATTCAATGTTACCTTGTACATTAAAAAGACCTTAATATATTTTTGCATTCAATTTAATGTAGAAATAAATTCGCCTACGGCAACCGGTGGTTCACGCGCCTTACAAAAACAACGGGATGCGTAGAAAGCAAGCTAGAGCAAGTAGCTGTGAATAACTTGGTTAGGAATTTATGTGAACTATTATAGTTTAATATTATAGTAATAGATTATGTAAAAGAATTGAAATTTTATTTGGGGGTAGAATATTGTAACCTCTTGTGTCAGGGTAAAAATTAAATTATTAATTTATTATTTAATTAAAAATTATTAATTTACTTTTTGTTCTCAAATTGGGAAGAATTGTTTTTGATTTATATTGTCGTATAAATATATTGAATTGATAAATGGCAATGAAATGCTATTCGTTTTCTAAGAGAGTATTTATGGACTTCGAGCGCTTCAACTGCTTTCGAGTGATTTGATTTTTCGATTGTTTTGGGTTGATCATTCCGGGCGCATCAACTGCAAAGGTCATAGCCGAAAGTGGGGTGCATGTTTTAATCGCGTGAGATAGTGTTTATCTTGCGCGCTGACTGGCGAGATCCAGCGCCGTCCTATGTCAGCGTGTTTCTTTCCTTCTCCAGGTATCTCCGCTAGCGGAGCACAGTCCCATACGGGAAAAAAAACTCTTAAGCTCCCGACCGGTCTTCCGGCATGCGTTGTAGTGTGTAGTGCATGTTAGTGTTTGTAAGTAAGGGTAGATGATAGGATGAGGAAGGAGAGGAAAGATCACGCGCGGTCTTTGGCCCGATTGTTAATGTAGAGCCCTGGTATTCGCCTGGTATTGACAAGAGAAAAAAAACACAAAAAACTAGCGATCAAAGCAGTAAGTCGCCAGAATTCTTCTCCAGTAGTTGAGAATTCGATATAGCTATCGAGGAAGCATATTGCTCCGGCATTCACCTGGTATTCACAAATAAAATAAAATAAAATAAAACTACCGATCAGAGACAGTGGTTGAATTCTATCTAGGTAGGGTTCTTAGGAATCTATTACCTTGCAACATAGGATTCCTGGTCAAGGGTTTTACAGATTCCAAGAACAGTGCAGTCCATGAGCCATCGGACCCGGAGCATGTAATACAAGCAAACTTGTTCATATCGAGCAAGACACACTGATTTTAAATACCACAATTTGTGGAAACTACTTGATATTTAATTAAATCAATTAACTTACTATTTTATGAAATCACCAACTTATAACGTAGTTATTACAGAACGGTCCTTTAGGTCAAAGTAATTCTGGAAGCATCTCGAGCTCAGGTATCCGGTACGGAACGTGCGTTTTCTCCACGAGAAACCGGGCCATAGAGATTCCAGCGTTGATGCTCTCAAAGCGCACGCGAGAGCGCGCTGGACCCAACAGACATTCAACGCTTTCCTACCGCATACGAATGTCTGCATGATGAACGAATCTTTTAATGAAGATCTAGATGAAAAACACGATATCAATCTAAAAGTCACCTCCGCATGAAATCGTTGTTAACGTGGTCTTTCAAGACATTTACGTGCTGCTAAAGAACGGGCCGGTACAAATAAATACCCCACGAGGATAACCAAGTAGTCTTTCGAAGCCCGAAGTCAGGAAAATATTGGTTCATTTTTCTAAGGGAATCAAAGTTCTACATAATTATTCAGTATATTATTCCGACATTCGCCTGGTGCTGGTCGGTGACCCCAATAATAACTCCCCATCGTAGCAGTCGGCCGATAGAATTCTCCTCCATACAGCGCTGTATTCGATCTAGCTCTCTAGCTAGAGACTAAAATCGAACCCTAGGACCTCCCGGCCAGAGGCAACGCAAGGACATCAGTTGATGCCCTGAGCCACCTCACCCGGTGCATAGATGGTTGATGTTCGTGAGGTAACAGTGTCACAAGCGAAGGTAAAATATTACGAACTCAGTATATTCATATATTATCTCCAAATGGCACTCCATCAATTAAATCTAATGAGTAAAAATTGTAACATGAAAATATGAAAACAAAAAACAAAGGTCATGGCTTTTCAAGGAGTTTATCCAATTAGAACAAACATATGTTTGGAAAACCAAACAATAGAACAAGTAACACATTTCAATTACCTAGGATGTGATATAAGTTACGACCGAAGCCAAGATATAAAAAATAAATTGCACAAGTTCCAATACATATGCGGCACACTACATAGAACATTAAGAAATAAGTCTAGAAACGATACTTTGTTGAAGTTCTTTAAAACAATGGCAACTCCAGTAGTCCTGTATGGGAGTGAAAATTGGATTCTCTCTCAAAAAGAAAAATTAAATATACAAGCTACGGAGATGAAATTTTTAAGGAGAGTAAAAGGTTGTACTTTGCTAGATAAACAAAGAAATAAAGATATAAGAAAATAATTAAATATATTTCGCTTAAATGATTCCATACAACAGTGTAAACAAGACTGGAAAAAACATTTAGAAAGAATGGAACATAATAGACTACCTGAACTAGTGTTGCAGTACAACCCAATAGGAAGGAGTGTAGGAAGACAACGTAGAAGATGGTTTGAAGTGTGAAGACTGAACAGGCAGCCGCCTAGTCCTTGAAGTGAAAAAGAAGAAGTATATTTATCCAAATCGCCATCCTCTGTAATATAATTTCATCTCTCTTCTCTGTGAAAGGTCACTAACATCGTGCTACAGACCGAGACTGTAGACTTTCCGATCAATTTCAGAAAGAGTGCGTGCCACTTGCAACGGTATACAATATGTGGACAATGTTCCGTGCGTATTCCCCAGGTCGTCATGGTTCGTCTTTTATGAGGTCCGATCGACTTCAAAAGTTCGCACATCGCGTCCCCGAACGCAATAGAAAGGTGAATCACAAATGTGAGGAGTTTCGCAGAAAATACAAAAACGAAATTGTAACTAACAGTTTTCAGTAAATACGTTGTACGATTAATGAATTAGAGATGCACATACAGATATTTAAAAATTCAAGAACTCAAAACATTCGCTAACTTCGCTTCGTTAACTATGGAATCATCGAGCAAGGATATCTTTTTATTATATTGTAATTATAATGTAGTTCGTCTTGAAAATTAAGACAGATTCGCGTTAATTCTATTAATTTTAATATTAATACTATGTAGCTTCTTAACTACAAAACCAGTCAATTAGAGCAAGTGATAAACACATCCAGAGCAAATTACCCTTTTGTTTAAAAAAAAAAAAATCACGAAAATTTGTTGAGTGGTGAGCCAGAGTTTGTTTCAAAATGAAAACTTAGCATTTGAAAAATCTACATTAATATAATAAATATAACAAGATAATGAAAAAACACTCTTGGTGGGTTCCGGGGAAAACAGACAAGTTTTTTTCAGCCTATGAAGTAGTCGAGTTTGACAGTGGATCAATACACAATTACACAAGTGGTGCGTTTTAACCCGTCAATTCCCAGTGTCACCTACATATAAATAATAAAAATATAAATATAAGAATAATGATTCTGGAAATAAAATTACTAATAATATTCCTCAATTTCTGAGTAAACCAAGTAAGGGGGGGGGGATTCTAACCGATCTGGGAGGGTCAGAGTATATTTTTGTTAAATAAACATATTTGTTATTATATTGTATATTATTTATGTATTGTAGATATGATGCTATATAATATTGTTTAAATAATTACATAATTCGAATATAAATATTTAAATGAATTTAGCCAAATAAAGAAAGGTAAAGATAAACTCTAGGCCTGGGGGGGGGGGGGCATGGTCACCCCCCTGGATCCGCCAGCGCCAAATAGACCTTCGAATTATCGACTTTTCGTGGATACGTCATGGTGTGCCAGTAAAACCTACAACTTTCAAGGAAACAGAGCAATATTTTCTTCTTCTGCTTATTTGATAAATTTCGTATACCTCTTACGATAGTTATCCTCCCCAACGTTTCAAACCCCCAATTACGAAAGACTTTTTCGAGACTATAAAATATTTCACATCGTTTCTAGAATTCATTCCGTACTCCAGGAAGACCAACGTCGCACACCTCGACAACCCCATTCACGGAATTTCAATAGGAAGATTTTTCTAAGGATTGCGGCGTAGACGTGAACAATCGATCGCATTTTCACCTTAAACAATTTGTCAATAACTTGAACCGGAGGTCACTGCCTGGCGTAAATTCATCGCTTCGAACGAATATACAGTGTCCGGGGAGGAAACGTCGAAACTTGGAAAATAAGCTCTTAAGACAATTCTAAGCGTATTTTCTCTTATAAACTATGTGGATATTCGGAATGGTTGAGCCGCAATTACCACTCAAAAGTTGGTTTGAAAAGATGATTTTTAGGCAAAAATATGCATTATGGAAGCATAGAAACACTCCAGAAACATGTAAATTGTTTATTATTTACAAAAGAAATGAATATATTTGCTCGCACAGAAAAATTAAGCGAGGACTAAAAAGGCAGTCGAATTGTGTAAATTGAGTGCTTTTTTATTTCTCGCTTCATTTTTCTTTCTAAACAAATATGTTCATTTCTTTTGTAAATAATAAACAATTTATATGCTTCTGTAATGCATATTTTTGCCTAAAAATTATTTATTCAAACCAACTTTTGAGTGCTAATTGCGGCTCAATCATTCCGAATATCCACATAGTTTATGAGAGGAAATACGCTTAGAATTTTTTTGTCTTAAGGGCGTATTTTCCAAGTTTCGACGTTTCCTCCCCGGACACTCTGTATTCACCGGCAGAAGTCGCGCGAGCGTAGAGCACAGCATGAGCAACCCACCACGCGATATCGAACGCTCTGGTCGAAGCTGGGAGAGCGGTCAGTAAAACTTTTTCGTGCCGCATTAACGGGGCTGGTCATTCGAATTTCTACAATTTCAAACGATCGGAGGGTAGGCGACATGGCCATTTATTGATTAATTACATTACAAATTTACCTCTGAAGAAAGGATTTTTTATGCCCTAAAAATCTTGAAACATGCTTTTAAAAATATGCATTTACGATCTAAAAATTTTTAAAAATGCACTTTAATATGCAAATAATATTACTAATATTTAATTTCCTGTATAAACCCTTCTAGATAAAATTTCGGAAGACGCATGCATGGAATGTGGAGATGCATTTTTGTGCGAACATAACATAATCTGCCATACTTTGCGGGAAAAATAATAGTAAATATTTACCTTAGTGAAGTAATGTGTATTTCTTGTTGCATTTCTTCCGCTTAATACAAAAAAAAATTATATAGAGAAATATCCTACCTTTGCACAAGTATTTTATCATCTACAGAAAGAAAAAAAACTGCAGTGACAAGTTCTATCTAATCAATGAACGCTTACAAATAATCAGATCCTGTGAAAAGTTGAAACATTTCAAAGTCTCAGTTTTATAAAATATGCAAACCACGCGCCTTTAATTACACGAATACGCACTAACACGAAAAACCGGCGAAAAGTGCACGAACATACTCTTAATAATCCGCCCAGCATCCAATTCTAACCAAATGTCAAGAAATTTCACTTAACTATGTCCTGAAGCAACGGCCAAAAATATGCAAAACAATAGAAATCCGCACCGCGAAATTATATATTTATAATAAGAAACACATTACTTGCTTATTAGCGATGATTTGTAAACAATTTGAATATAAAGCCTCGAAAGAAAGCTTTTATAAATATTTGGATTAGAGCTATATTTTCAATCAGAACAGGTTTGAATTTAAAGTGCGACGTTTAAAAATTTTAATTCAAAAATTTACTAATTGTTAATAGCACTAAATTTTCAGACAATGTATCAGGAGATTTGATTCCTTTATCATAAAAAAGGAAAAATTCAATGTAATAAAAACGAATGGGCCAGAAGAACGACTGTTGCACGTTTTGTTCGAGTTCCAGAATTATACCCTGCCCTTTTACTACACATACTTGAATGAGAAATGAAAGTACAAACAAACGGGATTAGCATCACTTGAAAACTATAAAGTTTTACTTCCGAGCAAAAGAAAACTTATTTGCGCCAGTAGTTTGAAGCGTATTTATAATTGCTGAAAAGTGTTTTCAGCAATTATAAATTTCACGAATCCTGTACGTTTTTAGGGGAACCCGTGAATGAAGTTATTGAAAAGTGTAAACAGTACGTTACAAAAACAAATGTTCAAACAAAATGAACACGAACAGGTCCTATTGGCGAGCTCCATGAATGGACTCGGAAAAACTGACTTGCAAAACATCGACCTCAAAGGCGATGTGCGTAATTGGGTTGTGCAAAAACGTTGTACTGTTGGAAGCGCTACCTACGAGTTCCATTTAATTTCAATGAAAATGAAAACTAAATGATACTCCTATGAATACAACGAAACAGTACTGTGAATATATATATATATATATATATATATATATATATATATATATATATATATATATAACATGCCACAAACTCACGCAGAAAACTACGGAAAATCAACCACGCAATCCGGAAAATCAGGCTTTTCTTCGAAGTATCGACTTCGTTCCTATTTCGAAACACGATTTTGAGTGAACGTACGGTGGTTGGTTTGTTTGTTTCTTATTTAAGCGTAAGCACAGAAGCTTGTAAACTATTAAATTAACGTCTTACGTGTTATGCTTATGCGAACGCTTTGTGAATGAGTGTGCTTATAAGCTTAGTCCTAACTTTTATGTTAAAGCCATACTTATGTTTACGTTTGCATTGCGAATGAGCGTTAAGTGACTGTTTCGTCTTTCAACGCTCTTCTGATGTTTACAACACAATCAAAACCGTCGCCATGTGTAATAGCTTCACCGATACTCCGGCAATTTCTTATAGCTCACACGACCAACTACGGCCGCCAGTGAAAATTGACCGGGAATGCACACGCGGCAGTCGTCGACAGCCATCGGTAGATGTTAGTTAATTAGGGTTTAGAGGGCGCTTCAACTACTGTGGTCATTCGCGCCCATGTCAAAGTATTTAAAAAGGAATATATTTAGCAAGTGTTGCAAATCCAACTTACCCGCTGATTAAGAGCATATAGAATTTATCATAAAACGTACGATCTGCTGTAAAGGGGCCCAAAAACATAAAACATTGCCCTCATCTTTCAAATAAAATTATATACTCCGCTTTCTCTCAAATGACCAAAAAGTTTTGAGAGCGTAGAATAGTCATTCTCGAGCACCTCCCGTAGTGAGTTGCCCAAGTCATATCTTCGTCGGTTGCCAATTAATTTCGTACAGTGCAGGAGCACGTGTTCCACGGAAAGAACAGTCCTGCACGAGTCACAAATGGGAGGGGTTTCACCTCGAAGGCCATCAGTAGAGACCAGGTATTTATGTAATTAAATATTTTTTGTCTTCCTACTTACCGCTCTAAAAATTGTAATCTTGGCGAATCGTCGCTTATCCAACATAATATCGAAATTTTTCGTTACATTTTTTTTTACATATCTAGTACTTTATTACGTATTTTATATATTTCGCCATTTCACGAAATATTCCTTTTATTACATTAATTTTCTTCAATTTTACGACGTATTTTTATGAAAAGAAATATTTTCAAACCAGTCACCAATTTTAGCTTCATTTTTACTGCGTGCTGTTTACTGGAGGTATGCCACACGAGGGCGCGGTCGGGTGTTCACACAGCCCGGCGTGTCTGCTTCAGATAACACATTGTGGCGAGAACTGTGCCTCGTGACTGATATCAGTTTCACCTTTAGATGCGAAAAGTACCACTGACCGTTTGGTGACCTTTACCCTGAATTTCCAAACGTCATCTAATCGGGAGCTTCAATTTCATAGTGACGCTCAAGCTTCCGATTGGATGCAGCCGCAACAACTGACTTCCGTCACGTGATATTATAATTAAATTAGTAAATTAATAAGTACAATTTAACAGTATAGTCAACAGTATAATTAGTTTAAATTAAGTTTATATATTATAATTATTAATATAATATTATTATTTAAATACAAGATTAGAAAGGTTTTTTTTTGTATTGTCAACTTGTAATTTCAAATTCATCCCAGCTTAACTTGTTATGGCTCTGACTGAATGCGTTTTTTCCCTTGGTACATGTTGATGCAATGAAAATCGGCTCTAAGCCGTCGTCCTGGCCGGGTGGTTGTGTGCATTCTTATTTATTATTTTTTTAATGAGTTCTTTAATGTATTGAGATTTTCCTGCTAACGTTTTGACGCGTATGGGTTAATATTTCTTTTTCTTTCATAATTTATTTTCGGGCATCTCTTTAATGTTCTCTAGTGTCAGTAAATGCTTTATAAATTCTTTTAAATATTTTATTTTGTTGCTCAATGTTGAAGAGCATGCACACCTCCTTTGTTTTCCTTGGTTTTCCCCGGCCGCTTAAGGTAAATGCTGGGACGTTTTGTTTTTTACTTTAACTTTGTGAGCCCAGGGGGCAAGACACATCTAAGTTGTATTTTATTTAATTTACTAAATGTACTGTTCAATTTTTATCTATATATTTATGCATTACCTGGTTAGGCGGAAGAGCGGGTCTGGTGGCCCGAGTCTCGCCACATAAATAAAGTCACTATTATTAATAAATCGAAGTATAGCTAGTGCCGAAAATCCTGCCACCGTCGGGAGTAGAGCTATAGGATCTCCCGGAGCTGCAGTGACATCAAGGCGATGCCCTGAGCCACCTCAGCCGGAGCGCCTCGCCGCCCAGGGCGCATGGGCTCGAGGCGCGCTGGGGACCCGAGGGGCGTGGCTCCCGGGGAGGGGGGGAGGGGAGGGGAAGGAGGCGCAAGTGGCGCGCGGCGGCGGCGACGGAGAGAAATCGAGAAAGCGCTCGCCGCCGCCGCCGACGCCTCCGCTTCCGCGTCGCCGACCGCCGCCGTGCCGCCCCCCCCCCGTTTCTCTTCTGCCGCGGCGGGCGAGCGGGCGAGCGGGCGGTGGGTGTGGGTGCGAGGGCTGAGATACCATGGCGGAAGCAATGGGTTAGGAACAAGTAGGGTTGAGGGAGTGGGGGGAGAGGGAGAAGAAGGGAATGAGATGGTGGTGGTGGTGGTTGGTGGTGGGTGGTGGTGGTGGTGGTGGTGGTGGTGGTGGTGGTGGTTGTTGGTGGCGGTGGTGGTTGGTGGTGGCGGTGGTGGTTGGTGGTGACGGCGGTTGGTGGTGGCGCGGTTGGTGGCGGTGGTGGTTGTTGGTGGTGGCGGCGGTGGTTGGTAGCGGCAGTGGTGGTTGGTAGTGGCGGCGGTGGTTGGTGGTGGCCGTGGCGGCGGTGGTTGGTGGCGGCGGTAGTTGGTAGCGGCGGTAGTTGGTAGCGGCGGTAGTTGGTAGTGGCGGTGGTTGGTAGTGGCGGTGGTTGGTAGTGGCGGTGGTTGGTAGTGGCGGTGGTTGGTAGTGGCGGTGGTTGGTAGTGGCGGTGGTTGGTAGTGGCGGTGGTTGGTAGTGGCGGTGGTTGGTAGTGGCGGTGGTTGGTAGTGGCGGTGGTTGGTAGTGGCGGTGGTTGGTAGTGGCGGTGGTTGGTAGTGGCGGTGGTTGGTAGTGGCGGTGGTTGGTAGTGGCGGTGGTGGCGATGGTGATGGCGGTGGTGGCGTTGATGGAAATGGTGGTGTCGGTTGGCGGTGGTGTCGGTTGGCGGTGGCGGTGATGGAAATGGTGTTGGCGGTGGCAGCAGCAGTGGCTGTAGCTATAGCGGTAGCTATAATGGTATCTGTAATGGTAATGGGTGCGTCTGCGTCGGAGATGTTGATGGTGGCGTAGGTGGCCGTGCCAGTGGCAAAATCGGCAAGTGTAGGCAACGAGGGTCGTGACGCTGGTGACGGTGGTGGAGGTGAGGCCATACGCAGAAGCTGGGCAACAACGCAAAAGCTGGACGTACGCAGAAGCAAAAGCAACGGTGGGAGGTGTGGCGGAGCGGTTGCGAGCGAGGGCGGGGCGACGACGTGGTCGGCATCGAGTGCGTTACTGACGTCACGTGTAGCTGATGCGACGGGAGGGGGGGAGGCACCGGTGAGGGTGGTGGCGGTGGTAGGGATGCATTTTAACTATATTACTGCGCAGAAAATAATCTGAAAAGGTACTAACACGGGAGAAAGATTGCGAATTGCAAACGGTTTTGTGCCGTCTGAGAATCGACAGTAGTGACAGTTGTCAAAGGACGATTTTTTTTGTCATCCCTAGTAGCGACTGTGTAACTGATGTCGCGCGTCAGCGTCTGATCGCTCTATACTTGGTATTTTATTTCTTGGCGCGAGGAGGTGTGTCATCACGACGGAATATCTCACGATATTTCGCGTCGTTCTCGATCGTGCCGCTACGAGTCGCATGATCGCGACTATCGAGCAGCGCTGGCGACCATGCGACTCCTAGCGGCACGACCGAGAACGAAGCGAAATACCGTGAGATATTCCATCTTGATGACACGCCCCCACGCGTCAAGAAATACAAACCCAAGGACAGCATCAATACTGCGATTTTCGTAACTTTGTCCGTGACAGAAATCAGCTGTTCGCTGCCATCTAATCGGGAGCTTATACTTCGCGACAGTGACATCTCTATGGTGACGTTCAAGCTCCCTATTGGATGAAACCGAGAACAGCTGATTCCTGTCAGGGGAAAAGTTACGAAAATCGCAGTTTAGCTGATGCTTTCGCGAGAGGTGGGTGGGAGGGGGCGGCAGGAGGAGGGATACGGGCGGTCCGGGCCCAAAGTCTCTCTCACCTTGGATCTCCTTCTCGCTCCCATCTCCTTGTCACTCCTCGTGCGTACGCCCCATACACGGAGGAGGCTGCGCAAGACTCTCTTGGATGTTTCACGTACGTACCCACCCATCCACCCGCCAAAGGCATATGGACCGTGAGCAGCATGCGAACTCGACTTGTTTACCTCTAGGACGCCCGTCTTGACCAAGCGAAATGACTAATACGAGGCGCGTCCAGAACGAAACTTTCTCCAGATCGTCAGCAAGAAGAAAACACCATTTCATGGTACAACGTTTTTTTTAAAGAAGATTCAGCATACGCTGCGCTTGTTTTCACACAACCAAGAGAATTGAGACATTTGTGTTACCGTGGGATCACAACATTTCTATCCCTGACGAACTCTGGTTGAGGTCCCAGAATTTGAAAGACACCTGCGTCTCTGTGATTCGCATAACGCTGACTGGATACGAATTGTTTAAGGCAAGGGCTTTCCAATCGAGCCGCATATGACCCGCCAGATCATTTGTGCGCCCGCAACTGGAAAAAATTTATTATACTAACCAAATACAGTGCAATTTCACAATTCATCTTATTTTTATGTATTGATATATTCATTTTCTCGTTGAATGTGCATTAATCGTTAAATATCTTGAATGAAAGTCTTATTTAACATACATTTGCTCCAGTATAATTCCAGTAGTTAGGGTAACGCTATCTTAAATTACGGTGCTGCCCGCGAATTTGATATGTGGTCCCACAAACCCACAACCCCCCCCCCCACAAGTTGGACAGCCCTGGTTTAAGGAGTAAGGTATGATGGAAATAGCTAGGGGGGGTAAGATCCAGACTGTGGGGTGGGTTGCCAAACGCTTCCCAGCAGAACTGCTGCGAAAGATCTGTTGCGAGCGGAGCCGTGTGGGGCCGAGCGTTATCGTGCCGGAAGACAACACCTGCATTGAGCATTCAGCGTCGCTTACACCTACAGAAATTCATATCCGGTCAGCATTAGACGTATCGTAGAGAGGCAGAGTTGCACGTGGGTGTCAAACACTGGTACCTCTCTCAGGAGGGAGACTTCTACGACACAGCGGTACAAATGTTGATCCTACGGTGAGACAAATGTCTCAATTCTGGTGGTGATTACACGGACTATATCACTCGTGAAATTAAAACCAATTGTGTTTAACTATACATATAAAATGCCCCAATCAGGGCAGTGCATCTCAGAAAGTTTAACCCTTTTCCTATCCGATTTTCCTTACCGCTTCTCCCTATTGGCCCATCATAAACTGACTCATCTCTATCTTAGGAGGCGGTATACATCGATCGCTATGTCAATATCCAATAAACGGCGTATGTTCTACAACATAACCTCAATATTGTTTTCAGTTATTTTCAATATTTGGCGTATTTTTGAAGTTTGTTGAAGAAAATTTCATTCGAGGAATAGTCCTATTAAATACTACTCGTGCTTTGGAAATTCTCAGATAAATCCCCTTCTCGCTTCGCGACTCTGGGATTTATCGACAATTTCCAAAGCACTAGTGGTACTATCTACGAAAATAGCGCACAATGTGCTATTTCTCCAGAAATAAGTTTTCCCATAAAGTTATGTTTCGCCTTTGAGACGACCCAGTGAAACTTATTTTCTAGATTCGTCTCACACTAATTTTGGGAACTTGGCTCAAGTCGGAAGTTCCTTTAGTTCGCTGATTGAGAATCATTTAGTCCCTCATTATCCTTACTTAATACGAACTTCAGGAGAATTCCAATGCGAAAGACACGGATAATGGGCGTGGTTGAGTGACCTTCAAGCTTCAAACTGCGACGTAATTCCTGTTGGAGATCTTTAGCAATGGTCTGTCATCAGCAGTCTGAATAAGCACACGCATATTGTGTTAACATCACTCGACGTACCTCCATTTTGTTCGAAAATGCAGCTCAAATTATATTCCAACATAATTATTACAAGATAAAACGGTGACATTTACCTTGGGTACCGCGGTGGCTGAATCATGAGCAATAAATCATAGCCATGTGTGCGTGTCCGTGCACGTTTATAGGCACCAAAAGGTTACAAGCAAACTATGCATGCTGTGTCGTTCTACTGTTACGTACATCAAAACACGTACAATAGAAATAGAATACAATAGTGATAATAATACTCGTCGATTGTGTCGTGTTTCCGAGAGCTTCACTTAGTGTTGTCATTAGTCCCGTAAGTGTAGAGCATTTTATATCGGAGATTGGGTTTTCCCCCAGAAAGTGCGATACAGTGCCGAGCAGCACCTGGGCTTACGCGGTCTCTCCCCCCAGGTATCTCCCTCAAGGAGGCGCCACCCGAACCGGGAGAAAGCTGTTATGTCCCAACGTATGTGGCAGTAAACTTCAATTGTAAGTGCGTGAGTGTACGTGTGCCTGTGTGAGTTTGGGTTAAGAGGTAGGAGGAAACAAGGACAAGACTGGTGATTGATCTTAGCCGTCCGGGTGATGCCGCGTCGAATGCTGTGTTGCCGACGTTTCGACCATATTATCGTGGTCTTTCTCAGGACAGACGAGCCTGAGGAAGATCACGATAAGATGGTCGAAACGGCGGCAACACAGCCTTCGACGCGGCGTCACCCGGACAGCCAAGATCATCCACATGACTCCGGCCGCGGAAGCCTACGACTTCAAGGATAAGTCGGGGATGAATGCAGCGAACCGTGGCCCATTTGTTAGAGCACTGCTCCGGCAACCACCTGTTACTGATCGGAGAAAGCACGGAAAACTACCCTTCAGAGCAGCTTGCCGCTAGAATTCTCCTCCTGACAACGACTGAATCCGACGTAACTACGCGGCTAGTGTCAAAAAATCCTGCCACCGTCGGGACTCGAACCACAGTCAAAAACAGGGCGATCTTAAACTGCGATTTTCGTAACTTCGTCCCTGACAGGAATCAGCCGTTTCGCTGCCATCCAATCGGGAGCTTATATTTCGCGACAGTGACGTCACTATGGGTACGTTTAAACTCCCTATTGGATGAAACAGTGAACAGATGATTCCTGTCAGGGACAAAGTGGGTCAACGACCCTCATCTCGATCAGGTTTTTGTTCAGTTTCCCTGATCCATTGAGCAAATGCTGAGATGGCCCCTTGTTTTGCTTCTGGACGTAAATGTAGCTTCACTGTGCGCACGTTTTGTTGAGCACTCCTTTTGCTTGTAGTTTATTGACCGTTGAAATTGATTTTCTATAACTAACAAACATTTTTCAAATATTTTTATTTTTCTAAAATAATAATTATTTTCTAAATTCTTATTTTTTTTTGTTTCTTTTTTTTATAATTCTGATCCTCAAGAAAATATGCGCAGATAAATCTCTTTCCCCACACGTCATATACAGTTTTTACTGCCTTTTGACAAATAAATAAAGTTACGAAAATCGCGGTATGGCCGGTCGCACGATGAGGCGTGGGCGGCGACGGCCGAAAGGGCGACGCGGCGCAGCGAGGGCGGGCGTTGCGCGGGCGGGCGGCGAAGTGCAAGCGAGCGTGGGCGACACCAGAGCGCGTCAAAGGTCAACCGCGCGTCCGCAACGCGCCCTCGCGGCGACGCAAGACAAGTGCGCATCGCGCGCATCGATTAATCGCAGAAGAGCGGACCCCGCAACCTGAGCCTCGCCACACAGTTACACATTTTTAGTATAACTGTTGGTGATATAAAGAGGCCGGATTTTTATGTAATTACATATTTTTTGTCTTTCTATTTACCGTTCTGAAAATTGTAATCTTGGCAAATCATCGCCTTCCTAACACAATATCGAATTTTTTTGTCACATATTTTTACATATTCAGTACTACATTACATATTTTACATATTTTGCTGTTTTCCCAATACATTTTCTTATTCTATCTATTTTTATTTTAAGGCTAAAGATCTTTTCGATACCTTGGCTATCATCCTCAGAACTATCTGAAAAATACATACAATATTTTGAAAAGAAGGTTGTAAAAATTATTTACAAAATTTGATTTAGTACAAAATTGTTGGTGCCAGATGCGCAAGCAGACATTTATTTACAGAGACATTTATTTATTTACTAGTATACCCGGTGATGCATCGCTATTTCAATGCATTATACTTCATACGCTGGTAATGGTCACGTTTTACTCTACATTGTGTATACATTATAATAGACAAAAGATATTTTCAAAAATCAATATTTATGAAAATGTCTTTCGTCTTATAATTTTTGCAAATGTTTTTTGTGACCTCGTTTGGACATGGTTGTCAAATACCTTACTGTTAAAACGTTTTTCCTTTAAGTTTGGGCATGCGTTCGTTACGACACTATGCTGCGATTTTTGTAACTTTGCTCCTGACAGGACTCAGCTGTTTCGCTCCCATCCAATCGGGAACTCATATTTCGCTAAAGTGACGTCACTATGGTGACGTTTAAGCTCCCGATTGGATAAAACCGTCAACAGCTGATTCCTGTCAGGGGCAAAGTTACGAAAATCGCAGTATATCTTGGAGAATTTTGATTTACTTGTCCAAGATTCAAGGAATAATTCCGGCCTATATTCCACAATGCTAGGGGCAGAATACTTGTAGATAGTGAAGACGAACATAATCGTTGACTATGCGGCTGGTTGCATAGAGTTGAGGGTCGCGTGAGTCGACTTAAACCAAAATTAAATCATTATTAACATCGCTCCGAAATGTCCGATTAACTTCAAACCTTTCTTTAAACACTCCCATTACAAATAAGAAAAAAAACTTTCAGCGAAATCGGTCGAGTAGGTTTTGTGTTTATGTGAGATACAAATACACACATTTCCTTTTATTTACTTATAGATTTATTTATAATTTGGTTATATTTTATTTATTAAGCAGTCACTTCCATAAATGGTCATTTTTGTGTGAAACGTTATTTGTAATGAGACCCGAGAAAATATATTCCCATTATTCAACGGCAACCGAGTTGACCTGTCACGCACATCGCAGAAGACCTTTGGTATAGTTCATATGATAAGTGTCTAAGCGGAAAACTGGTGATTAAGTGTTGATTTAATATCGCCCTGTGTCGGGTCGCATCGTCAGATTACTACGAATAATGACGTCCAGAGTAGCTTATCTCACAGGAGGATTAATTTCGGATTCGGTAACAACATACGATTTTAATGTATTTTAAATGAAAGAATGCGGTCGCTTTAAGTGAGATACAATTTAAAAATAATCGTTAAAATATTGCTTCAATTAAACAGCAAAATTACAAAAATAATGAAAATTTGATCTTGAATATAATAATTTGGCCACTCTTTATACATTGGATATGAGTGAAATACAAATGTACGCAACATTTTCGTCAAATCAATTTAAAACATTCCTAACTGAACGTTCAAATGTATTTCAGTTGTTGCGTCATCTATTCAAAATCATATCAAAAATTATTATTCTCTACGTTCACAATAATATTCAACAAAAGCGTAAACGCTCGTTATATTTAAATTTCCAGTTGAAAGTGCGCAAATTCTCTCTCCTCCCGTGACAGACGGGTCGTGATTCCACTAAGCACAATGGAGATCGGTGAGCGGGTTGAATATCGAATTATTTTTTAGTGAATAAAATCAAGTGGGTCCATTTTAATTGCGTTTAATCCTACGAGAAATTGAGGATATTTTTGTTACGAATAATAGCTAGCAAAATCCGGCATTTCCGATCGTGTTATGGAGCCTGGATGCCAGAGTTAACAACGAGGGTTGTGTCAGAGAACGGTGGCATCGGTCGATTACCTTCAAGGATGGCTGGCACAGTATCCCCGGTCAGCAAGAGGTATCTGCATTTATAGTGTAGTAAAGTATTATTATCCCCTAAATTCACAACTAAAATTGTTACACGACTCTTAAATGTAAAATCTCTAACAAGCCTTTCCAGTAGCATAGAGTGTCTCTACAATGCTTTATGGATGTGGGTTGTCGCGATGTCTTATATACTTGGATTTATTTAGAGCTCCCTCTGACTTAAATCCGCTGTTACGGTGTCACCCAATCGGAAGGTTGAACGTCATTATAGTGACGTGGAAGCTTCCGATTGGATGACGTCGTAACAGTTGTTGATCTGTCAGAAGCAGTTGTAAATAAATCGCAGTGTACATCCCACATCTTTTGAATGACCTCAGAGTTCTTCTGTAGATATGGCGGAACAATCCCAGATATCCAGAGCGAAAGTTTCCCCTAGAAACACTCACGAGGCCTCAAACGGAGAAGAAATAACCGAGAAACATTTTTTCCAAATAAAGCACTGTTATGATTTCGGCTAAACGCCATCGAAAATAAACGTAAAGCCAATCTTAATGCATGCGTTTAGAATTTATCAGTCACCGGTTCGTTAAGAACAATCATAACAAATGAATTGTAGCTAAAGATGGAGTTCGAATACTCTTATTTAAAGATATGGTATTTCTTAATTGAATGACTTTTTACTAATAAAGTGATGGTTTTACGAAAAGCATTGAACAACAAACAGTCCATAATATAAATAACAGACTCGTTTGGGTTTTTCTTCGGTTTATAAACTCTTGTTATTTGGTCTTTACCGGCCAGAAGTATAAGATATTAGTATATTTGTATTCAAATTGTAAGGGACCTTTACGAAAACGATGTTTTAGTATCGGACGACACCACAGCATCGATCTTCTTCTATCGCAATACACCAAGGTTCCAAGTATTGGCAAGCATCGCACCATCTCCATAAACAAACCCGCCGAAGGTAATAAACGAGCTGGACGACGCATGTGAAGTGCCCCGTGCTAATGCTAAGACGGACCGCGCGCGAACCCGAGTGAAGCACCAGCGGACGTGCGAAGTGAAGGCAAACCCTCCGTGATCCTCCTATCACGCGAGCGACGGGGGAAGGAGGGGGAGAGGGGGGAGAGGGGGCGTGGGCGGAGAGAGATGAGGGCGGAGTGGGTCACGACCCACTTCGCGAACCAAGCCGCCGTCGCACCGCCCCCACCGCCGCCGCCGCACAGTGTTCCGACACCCGCGAAACACGCGGCCAAAATCCGGAACATACACGAACGCGTTCGGTGTACGCAGTGGGAAAGCGACGTCGACACCTCCAAACGTCGTGTATCTAAACCTCGATATTTCTAAACATCAGTACTTAAAATTAAATATAGGTATTGATAAAACATCGGTCTAAAACCATCTGTTTTTAAAATTGCATTAGTAACCGTTAATGTTCGTACGAGGAAGAGGGATTACATTAGAAGGTTGTGACGTGTATTAATTTCAATTGAAATTTAAATGACGGAACAGTAAAAAATGATCAAGACATTTAACACTTTATGCGAATATAGTGTTATTATGCGAATATATAATTCATGACTTCATTTGAAAGAGAAAGAGGGACAAAGAGTGAGAAATAGAAAGAAAGAGGGACAAAGAGTGAGAAATAGAAAGAAAGAGGGACAAAGAGTGAGAAATAGAAAGAAAGAGGGACAAAGAGTGAGAAATAGAAAGAAAGAGGGACAAAGAGTGAGAAATAGAAAGAAAGAGGGACAAAGAGTGAGAAATAGAAAGAAAGAGGGACAAAGAGTGAGAAATAGAAAGAAAGAGGGACAAAGAGTGAGAAATAGAAAGAAAGAGGGACAAAGAGTGAGAAATAGAAAGAAAGAGGGACAAAGAGTGAGAAATAGAAAGAAAGAGGGACAAAGAGTGAGAAATAGAAAGAAAGAGGGACAAAGAGTGAGAAATAGAAAGAAAGAGGGACAAAGAGTGAGAAATAGAAAGAAAGAGGGACAAAGAGTGAGAAATAGAAAGAAAGAGGGACAAAGAGTGAGAAATAGAAAGAAAGAGGGACAAAGAGTGAGAAATAGAAAGAAAGAGGGACAAAGAGTGAGAAATAGAAAGAAAGAGGGACAAAGAGTGAGAAAGGGAAAGAAAGAAAGAGATAAAAATATTGTCCGAAAGAGTGAGGAGGAGGGAGGGAGGGTGAAAGAGTGTTGGAGGGAGGCGCCAAACGGGGTCGGTCACACTCCACCGCACGACTTTCGCACGCGTCCGCACCCGTCGCCGTTCCGACTTGCACCGATCCCGCTGGAACAAGCTACGCTTAAACGCTTTGTGCTGCCCAACCCACACGGTTAGATTTCTTTGAGCACGAAGGCAGGTGCCTTGTTTGTTCAAGGACACTACAAGAGAGAGCGGCCAGGTGAAATGATGCTGCTATAGGATGATAACGTGGGAGATGGTGATTGTTTGCAAGGCAGGGAAAGTGGGAAAACTGAAAAAAAAATCTGCCGCGAACCAGTTTCGTCTGCGCAGAGATGGAAAGTGAGCGTTTCTCGGGTGGGGTGAGCGCGAGAGAAGGGAATACGATGCGAGTGCAAGGAAGATGGAGAGGGGGAGGGGGAGAAGGAAGGGAGGTGAGTGGAGAGGGGTGGATGGAGAGAGTGCTAAATGGGTGATTGGTGAGAGTCTGGTTGTGTGTGAAGAGAGGAGAGCGGGGTGGATATGAGGGTTGTGAGCCGGGGTAGGGTGGGATATAGTATACGGTAGGGTGCGTTGTGAGGCGGTGCGGTGTAGGATGTGGTGTGATAGATAGGGGTGGGGTGGGCTGAGTTGTGAAGCGAGGTAGGGTGGGATAGGGTGATGTACGGTAGGGTGGGTTGAGGCGGGGCGGGGTAAGGTGGAGTGAGGTAGAGTGGGGTGGGGGTGGGGTAGAGTGGGGTGGGGGTGGGGTAGAGTGGGGTGAGGTGGGTTGAGGTACATGGGGTGGAGTGGGGTGGGGGTGGGGTAGAGTGGGGTGAGGTGGGTTGAGGTACATGGGGTAGAGTGGGGTGGGATGGGGTGGGGTAGGGTCGGGTAGGGTGGGGTAGGGTCGGGTAGGGTGGGGTAGGGTTGGGTTAGGTAGGATGGGGTGAGGTGAGGGTAGGGTGGGGTGGGGTGGGGGGGAGGTAGGGTGAGATGGGGATAGGTTGGGGTACGGGGGAAGGGTAGGGTGGGGTGTGAGGCGACGTAGGATGGGGTGGGTTGTGAGAAGGGGCAGGGTGGAGTTCGTTGTGGGGTCGGCTGGGGTTCGTTGTGAGGCGGAGTGGGGTTCGT
Organism: Acheta domesticus; assembly: GCA_031308135.1. NCBI lineage: Eukaryota > Metazoa > Arthropoda > Insecta > Orthoptera > Gryllidae > Acheta > Acheta domesticus. The sequence goes on along the minus strand of JAHLJT010005437.1, from coordinate 86,213,013 downwards.
TGTGAGGCGGGGTGGGGTTGGTTCTGTAGCGGGGTGGGGTGGGTGGGTGAGTTGGGTTATATAGCGGGTTGAGGTGGGGAACATGATGGGGTGGGGTGGGGTTCGTTATGGGGCGGGTTTGATGACAAAATCGATAATGAATTGTAGAAGTACATTGCTGTCAGGGTCTCTTAAAAGTTTTTTTTTCTCATGGAATCCCTTGGTTAACAAATACAATGCTCGACTTCATTTCTTTCGTTGCAATATTTCCCAGCTATTGTATAATTCTCCACAATATGATCAACTGACCTCAAAAGTCGTATATCACATGGTCAACTGGTCGCCGCGACAAACAAAAGACTGTCATTTTTACGTCCCCATTTCCCGCACAAAATTGATCGCAACCCACGAACTTTATTTTAACACCTTCGCCTAGGTCGATCCAATTCTCGCAAGACCTAGTACTTAATTTGAAAGGCTTGTGTGCTTAATGACTTTCGGTTGTAGACTGCTGTGAAGAAAAAGTAACAGCATTCAATTATCTAATTACATCGCTGACCGGGAAGGAGTTTTGAAACAACAAGGCATAGCGCTGCCGGCATGTCTTTCGCTGGCCGACCGCGTGGAGCGACACTGTCGCCTCCATGGCCGCCATTTCGGTCCGCAACAGAGAACAACGAGCGACGTGCTGTGAGAAGTGCGGGAAACCGAATGAAGGAAAGATACATCCCCCTCCCATACAGACACACATCCCTTAGGATGTGTCTCTCTTGCCTCTTTGGAGATTAGAGGTAAAAGAGGTATCCGAGCGACAGCTCGGATCCGCAGATGAGCGAGCTTATTGGGATAGTGGGCGTTTTCTACTCCTTCATTTGTTTGGGAAGTTATTTTAAAGTAGGAAAAATATTTTTAAATTGAATATCTGAACAGAGGTATTTAAAAATCCGATTCAATACAAGCCTCAGCCAATTAATGCATACCGATAGTTTCGAATACAACCCCCCTAATTTGGTTCCTTTGAAGTGTTTGAGATTAAGAGACATTAAGTACCACTTCCTCGGAAATATTTCATTAATGCGTTATTTATGTATCATTACACAAGCACACACAAAAAAAAAAATGTCAGACCCTAAGACCTCACACGTGTTTATGTATGTCGACGCGCTGAATCCGAATAAGAAGCCAGAATTGCGCCACCACCATCTAGTTTTTTTAATCGCGAAAAAAGACCCTTATATTTATAATTTCAGGGAGATTTTTCGTAGTTTTAAAACAACTTGAGAGTGTAGCGCAATTTTGGCTTCAGATTCGCTTTGAGAGCGTCGACATACATAGAATAAACAAGTGTCTTTGGGTCTGACAACTTTTTTGTGCGTGCCAGAGTTATTAATAATAAAATAGTCACTACTTCGTTCATTGGTTTTAAAATGATTCCTTGTGCGTCCAAGAACGAACGTTAGCGATCACGTACAGTATTGATTCCCGAGTAGCATGATGCCATCATTTGAGACCAGATTTTCATGTAATTACATATTTTTTGTCTTTCTACTTACCGCTCTCAAAATTTAAATCTTGACGAATTGTCGCCGTCCTAACAGGACATCCGACTTTTACGTTACATATTTTTAAATATTTAGCACTACATTACACATTTTACATATTTCGCTATTTTCTCAAGATATTTCTTTTTTTCTATCAACTTTCTTACATATTTTATGAAAAGTATTTTCAAAAAAATCTGCTCTTGGTACGCTTCGCGAAGACGGCTATTCGCGAAGTCGGATATTCAAACAGTCCGACGCGCCTGCTTCAGTTATCTCAGTGGCGAAAAGTGTGCGCCAACAACAGACCATTCTCACCATTAGGTGTGAAAAGTATCATTGACGCCACGTTTCGTGACCTTTAACCTTAATTTCCAAGAAACTTTGGCGATCGCCGTCCTATTCGATGAGAATATTCCACCCTGATTGTTTGCTGCTCGTAGATTTCGCCAGTTTTGTACGATGGCTTCTATTGCGTCTAGTCTGGCTGCTCAACTACAATCCTGAATAACAATCTGTGAAGGTTTGACTACTGATGGGAAAGTTGTATGGTGCAAGTGTGGATCAACTTGTGCTTTACTAGTGATTTTTAAAACGTTTGCTCTGTTTTTACAATTTGTATAGGATTTTTTTATAATGTAAGTTTATATTCTGTAAATGAGTTTTATAATTAGAGTCTTTTAATATTACATATTTATACGATTTTACATATTTATTACATATTCTTACTATTTTCATTACATATTTATATACATATTTTGACGTTTCATACTACATATTTTTCCGGTCTCTAGTCATCATAATTCTCAGCAAGACTAATCGGCATTGTATGATAATTAGCACACACACACCTCACCCATACACACCCAAATTCACACGGATGCATTGACTTTTCTAGGCACCACATTATTCCTCTTAAAGATGACACGGAAAAGAGAAACAAGGCGACAAAGAGAATTGTAAGAAATAAAACACCACCAACTACACAAAATAAATGAGATAAAACTAGAGATGAACGACAATACAGAATAGGAATACGAAAAGGCTACTGGCTTCCTAACAGCAGAAATGAAACGACTCTACCCGCATTTAATGTTCTTACTAAAATTATACGTTTTCATTTTATATATTTACTTTTTGAATAGACATGACTGTAGTATTAATTCATCACTCCGCCACCTCATTTATTATGTTAAATTCTCTGATTCTTAAAATTATTTATAACAAACTTTCAATTAACTACATATATTAGTTCATATTTTAATGCTTTATATTTTATATGTTTTTGTGTCCGGTAACTGACAACACTTGTAAGCCGTAGAAAGCTGCACTTGTGTTAAATAAAAGAATTAACTGGGGTGGTCTTGCCCAATATTATAATAATAATAATAATAATAATAATAATAATAATAATAATAATAATTATTATTATTATTATTATTATTTTATATGAAAAGGAGAAAGAACACGAGAAAAGAGAAACTAAGAAAAGAAGGTTGTGGTGAAAAACGAGAAGAGAAAGGAAAGCAACTCAGTATCGGACAAATAAACTCGAGAGCACCACGCCTTCAAAAACTTAGCAGCCCTGAATAAATTTTTTTTTTCTAATTCATTTCGCATGACTGGAACTAAACTGGAAGTTTCTGACCTGAGGCATGCGAGAAGACATGCAGAACGATATCATCATGAGAATTGGGCCAGGTATACAAGGTGTAGGGCAGACATATTAGGTACCAGAAGTACTGTAGCTCAGTAGGTGTTAATTCTCAACATTGTCGTTCAAAAGTAGGGATAGAAATGCGTGATGGACACCTGCAAATATCTAGCTCCATCGCAACTTAACGTGCATCGAACAGAGTCGTTACGAAAAGTGCCTATTTCAACAATGAAGAAGAATGTCATCACACGTAGATTAATTTGCGAGACATTTTTTTTGTGGAAAAAGAGTGCAAATTGAAAAGTATATTATTAAAGTAGGAGCGTAGAAAGAGTCCCCAAATTCAAACATTAAATGTTATGAAATTTTGGCTAACTGAAAAAGAAACGTCGGGTACTTTTAACATCAGAAGTAATGTTGACTGATTATTTAGTTTCCTGGTGCTTCATACATTCAGGCCTTCAATCCCCAAGTGTAGTGCATGTTTTCCAGAGAGGTGGCGGTGTTCCGACCCGCCTGAACCTAAGATTCGGTGCTGACCCACGTCAGCTGCCAGGTTTTTATCCCGTCAGGTTTCTGCATAGTCCCAGCCGGCCAACATACAGCTCCCGTCCGATCTCCCGGATCGAGTGGTAGTGTATCAGGGGTCAGGATATGACAAGGAAGAGGAAGGAAAGATCGCGCGAGGTCCGTGGCCCGTTTGATAGGGTACTGCTCCGGCATTCGCCTGAGATTGACGGTTATTTCCGTGCCTCTCTTGATGCAGGGGAAGGGGAAGGGGGAGGGGGTGGCATCATAGATTTTGCTAAATAATAAACATATTTGTTATTATATTGTATATTGTTTTGTAGCATATATGGTAGTATACAATATTATTGTTCAAATAATTACATAGCTTTAATATAATTCAACACTTAAATCAATTTTGCCAAATAAACAGAAATAACCAAGGAAAACTCTAGGCCTTTTGGGGAGGGCATGCCCCCCCTCCCACTGGATTGATTGATTCGTGTTTCCGGGCGCGTCAACTAATTTGCTCATTAGTCTCGTAAGTGTAGCGCATGTTTTTCTCTGGAGGTGGCGATGATCATTTCCCCGCTGGATGCCGAGATCTGGCGCCGACCTACCTACTTGACTAGCGGGGTTTTCCCTTCAACCAGGTATTTCCCACCAGTGGGGCACCGCCCTAGCCGGGACAAGCTGTAAGCTCCCGACCGGTCTCCCGGCATATGTGGTAGTGTAGTGCATGTTAGAGTGTGTGTGTAAGAGGAAAGGATAGGACAAGGAAGAGGAAGGAAAGATCGCGCGCGCGGTTCGTGGCCCGTTTGTTAGGGTACTGCTCCGGCACTGGCCTGGTGTTGATCAGAGAAACCACGGAAAACTACCGATCAGAGCAGCCGGCCACTAGAATTCTCCTCCAGACAGCGACTGAATCCGACCTAGCTGACAAGCTAGTGTGGAAAATCCTGAACCTAGAACTTTCCCGGTGAGCGGGACTGCAGCGACATCAGGTTGATGCACTGAGCCATCTCTCCCGGTCTCCCACTGCTTGGCAGGGGGTGGGGAGGGGGGCGTCCGTTTCCGAGCTCCCCGCCAAAACGAGGGCGCGCGCGTGAAAAGAAGAGCACAGCGCTGAGCGGGAGAGGGAGAGGGAGCGGGTAACGGGCCGGGCGGACGGCACGCGATTGATCACCGCGACGCACCGCGCCGGGCGGGCGGCGCCGCCGGTGACCCGGATCACGACGCTCGCCCCCACCCCACCCGCCCCCCCTCCCCCGACTGGTTCGGCCCGGCCCGGCCCTCGCCACGCCGCCGCCGCCGCCGCCGCCGCAGCGCAGCACACTGGGGCGATCACGCCAAATATTGGGCCAAATTCGAAATGGAATTTTTTATAGGTACTTTTGACCACTTAAAGTTTTATTGACCCTCCAAAGATGTTCATTAATACTAAAAAAGGAGTTCATTAATATCTTAATGAAAATATCCCAGAATTCATAACAAACTTAGTAATTACGTTCTTTTGATCACCTATACTTTTCACCACCCAATGTTAGTGAGCAGGTGGGGGGCCAACGCGCACCGTTCTGCGCATTTCGCGGGGGGGGGGGGGAGGGGCGACGCAGGAGTGACGCGCGAAATTCAAACCGACCGTTGCTCCCAACATGGTCAGCGCAGTGTGCTCAATGAGGACTAGTGACGGCAAATGTTAGCAAAACATCGATACATCACCAAAAAGGTTTTCGATGACGATGGAAACATCGACAAAGACATCGATCTTTTAAATATGCCGAAACAAATGGCAAATTCCCATCCTGTTTCCATTTTTAAATATAGTACTTTCTTAAATATGTAATATTTTATTGTGTGGGTCCCATATAAGATAATGTTTACAGAACGTGAAGAAGGAAATAAAAAATAAAGGACCTTGTGCTTTGCTGTTCTTCCATTTATTCACTCTCATTAACACATCATTGAAGTAAAACGTTCTGGATCTGTGACACATAACAGGACAATATTAGTTTAATGTACATTCTTCCTTAAATTTGACTGTCATCTTAATTTTCTAATCAATGCTCTACGTAGTCAAGGTTCAAATTGCAGTTTAAAGATATTATCACGTAGAAAATAATTTTAAAAAAAGCTAACAACACTGGAGAAATGTTGCAAATAGCAAACGGTTTCATGCCGCCTGGGGATCGACAATAGAGACAGTTGTCAATGGCTGTTGATGCGAGCAATTCACAAATAAAATAGGTACTGGAAATTTTATTTATATCATGAGAATACTTTTTAAACGTTGATGTTTCTGCACAAATATATCGATCTGAACAAAGCATCGAAAATAAAATATTCGATGTTTCAGCGCGAACATATCGATGTGTTAAAAACATCTACGTTTTCTTGTAATCCTACCCCAGTTGGACTCTCGGCTTCGTCGTGTCAGTGCCCGCTACTCGTGGGTAATTGAGAAGGGGTTTCCCCGGCGTATTGCAAGTAACGCTCCAACGCGACTCCGCTGCCAGCCTGGAAAGCTGGTAGCCCCGAGCTGATGGACTGGCCCTCCCCAAGCTTAGTTGGGAAGAAGCTCCTGGGAGAGAAACGTGCTAGCAGAGTCAGCGGCAATGCTTTTATTATTATTATTATTATTATTATTATTATTATTATTATTATTATTATTATTATTATTATTATTATTATTATTATTATTATTTATTATTATTATTATTATTATTATTATTATTCTCTAAATCACGACTAAAGATGTTATGTGTCGGCTGAATATAAAATCTACTCCAGGTTGCAACCAGCTACCTAAGGAGCAGATCCGGTGACTGTCGGTGCTTCTACAATACTTTACGCAAAATGTGGGCTGTTCCAAATAAAGCAATTTCTTGCACTTCCCAGTCTTTTGAATTACCAGGGAGTTTAGACAAGTTCTTACTCAAATTTTGCGAAACAAATTCCAGAGCTCCGACAACTATCGGGACGACCTGTGCTTTTACGTCCCACATTCGGCTGATCTCGATTTCCAAACTCTTGTATTTAAGACGTTTCTCTGCCTCCTTGGTAACGACGTTTTGATCGCAAGGTACAGCAACATCGACAAGTAAACACGATTATTATTATTATTATTATTATTATTATTATTATTATACAACATTGTTTTTCTCGGTATTCGCCGGATATATATATATATATATATATATATATATATATATATATATATTTGACTTTGTGTCAGGTTAATAACCAGGACGCAGGCCAATTCATGTTTCGTCGTAATTTAGGAACTTTCGCACAGTCCTGCATGTGTTTAAGATTATTGACTTTTCCATCATTTTGAAAGTATATTTTGGCATTTGAATAAGTTCCAGATTTTTATGGATGATATTTGGTACAACTCCTGTGCACGAAATGACCAGAGGAATAATATGGACTTTTTGGAGATGCCGTAGTGCCTTGACTGCTGCTGCTACTTCGTTATTTTTTTCTGCGTGTGCTGTTTGTGGTATAGTGATATCAATCAGGTAGCCAATCTTTTGCCGTTTGTCTACGAAGGTTATGTCAGGTCTGTTGTGATGAATGGTTTTATCTGTAATAATTTCTCTGTTATAATACAACTTATCATATAAGTAGTACATAGTACAAGTAGTACAACATAGTATAACATAGTACAAATTATTATTATTATTATTATTATTATTATTATTATTATTATTATTTTGTATTCTGCTTGTTCGGCATTACTGCCTTCCAAGGAAGTGAATTACAATGGGTAGATAATAACTTTTAGAGTCCGTCACTCATAGCGTAAATGCCTTGTTTGGCTAACGATAATGATGTATTTTGCAATTTTTATTATTTTTTGTTTGAAAATAGCAAATATAGTAATGAAGTTTATTAGTTATTTAAAATAATCTAAATCTTTCTGATTCACGGAGGTTTAAATATTTCTCTAGGGAAACGAGATTTAATTCTATTCGGTGCATTGTAAGATTGGCCTAATTTCAAAAGTGAAGAACATGGAGCTTCAGGAAGAATTTAAAAAAAAATTGAACTTTGTTTTTCTTAATGTTTTCTAATTGGTTCTAATTCTCTATGTAATTGTGCATGGCTAATAAAGCATGGGGCTTTGGTAATTTTTCTTAAAAAAATTATTTTGTACTATTTGTAATTTTGGTAAATGAGTGGAGGCTACATTCCAGCGGCAATGCTGGCTCTGAGATATACTCAGCCAGTTGTACCAACTTCGAAAGTTGGCAGTTCTGAGGCAGGCGGGGTGGTCCTCCCTAGGCTTAAGGTATTATGTTCGTTAGATCGTTCACGGTTAAGTACTTTAAATGAAAGCAAAATCTCTTTTCCTCAAGATGGTGAGACGAAAATACGTTCCAGACGCTTCCGCCATTTATACGGGGTTAAAATAGCTAAAATATTTCATTTTAGAGTAAGATCAGGTCTTCATTTAACAACTAATTCTTTATTACAACCTTGACGAAGCTCGATTAAATCGGCCGAAACGTCAACAATAGAAATAAAATTATATTTGACGAAGTCCAAAACCTTACAAATAATTAATAATTTATTTATTTAAATAACAGATAATAACCGTGCGGTATGGAGAATTATAATGTGCTAGTATATTTCGTGCATAGATTATTTCCAGAAACGCTATCCCTGTCCTTGCACTGTACGAAGTTTAATTCTAAATACCAAAGCGAGTTTTGGGCAAAATTTGGTAAGAAGAAATCTTAGTTTTCGACTAATAGACACTATTTACAACGGCAAATTACCTCAGAATTTTGACTTGTGTCTCTTTTCGGGGATTGCGTAAAGGACGAACTGTGGAAGATGCGGACAGAACAGTTTTTGATCAATATTATTTTTGCTATTACTGGATTCAAATAAAGAAATTCTCTTTGTAAAATTAATAACAAATTAAAAAATTCCAACAATGCAGATGATTTAACACATTAACCCACTTTCTTTCTGTCTTAGGTTTTGCAAATTTTCGGTAGCTTTCATATTATATTCCCATCACCGCTTGTCTGATATAAAATCAAATGAGAAACGTCAGAATAACCTCCACCGGCGCCAAACATTCTCACACCTGAGATCTTACGATTAACACTGCAATTGCTATAAACGACTGTTGTGTGCTTTCACGCCATCTGGGTTCTCCGTGCACAGTACAACCAGTACTCATTACTCTGCGGTCGCGGGGCAAATGCACGGACAATCATCCAGTTTGCCCTCATGGACACCGCTTCCAGCACAGAAAGTGATTACGGATGGCAGCAATGTTAACAAACTTCGGGTAATCGACAAACGTGCTTGCATGACAGTTGCGGCACAAGCCATACGGGCTAATAGGTTCCAGGAGCTACAGCAACAGGGATCTCTACAGTTTGGACGAAGACAGTAAATTCGATAACCGCGATTGTGTAAGCAACATGACGATGCGCTCGCAGTTCAAGCATGCTATTCTCGCATTTGCAAGGGCAGGTGCAATGACGACGATGGCAGCGCCGTCAGCAAGCGTGAAGGTGATGGGCATGGTCGTGACATCGACCGTAATGACTACGGCCCCCGCAACATTTGATGAGCGTGACGTCGAGGCTAAATTCGAGGTTTCAAGTAGAGATGCGACATTGATATCGATGTTTTTATCGATCATTATCGATCAAGTCAACGATTTATTTAACATCGATTTCTTGAACCCGATATTTTTTTAACATCGATGTTTTATGCTCTATGTTTTTACGAGGTCAATATTTTTTTAAAATGAAAAAGTCCAAAACAATACTGTTATAATTTTCAGATATTCACAAATTGAGTATGCGTCAGACCAACGTGTCTGCGGGAGAAAAATAAATAAAATCGTGTTTTCGTCAATAAAGAAGCCTGTATTAATTGTGAATTATCGAATCACATAATCCCAGTTTCGTTTGTTTGATGATTTTTTAAGGGCTTTTTTTCAGTTAAATCCCAACTAAAATTATTATTTAACGATATCACTTTCAAATTAAATCTCCTCCTCCACGTGAATTTCACTTGTTGCTGGTCTAGTTTTGAAAACCTCGATGGTTTTGGGACGATGTTTATTAATATTCAATTATTTTGAGAAACCATACACATCGATTTTTATTGGCTATGATGCATCCCTATACTGCGAATTTCGCAACTCTGCCCCTGACAGAAAAAAGTTATTTCGTCAGTTTACATATCGCTACAGTGACGTCACTATGGTGACGTTCAAGCTCCCGATTGGATGAAACCGTCAACAGCTGATTCCTGTCAGGGGCAGAGTTCCGAAAATCGCAGTAGTTTCAAGCCCAAGCGAATTAATATGGCTTACGAGAGGAGAAAATCCTTAATTTGTATTCCTCCTTTGGGAAGGAAGGGAAAGTTGAAAGTATTTCGAATTATGAATTGTATGTATGGTAGAACTTCAGGACTAGAAGATGCATCTGGGCAAAATTTCATTAGGTCTTGCTATTCAAAAGTGTCCAGAGATAATTGTGGCGACAGTCTCGCCTCATCACGCATTATCTCCACTAAGGCTAAACGAATGAAAGGATGACTAATAAAAGATATCTCTGTGGAACAAAACTGCAACTTAATCTTTGCTAACGATAGTGATAAGAGATGATGTGTATTGAATTTTAAATAAGGAAAATAAATATTACAAAAATCCCCCCTCGCGCAGCGCAGCGAAGTGAGTTGCAGGGTACGTAATGAGTTTGGGATGCAGGTGCAACTGCGCTTCACCCAATATCATAGGTGCGAATTTTGTTTTCTTCAATCTTCTTGATAATATATGCTGAAATTTTATGAAGGTTATTTATCGATATCAGAGAAAATACTGGTCTGCCGGCCCTGATCATGACGATTAAATGAACTTCACGGTGAGTTCGCTTGTCGACTGCCGTGCCACGTCGTGACGCATCCTGTCCCGCCGTGCCTTGCCGTGTTCCTCGTGCCCTGCCTACGTGTCGAGACGAACCCTTCCGTGTCGCACCTTGCCGTGTCACGCAGTTCCTTACTGGGTAGCGCCCTTTCCTGCTGTGCAGTGTCGCACCATGAACTGTCGTCTTACACTGAGCCCAGCCTTGGCGTGCCGTTCCGTGTGTTGCCGTTTTGGACCGTGCCCTGCTGTGTTATACTCCATGCCCTATCGTGTAGTCCTGTGCCCTGCCGTTTTGCCCAGTGCCCTGCCATGCCATGCCTTACCGTGTAGATCGTACCCTGCCGTGTAGCCCCGTTCCCCGTCCGTGTAGTCCCGTGCCCTGACTTGTAGCCTCGCGCCCAGCCGTGTAGCCCCATGACCAGCCGTGTAGCCCCATGACCAGCCGTGTAGCCCCATGACCAGCCGTGTAGCCCCATGACCAGCCGTGTAGCCCCATGACCAGCCGTGTAGCCCCATGACCAGCCGTGTAGCCCCATGACCAGCCGTGTAGCCCCATGACCAGCCGTGTAGCCCCATGACCAGCCGTGTAGCCCCGCGCCCTGCCGTGTAGCCCCATGCCCAGCCGTGTAGCCCCATGCTCAGCCGTGTAGCCCCGTGCCCAACCGTGTAGCCCCGTTCCCCGTCCGTGTAGTCCCGCGCCCTGCCGTGTAGTCCCGCGCCCTGCCGTGTAGCCCCCGCGCCCTGCCTTGTAGCCCCATGCCGAGCCGTGTAGCCCCATGCCCAGCCGTATCGCGCAATACCCTGCCATGTTGCACCGTGCCGTGCCGTGGTCGTATCGTGTCTAGTGTCGTCTCGCGCTCTGCCGTGCCCTACCATGTAGCCTCGTGCCCGCTGTATCGCGAAATACCCTTCCGTGTCGCCCTCAAGCCCTGCCGTGTCTTCACGTGCCCCGTGGCGTGTCGTGCCGCGCTTCGGCGCAGCGCGTGTCTTGTGTCGTGCCGTAGCGGCGGCGGCGGCGGCGCGGAGCGTCGCATACACAGCCGGCGGCGCCCGCACCTCGGGGTCCAGAACCGCCGCCGCCGCCGCCACCGCATGTGTGTCAAGGCTCGACAGCGGCCCCGCGCCGACCCCGATCCTGCCCCCCCCTTCCCCCTCCCCCACTTCCACCGCCTGCGCGCCGCTCACGGCCCGTCGCCCGCCCAACACCGGCCGGCGGCGGCGGCAGGCAAGCAGCACGCGGAGGGCGTCGATATAGCGGCCACGACCTCGCCGCCGCCGCCGCCGCCGCCGCCTCGCGCACTCGGCCGGCGGAGCGAGGCTCGCCCCGCCACACACGGGGTGCATGCTAGGGATGCGACACCGATGTCCAGGTTTTCAAAACATTCAGGTTTCTATAAAAATGTCGAGGTTTTAAACTTCAATGTTTCTGTATGAATTGAGATGTTTTAAACATCGATGTTTCTATATAAATTGAGATGTTTTAAACATCGGTGTTTCTATATAAATTGAGATGTTTTAAACATCGGTGTTTCTATATAAATTGAGATGTTTTAAACATCGATGTTTCTATATAAATTGAGATGTTTTAAACATCGATGTTTCTATATAAATTGAGATGTTTTAAACATCGATGTTTCTATATAAATTGAGATGTTTTAAACATCGATGGTTCTATATAAATTTAGATGTTTTAAAAATAAATGTTTCTACAAAAATATCGATGTTTTAAACATCAATGTTCTGTATAAATTTAGATGTTTTAAACATCAATGTTTCTATAAAAATTAGATGTTTTAAACATCGAAGTTTCCTTAAAAATATCGAAGTTTTAATCATGAATATTTCTATAAAAATATCGATGTTTTAAACATCAAAGCCGATGTCTTTTGAACATGGACGTTTGGCGCTGGATTTTTTATTGTTTTTTTTACATTTTTTTGCGTTTTGGATGAATGGAAATGCCCAAAATCACAATTTCGCAGAAGTTGAAACATGAACTAAATTCCTGTACCACTGTCTGCGTGTTCGAATCATACGAACGTGGTTTGTTCTACCTTCATCGAATATACTACTATCCCTCGCCTGTGAAGATCCAGATCCCCTGGTAGGTCCTTCGTCTTCCCTCGTATTTTGCACATGAAGCGTTTTAAACTTTGTTCAGTAAAATTTTAATTATAAACGATTATGTACGGCAACTGTCAAATTAAATTGTTCCGCACGAATTTAATGTTAGAGGTCACTAACATTTAAAAACATCGATGTTTCGCAACATCAATGCCCATTCACAAATACTATTTTTACTGATTTTCTTTAGCACCTATATTTATTCAATATCTCAAGTTTCAAATTAATACAAATTTTAAATCCAGCAAAAATGAATTTTTTTAAGAAAGCACCAAGTCGTCTGGATACTACACTTATAGCTCTTACAAATGAAAAATCTTCGTAGCACAATATTTACGATGCATTCATGAAGGCACAATAGCGTGAAACTACAAAACCCCAGAGTAGTATTAGCATTAAAGGCATGTAAATGTCAAAACAAGCACTTCACTGCCTTAGATGTTACATACTAATCTATCAGATGTCACGAGTTTCAAGGTATTGACTCTAAACAAGAACAGTGGCATCATAAAACTGTCATGATCATTTTTGAATCAAGTACAAAATAGCGTGTTTTTAGTTCTAAAACTTTCACGACAAAGTGTCACAAAACAAGTCACACAATAAAAGAATCTTCATCGAGAAATGAAGGATTCCCTTCAGATTATAACCTCTCTCTTACAAAAAGACTTTTCTTTTTTTAATATGTCACTCTACGTGCCATGAAGTTTAACGATCTGTTCTCTGTTTTGAAGGATTGATCGATCGATTGATTGGCGTTTCCAGATAGCGCCAACTGCTAAAGCATTAGTACCGTAAGTGTAGTGTATGTTATTGCGGGAGGTGGCGATGATCTTCCCCCGCTGGGTGACAAGATCCAGTGCCGACCTATCGTCGGCTTGCGGGGTTATCCCCAGGTATTTCCCATCAGCGGAGCACCGCCCCAGCCGGGACAAGCTCTACGCTCCCGACATGGCAGTGTAGTGCATGTAAATATGTGTGTAAATAAGGGGTGAGGATAGTGCGAGGAAGAGGAAGGGGAGATCACGCGGTCCGTGTCCCGTTTGTTAGGGCACTGCTCCGGCATTCACCTGGTGTTGATCGGAGAAACCACGGAAAACTATCGAACAGAACAGCCGGCCGCTAGAATTCTCCTCCAGACAGCAGCTAAACCCGACCTAGCTGTCTAGCCAGTGTCTAAAATACTGGCAGCGATGGAATTCGAACCCTAGGACCTCCCAGTGCAGAGGTACTGCATTGAAGGGCTGAGCCTCGTCGCAGAGCGGAACAAAGTGTTCCAACACGACTTTTCGTTCACCGCCGAAATCCCGCTGGTTTGAAAGTGGTGTAGTGTAGTCGTTGACTTTCCGGTCTAGGGACGCACTTTCCCACGCGGAATGAGACTGAGGTTACTGGTCAACAGGCGGACCTCACGGACACCTCTGGAAGGGAAATTTAGTTGCTGGAGTTTTCTTCACCTTTGTTATGTGCAATTCCAATATTAACATACATGTACAACCTGAACGAATGTAACTTTCATTCTTTCTTGTCTTTAATATTTCCTTAAGAAAAACACAAAACATTTATTGTCAAAACATTGCGATGTTTTTAATATAAATTTATCAACATATTGTAACCATAAGCTATGAAATTTGTTCAAAATTTTATGTTACAAGATTTGATAATATACATTGGAATTTATATGATATATGTATAAAAACATTTCGAAATTCATTAACCGACTAGCTCTATGCTCCCGAACGGTCTTCCGGCCACGTGTGGTAGTGTAGTGCAAGTAAGTGTGTGTGTGTGTGTGTGTGTGTGTGTGTGTGTGTGTGTGAGTGTGAGTAAGGGGGTATGATAGGACGAGAAATGGGGGTGGAATGATCGTGCGCGATCCCTGGTCCGTTTGTTACGGTACTGCTCCGGCATTCGCCTGGTGTTGATCGGAGAAACCACGGAAAACTACCGATCATAGTAGCCAGTCGCTAGAGACACAACTCGACCTAGCTATGTGGCCAGAGTCGAAAATCCTGCCATCGTCGGGACTCGTATCTACGACTTCGCGGCTAGAGGCACTGCAGTGACATCAGTTGAAGCACTGAGCCACTCTCCCTGCCCGGTATGTTCGAGTCTATGCTCGTCACTACCGCAGTTGGTTATTTGCCAGTATTCTGTACCTTAACAATCTGTTCTCGATTAAGGTTAGAGTATTTTTAGCACTATAAAAATATTCTTTAGGGTAGTCCGTAATTATTTCTGGAATCCAAAATAATTATATCTCTGCATTGCATATATATTACACAAATGACTACTACACTTTTAAAAGGGTCATTCTTTTGGCGACGGCTTTTCGTCGCATTTAATTCGTCACAAACGTACATCTGTATCTTCCCGCAGAGAACAGTGAAGCTGAAAGTATATTTTTGATAAGGCGAGCTAATTCCCTACGTTTTCGCAATTATTTTACAGTATGAATGTTTTACTGTATTTATCCCTAAATTACAATTAGCGAAGTAACAACACATCAAGCAGTTTAGATGAAGTTGGTCGAAACTTAAGCAATTCAAATAGAGTCGTGCGGTTTAATGATGTGGTGTGGTAGGGCGTCATAGTGCGTTGAAGCGTACGACAGAGCAATGGAGTGGAGTGGAGAGCAGCGGAGTGCAGGATTGGGTATTGCCGGGCAGAGTAATGATATGTTACGTTGTTTTACGATGTTTTGATAATAAATAAAATAAAAATAGCTCGCACATAGTCTTGCAGTAGTGCAAATAGTCTTGCACGAAAGTAATTATTATTAAACTGATTTTCTCAGTTTATTTTGTAAATTATTGCCCTATAGTTTTATTCAATTACTGTTAAATTGATCTGAATTTATATTTCCTGTGTTTTAATTTCAGCACGTTTTCGAAGTACCCCCCTCCCTTTTCAGAAATCTGTCATCCTGTATATATTTTCAATCAATCATTCAATGGAGTTTTATTTTACCTGGCGAGGCTAGGCCATCAGGCCTGTTCTTCCGTCTGACCACGCGTATTTTGCTACTCTCCTTTCACCATATAGCAGCGAGAGACTATCATATAGCAGCGAGAGAGACTATCATATAGCAGCGAGAGAGACTATCATATAGCAGCGAGAGAGACTATCATATAGCAGCGAGAGAGACTATCATATAGCAGCGAGAGAGACTATCATATAGCAGCGAGAGAGACTATCATATAGCAGCGAGAGAGACTATCATATAGCAGCGAGAGACTATCATATAGCAGCGAGAGACCATCATATAGCAGCGAGAGACCATCATATAGCAGCGAGAGACTATCATATAGCAGAGAGAGACTATCATATAGCAGAGAGAGACTATCATATAGCAGAGAGAGACTATCATATAGCAGAGAGAGACTATCATATAGCAGAGAGAGACTATCATATAGCAGAGAGAGACTATCATATAGCAGAGAGAGACTATCATATAGCAGAGAGAGACTATCATATAGCAGAGAGAGACTATCATATAGCAGAGAGAGACTATCATATAGCAGAGAGAGACTATCATATAGCAGAGAGAGACTATCATTCGGGCTACGAAACGGGCGATTTGAATTTAGCTCAGAGGCTTCTTTTAGGGTTGGGGCTCTTCTACATGCAGCCAATGTACAACATCGTACAGACGGCTTTACTTCCCCGCCGAAGGAAGGCATACGAAAGATTTTTTTCGCCCATAAAAACATAGGGCTACGATCTGGTTTGAACCCGAAAACTTAGATATAACAGTCCGATACGCTAATCACTGAAGCCGCAATTTTCCGAAAGTCTCATTGATTGATCGATACTATGGTCCGATTAAAATAAGTTGGTGATTGGCAGTTACGCTTCTGAAGCTGTTGCTTCATACAATCTATATACAATATATATAAAAGTGGATGTTTGTGTATATAAGAGCTAAACTCCGACACCGTGAGACCAATCTCCATGAAAATTGGCACTTCTACGTGTTTTTCATTGAGAATGTGCTGTTAAATCTGTTTTAACTCCACTACATGGCGCTGTAGAACAAAATTAAATATTTAGCAACCCGTAACACATTCGGTAGGATTTTGAATTTAAGTCGTTAAATAGCTCCTAAACTATGCGTTCTATGACAAACATTTTGAGACCGAAGGCCGCAAACCTTTTTGAACATTCTATTACGTTTCTGCTGGTCCTACGCTTGCCACATTACCTCACCTGCTTAGATATGTGCAGAATCTGCAATTAAATGTGAATGAGAGGGACAGAGAGCGGCAGAGACAGACAGGGACCTCTCTCTCAGAGGGTGAGGGAAGGAGAGACAGTGAGAAAGGGAGGGGAAAGAGGGAGATGAAGGGCAGAACAACGTCTTCCGGGATTTCCTAGTATAAGTATACGATTTGGTTACTGTTATAAGTATTTATTTCAAGTGTTGTTTTTTTTTTGGTGTGTGTGTGTGTGTGTGTGTGAACAAGTGATCAGTGGTATGCAACCTGGAAACGTTGCTCCTTTCCAATCGCAAATGCCAATCGCCAACTCCTCTTAATCGGACCGTAGTCGCCTCTTTTTTCCCTCCAGAAATCGGTCTTCCTAAATCTATTTCCGGAAGGCCCCTTTCGAATGGCGCGCGCGTCCCCAGCCGCACGAAGGGGTCCCGCGATCGATGCCCCGCCGCCCCGCGCATGCGCCCCGCGCGAGGGGGGGAGGGAGGAGAGGGGAAGCAGGGGAGGGGAGGGGCCGTCACTGGGGCGCTCCGCCCGGAACAACAAGTGGCGTCAACACCCACGGCGGCGGCGGGGGCGGGCCACATCGAGGCAACGGACGGCGCGCGGAGCGGCGTGCTAAGTCAAGGAAACGAAAGGCACGGAGACCGAAACAGAGGGGGGGAGAGGAGGATTAAGCGGAGGAGGAAAATTCCGGGGCAGCAAAGAAGTTAGCAGGAAAAACTGGGCGGGGGCGGGGGTGGGGAAGAAATCTGTTCGGCGAACAGAATGGCGAAGAAACCAGAGAGGGGGGACCAGTCGTGGGCGGCAAAAGGAAGAGGTTGTATGGGTGGGACGTTAGGTGGAGGGCAGACGCAAGGGGGTGGTGGTGGAGGCAGGGGGTTGAGGGGTGGGGATAGTGGACGGTGGCAGGGGAGCGGAAGCGGGGGGTGGCGAAGGTGGGTGGCGGTTGCGGGAGGGCATGGCGAGGGAAACGGTGGCGAGGGGTCAGGGGCGAAGGGTCAGGGGGCGAAGGGTCAGGGGGCGAAGGTCAGGGGGCGAAGGTCAGGGGGCGAGGGTCAGGGGCGTGGGGTCAGGGGTCGAGTGTCAGGGGCGTGGGGGTCAGGGGGCGAGGGAGAGCGGCGGCGAGGGGTGGAAACAACAGGGTGGGGGGGAGAGCGGCGGAGGCGGAGGGCCGAGACGAGCAAGCGATGACCAGAAAGGCGTGGGCGTGGTGGGACAGTGGAGTGGCGAGGGGGCAGAGCGAGGGGGCGGGCGAGGGCGTGGGCGAGGGGGTGGGGCGAGGGGGCCGGCGAGGGGGGCGGGCGGAGCGCGGGGGCGGACGAGGGGGCGGGACGAGGGGGCGGACGAGGGGGCGGGCGAGGGGGCGGGCGAGGGGGCGGGCGAGGGTGCGGGCGAGGGGGCGGGCGAGGGGGCGGGCGAGGGGGCGGGCGAGGCGGGTGAGAAGACGGGGCGGGGGAGGGGTGAAGGTGTGAGGGGCTTGGCGGGGAGTAGCGGAGGTAAGGGTCAGAAGGGGAGTGGAACGGAGGATAATTGGGGCCGGAGAAAGGGGGACGGGCAGGGGTGAGAAGCGGTAGGGTATGGGCGTGCAACAGAGTGAAGACTCCAGAGCTTTCCAAGGGCCATTCCACGATCTAATGGGGCGGGTCAGCAACCCGTCTCTGCACAATGAAGCTCTTGCTTCCCTGACGCGCCTTTCCGGCTCGCGAGCGGTCAAGACTCGCAGAATCTCTTTATGTTCGCGATTCCTTTTCACACTGGCGAACTCTCCGTCTGTTGCCAGTGATGACACTTCGAGTATACGCCACAAATAGACAAGTTTACTGGCAGGCTGTCTACAGGCTCCCTTTTCAGATGCCTGTCAATTCACTATATACTGCGATTTTCGTAACTTTGCCCTGACGGGAATCATCTGTTTCGCTGCCATCCAATCGGGAGCTTTTATTTCGCGACAGTGACGTCACTATGGTGACGGATTGGATGAAACCGTGAACTGCTGATTTCTGTCAGGGGCAATGTTATGAAAATCGCAGTATAGGTTCAGATAGAATCATTCCAAATTCTCCTGATCGTTATCTTAATTAACTTATTAATTCCAAAAAACACACCTAACAGATAGAAAAATGATATTTAATACAAGAAACTATCGACAAAGATTTGCGGAAACAATTATTAGAACTGATATATGTGGCTTAGTAAATTGAAACGCCGAAATTAGAAAGTAATACGTAACAAGTATATGGACAAAAATAACTATCAGGAAGAAACAGAACATTTGGGAAAAACCGCATGCTTAGAATCGGATTGTTATTCCAGGTAGACGGCCTCGTTAAATTTTTGTTCGTTCATGAATATTAATATTTCATACTAATGATCGTGAGTCAGACTAGGACATTTAGCAAGTAAATGTAGTTAATGGATTCCAAACGGAAATCAGATATGCCACTTTTGACTAGTCAACTGAACCGGACTCCGTACCTTTAAGCTGCAGCGTTTTTTAAATCGAGAAAAGTATTAAAACTAAATTAAATTAAGGAAACATTCTGTTCTTTAATAATAAAATCCGCAATTATTTAAAGAGTTAAATCTTCTCCTCCATACGTCACACACTTTCCACTTTTTGCCGCAAATAAAACTTTACGTAGATAATCAGGGAACATATTACGTAATTACATTACAATCCGGATAATGAAAACCGGATAATCAATTTTTTGACGTCTACTGATGAGCAACGGCAACAAATGAGACGCAGAACAGAAATATCGGAAAATCTTCACGAAAAGTGAATTCCGAGCGCTAATGGGCGGATGACGATTATGACGCAACTGCTGCACTTTCTTTTTTGTTTGGAAACTTCTCGATTCAGAGTCAGACAAGCCGGTATCTCTAGATATTCTATTACAAAATTGCCAGCAGATAATTCTGTGAATAGCGAAAGAAACCATCCTACTATAAACACAATACATCCGACTTCTTGCTGAGAAGCATTTTTCCATATCCATTTCATAGCAGAGTAATTAATGGAGCTCGGACTTTTAAATAAATACATATTTTCCACACGTGACGTCTGTTGGACTGTGTGTACGACCAACAAATTCAAACTGATCGCACGATAGCGGCAAACAAATCGGATACTCCTATCCGGGGTTTGGAGAACAAAAATCGTGTCTACTTGATATTACTGTCAAAACGTCGTTACCAAGGAGGCAGAGAAACGTCTTAAATACAAGAGTTTGGAAATCGAGATCAGCCGAATGTGGGGGGAAAAGCACAGGTCGTACCGATAGTCATTGGAGGTCTGGGATTTGTTCCGCAAAATTTGTGTAACAAATTGACTAAATTCCCAGGTCATTCAAAAGATTCGGAAGTGCAGGAAATTGCTTTATTTGGAACAGCCTACATTTTGCGCAAAGTATTGTAGAGGCACCGACAGAGTGCCTAGATCTGCTGCATAGGTAGCTGGTTTCAACCTGGAGTAGCTTTTATATTCAACGGACTCATAACACCTTTAATCGTGATGTAGAGGAAAAATGAATAAATAAATAAATAAATAAAAATAAAATGATACATGAACATTACGCCCCACACTTCCGAACCGCTTTGAAATTCCATGGTCCCCCGTTCTTCATTGCGGCAAGCTTCGTACGGGCCGCGAGCGGGAGCAGAGCTGGGGGCCAAGGCGTGCCCGCGTGCAGACAATGGCAGAGCGGGTGCAGGCAGGCAGACAGGTAAGGAGGCGGCGCGCGGCGAGCAAGGCCGCCCGCCCCCTCCCCTCCCCACCCCCCGGCAACCCCGCCGAGGCCACCCGGAAGACCCACCGGGCCCACCTCCCAGCCCGCAGCGCACCTCGCAACGCATCGCTCTGCCACGCCACGCCACGCCCTGCACCGCCCAAAACCTGACTCGCCCCCCAACTCTCCCCCCGCAACGTCCTGACCCGCTCCGCCCAGCACCGCTCTGTCGCGACCCGCTCCGCTTTACCCCGCCCCGCCCGCCCCTCCCAGCCCCGCCACGCCACACCACGCCCCGCTTCGCCCCGCCCCGCCCCCCTCCGCCCCGCCCCCCTCCGCCCCGCCCCCCTCCGCCCCGCCCCCCTCCGCCCCCGCCCCCCCTCCGCCCCGCCCCACTCCGCCCCGCCCCACTCCGCCCCGCCCCACTCCGCCCAGCCCCACTCCACTCCGCCCCGCCCCACTCCGCCCCGCCCCACTCCACTCCCGCCCCGCCCCCACTCCGCCCCGCCCCACTCCGCCCCCGCCCCACTCCGCCCCGCCCCACTCCGCCCCGCCCCACTCCGCCCCGCCCCACTCCGCCCCGCCCCACTCCGCCCCGCCCCACTCCGCCCCGCCCCACTCCGCCCCGCCCCACTCCGCCCCGCCCCACTCCGCCCCGCCGCACTCCGCCCCGCCCCACTCCACCCACCGCGCTCCGGCCCGCTCCGGCCCGCTCCGGCCCGCTCCGCCCCGCTCCGCCCTGCACCCCCGGAATTAAGCAGCGTTACGAGCTACTCCCCGCACCCACTTAGTCGGCCCGCGGCTCAGCTCGCGTTATGTGGATCACACCGCCCTGCACCCCGCCCAGCATCTCTGCTCATCTCATGATGATCCGTCACGGATCACCCATCCCAGCTCCGACCCGAACCGCACATTATTCCAGTCCCGTCACAGCTCTGTCGTATTCCCAATCCAAGCCCGTCCCGCATTTCCCAAACCCGTCTCGTCCCGTACATCCCAGACTCGTCCGCACATCCCAGACCCATCTCGTCCAGTTCCGTACATAGCAGCTCCGTCTCGTCTCGTCCCGTCCCGCACATTCCAGACCCATCTCGTCCCATCCAGTTCCGCACATCCCAGCCCCGTCTCGTCTCGTCCCGTCCCGCCAGTCCCACTCCCTTCTTGGCCAGCGTACCCCGTCTCATCGCCCATGTCCTGTCGATACCGCATTGTCTCGCTCCGCCCCGAGCGCCATCGATATGCAACGCGTGTCCCCTCAGCGACTCCTCGCACAGCACCGCACCCCACGCCTCAACACACGCACAGCCATATCACGCCCCCGCCCCGCCTCACCTCTCCTCGCCCCTCCTCTCCTCTCCCCGCCCCGCCACACCTCACCTCTCCCCGCCTCACCTCTCCTCTCCCCGCCCCTCCCCACCTCACCTCTCCCCGCCTCACCTCTCCTCTCCTCTCCCCGCCCCGCCTCACCTCTCCCCGCCTTACCTCACCTCTCCCCGCCCCGCCTCACCCCACCTCTCCCCGCCCCGCCCCGCCTCACCTCTCCCCGCCCCGCCTCCTCTCCCCTCCCCGCCCCACCTCTCCCCGCCCCGCCTCACCTCTCCCCTCCCCGCCTCACCTCTCCCCGCCCCGCCCCACCTCTCCCCGCCCCGCCTCACCTCTCCCCGCCCCGCCTCACCTCTCCCCGCCCCGCCTCACCTCTCCCCGCCCCGCCTCACCTCTCCCCGCCGCGTCTCACCTCTCCCCGCCCCGCCTTACCTCACCTCTCCCCGCCCCACCTCACCTCACCTCTCCCCGCCCCGCCTCACCTCTCCCCGCCCCGCCTCACCTCTCCCCGCCCCACCTCTCCCCGCCCCGCCTTACCTCACCTCTCCCCGCCCCGCCTCACCCCACCTCTCCCCTCCCCGCCCCGCCTCACCTCTCCCCGCCCCACCTCTCCCCGCCCCGCCTCCTCTCCCCTCCCCGCCCCACCTCACCTCTCCCCGCCCCGCCTCACCTCTCTCCGCCGCGTCTCACCTCTCCCCGCCCCGCCTCACCTCTCCCCGCCCCGCCTCACCTCTCCCCGCCCCGCCTCACCTCTTCCCGCCCCGCCTCACCTCTCCCCGCCCCGTCTCACCTCTCCCCGCCCCGCCTCACCTCTCCCCGCCCCACCTCACTTCTCCCCGCCCCGCCCCACCTCTCCCCGCCCCGGCTCACCTCTCCCCGCCCCGCCCTACAAGTGCATCGGGTAGCATACTCTGTTCAGCACGTCGCGTCGGCGATTGTTTTACACACTCGCTTCGCCAAATCCTATTTGGGACGTGTTCGGTGAGTAACACGTAAATATAATCCCCATTCTTTTCTCAAGCGTTCGTGAACGTGCTGGAGTTGTGATACTATTATTTTGACATTTCGCGCACTGAAGAATCTTCGCATAAAATTAATGCGCTTGTTAGAATGTAAGGCCATTATTTTTATGGCAACATTTTTTTTTTATTTTCATAACTCCAAACTTGCTATTTACAGAAATACTGGCTGTATTGATTATTATATGATTAAGAGTCGGTACATTGCAAATTTAGTAGTTGAAAGGGTTAAAAATAAACAGCGCAGGCACGCTGATCAGCAACCAGCGATTGTCAGCTGTTTGAGAAAAGCCTACGATGTTATGTCAGCTGTTTGTTTACCTTCCAAATGCATGATCTTACTTTGAATTTCTCTGTCGATTTTTTTATTAATATTCTCTCATGTATTTGAGCGTGATTTATATTAATTCTTACAATATAATTTTGAGTGAAGTTGTCTTCGGGGATGCTAAACTGTTTTAGAACCTGTTAAAATAAATAGTCCACTAGCCTGAACGAAGGATACACATCTACTTAAGACAGAAAAGGATCTTTAAAATGCTTACTGCACACATCTTCTAGTACATCCTTACAACGTATAGATTTTCCGAATCTATAAAAATAAACTTATTATCACAAACAAATTTAAACCGTTTTCCTTATTTCTTTGAGATTCATCGGAGATGCAACGTACCACAAAACTTGTCACTAGAGGCTCAAATTATGACGCCATCCGCCGCCAACACGAAAACTTCCATGGAGCTATAAAAGTCCACTGGAGGGGCCACAGTTTCAGTAGAGAGAGCTCAAGCTGGCGTGTAAACTGCGTTAAGGAGGAGCATAGGAATGCGCTGTGATAACATCCTTGTTATGCACGCATTTCTATTCATCGACTATCACCAACGGTTTTCCTTCCACTGGGTTTTCCGAAGGGAAACTGTTTCTTTCTCTCACGTTACGTAACGATGGAAATTTTTATGCTAACGGGAGATAAGAGATAATCCTCCATAACAATAAGTTATAATTAGACATCGGATGTTTAGGCACTAAAAAATCGCCTTTTAGGTACCTAAAAAGGCACTGAAAATGTCAAGAATAAGGAGAAAAAAGGCACTGTCATAAATTACATTCACAATACAATTAAAAAATTATTTGTAAAACTCCACACATATTTACAACTCTTCTACATTTTATTCTCAATAGTTTCCATTGCAATATACTACCAGTAACTTTTCACAGAGCGCAATTTCAAATCTCTTCAATTGGGGGACAATATCAGTTTGAATACAGACAAGGATTTCTGAACATCTACTGATGTGTCTGGCATATATTTTAGAAGTCCAAAATTTGCCACCTGGGAATTTACATTTATTCCACTCAAAAGGTGCCCTCAATGTATTGTCAATCGACTATTTTCTCAGAACTTGGCTAGTATTTATGAAATGGGGAAATAGAAAAAATATGTTGGTATACTTTCAGGAATTCTCTCCTATTTCAAAATACAAATACGTGATTTGAAGGTTTCGCAATGAATGGTCAAGTTGAATCATGGTCGATTTTCCGATATCTTAGTATTGTATATAAAAATAATACATGAAAGGCAAAAACTTACAATAGTTCTAAAGAAAAGGCATTTATGCAAAAAAAGGCATTTATGCTAAAATAAGCAAAAATAAGCATAATAAAACTTCGTCATATGTCATCATTTGTCATGATTCGTGCACATATATTATCAGCCTTTAAGTAAGTTCGCTAGAAAACATTTCCCTAAACCTCCTATGTCTAGGTATAATATTTACTACAACATGCCCAAAGTTAACTTTCGTGAGAACAATTTCCCTAGAATTCTACAAGATGGCAACCACCTAGTCGTTCCCAGTTTATTTCTTTTCTTATATTAATTATATGTATACGATTGTAAATGTTTAGGTGTGATCCAGGTTGCTTGGGCCAGACCTGCTGAAGATGGGAAATTGTTTTCCCGAAAGTTAACTTTGGGCATGTAATAATAAATTGTATAACTTATTGTTGTGGATGATTATCCCTTATCTCCCATTATGGATTGCCAAAAGATATCTGCTACCACCAAGGAATTAATTTTTAGACTTTTGGGCTCCTTGGGTCCAGCATATCCAGATATACGCCATATCGTTTGTCTTTGTGATTTGTTTCGTTTGTTTGTTCAAACACTAAAACTCAGTTGTTTCTAATACATAAATCCCCAATCGACTTTGATTTTCCTATTGAAATCCTTGCGAATTTGTTTATAAATCTGATTTCTTTATAGTCGCGAAAAAGTTTATTATCTTTATTTCTACAGACGAAAATCTAATAGATCATCGAGCGAATTTACAAAATTCGAAACGTCGTTATGTCCAACGTTCTATTACCACATCAATGGTTAACAATTCGAAGAAATCACGCCCAGAACCTGCAATCATCCGCTACAAAATTCATCTTCTACGACAAAGAATGTAAGGCACTGGGATGACTTGTCATTTAAGAAGTTTCCAACTTAGATGGGGGTGATTATCTAATGTCACAGCATGTCTACTGTCCTGGTAATGTAATGCAGCGAACAAAGTTAAGTCTGCAGCAACAAACTGTGTAAATATATCTCTTGCTGGTTATGAACAAATCAATATGCCCGCTTTTAATTTGTTTTGATAATTGTTAGTTACGCATCTGCCTCGTGGATTGGACATAACATAAACCGACATAAGACATAATAACCAGAGTCGGATCATCTTATCAAAAATAAACTTCAGTAAATTAGTCAAGACACTAGAACATTCTTGAATGTTCCATAATCTTCCACAGTGTTCTGGACCACTCGAGAGGAAGGTTTTTTCGGACTTTCCAGAACTAACTAAAAGAACTCTTTACACGTACAATCGAACTATTTGGAGAGATTTTCCAGAAAGTTCTTTAACTACTCAACTTCCATTTACAAATCAATTTTGGAATATTATGAGTTCACAGACAGTTCATTAAAACTGAGAGACATTACAAACGAGAAATGTTATGCAATGAAGTCAGGGGGAAACGTCAAACAAACAAGTAAATACAAAGAATACATAATTAATTATAAAAGAATATTTCTATTAATTATTTTGTATTTGATTTGAAAAAAGTGACATTGTTTCTGAGTGCCTTCAATGTGTATCATTTCACCCGACTGAGGTATTTTGGTAGGTATCTAATACATTCTCTGCAAGAAACGTCAGTGATACATAGCGCGGGCAAGAAGACACTGTAAACGATGAAACAGTATGACGAAACTTCTGACAGATTCCCAAATAAGTGAATCGTTAATTGCGAAAATTAGGTATTCGGCAAATAATAGCCTTCCGTCAGTAGGTTAATCTTTTACTGATGTATTTGGTAAGACCAAGAAAAACAAATCGAACAGGTTAATAATATGACGCAACAATTTGTGTATCGACAGTCTTATAATGTAACACTGGACATTTCCAGATTTCGTCCCCCTAATCACAACCTATTTGAAATATACCTGGCCTGGAAAACTAGTTATCATGATTTTTAATGTAATTACAAGACTTCATTTTCCTTATGAAAACTTCAAACCATCTTGCGATTTATTGAATTCCATTAAAATTTTATTTTTCAGTCGGCAATTCGTAACTGGTAGTTCTGTAAAGTAGTGACGATATCTTTAGTAGGCGACATTGTCAGGTCATGCTGTGGAGACAAGATCACATTTAACGACAGTCATTAATTGTCCTATCGACAGTGGATGTCTCCGTCTTTAATGTCAGTCCAAGGAGCTACCCAAAACATAGTTGGGCATAAGTGCCTCTCCCGTATCAAGAAGGAACTGATTATTACTATTTTTTAAACCTTAGGCGAGGCAAAAACTTCCAGTAATGGAGTCGTTCTGTGGGCTCATCTTTTTCTCATTCACGGGACGGTTTCACAATTTTGAATGTAATTGCACAACGACAAAACTATTCAGTTTCTTAGGAATCTTATCGTTTCTTACGTATCTGCATTGCAGAAAAATCTGCAATGCAGAAACAAAAATTACTATTCATTGGAATGTAAGCAGTCGAATCAATTAACATAACTGACGACGCACATGAACGTAAGTACACTTCATTACTCTCTACATTTTCTGGTACAAAATTTTGCTCCAAATCAGGCAATGAAGGAGTGCTTCATAACTGATGCATTTCGTGCGGTTTGCCATATTTATCTTCGAGAAGTTTCGATAACTATTTGAAACAACTAATAGTGGATACAATTCAAGAATTAAATGTGTTTTATTGGTAAGAGTAATAGCAGCGTCGAGAAAAGTAAGCCAACAACAAATGGGATGGTAATGTTGGAGTATCTTCAGACTTGTCACTATAAATTATGACGGGTCAAATCGGGTCGGGTCAAGGAGCCTTCTGTTTTGTCTGGTAGGGTGAGATTATGATACCGAACAAGTCCTATTTCTCCACATGTGCGTGAAGCCAAGAAGCAAAAGCACATTGCTTTCACAAACGAGCAGTAGGTAAACTAGCGGACTTTCCCACTCAGGGCGAAATCCTGCTAATATACATCAGGTACATTGATATTTACGCATTAAGTGACGAGGTCATTGTGCTGAGATGGTCCGACGTTCCGAAAGTTTATTCAATTGTTCAATATTTGGTCGGTTAATAATAAAAGTCTAACCGTGAATGTAACTACATTCCTGAGCAGGAAATTTTTCTACCCGTCATTGCGTTGCAGTAATACACGCTGTACTTGATACAGAGTTTTGTCTGTTTTTCCACGTAAAACGAATAAATAAAAATGGCATCTTACATTACAATTCTAACAGTGAATGTAAGTACACTCCTAAGCAGGAAATTGTTCCAGCTGTCATTGTGTTGCAGTAATACACGCTATACTTGACACATCATTTTGTCTGTTTTTCACGTAAAACGAATAAAAAATAACATCAAACATTAGCAGAAGATTCTTACGGATGTCATTCAATGTTTCATTAGTTTGACTTAAATAATTTGATTCATTAGTGTTTAAAATAACTTCGCTTGGAAAAAGATGTAACAACAGACGTCATCCAGTGTCTTAATATTTCATATTATGATGTAACACGGAATGTAGCGTTAACCCTGAGCAGACAACTCTGGTAGTTATTTAGTGTTTCAATAGTCTGATTCAAATGCCCCAAGATATCACGGATATCATTCAATGCTTCATTAGTTTGATAAGAATATCGGGCAACTTAATAATTACATAATAGGGCACAACATTACTTCGAAGGAAGTAACTGTTAAGAATGTAATTTCAATATTTGATCATTTATTAATGAAGATGTATCAACGATTATTATGCAATATTTCAATAATTAGATAACAATGGACGTCATTCAATGGTTGAATTTAATGTTTTAATGCATAAACTCTTAATAACAAAGATGTAACAAAGGATGCCATTAAATGCTTCATTCAATAGTTTAATTCAATATTCCAATCCTAAATACCTCTATAATAAAAATGAAACAACGGATGTTATTCTGTTCTTTAATAATGTGATTCAATGTTTAAATATATAACTCCTTAACAAAGATAACAGTGCCTGTCATTCAATGTTTCTGAATTTAACTCCGTAACAAACATAGCGATGTCAATTAATGCTTCAATAGTTTGATTCAATGTTTCAATATCTAACTTCTTAACAAAGCTATAACACCGGATGATATTTAATGCTTCAATCGTTCGTTTCAGTGGTTCAATATTTAGTCCCTTGTAACAGACACCATTTTCGATTGATAGGAGTCAACGGGCAATGACGAATTAATACTGAAGGAAGACTCACCCCTGAGCAGGCACGTAGCGAGCAGCGAACAACGAACGTCAATCTGATCAATAGTTTCATTCAATGTTTCAATATTTAACTCCTTAACAAAAAGAATAACAACGAATGACAATCTGATTCAATGTTTCAATACAGATAATTCAACACTGATATCAATTTCAATGTGGTATCAATTTAGTCCCTTGATAAAGTAAGTATTTTAACATAATATTCAACGATAGTTCGACGAGGCCGAAGTAATTCTGAAGGCGGCCTCATCCCTGAGCAGGCAGGCGGCGAGCAGCGATCAACGAATATCAATCAGTTCAAAAGTGTGATTCAATGATTCAATGTTTCAATACAGATAATTCAATTTATTGTTATCAATTTCAATCTGATATCAATTATGTCCCTTGATAACGTAAGTAACATAATATTCATCGATAGTTCGACAAGGCCGAAGTAATTCTGACGGAGACCTCACCTCTGAGCAAATAGGTGGTGAGCAGCGAACGAATGTCAATCGGTTCAACAGTTTGATTCAATGTTTCAATACAGAAAATTCAATCTTGATATCAGTTTAGTCCCTTGATAAAGTTGTAAGTATTTTAACATGGTACTCATCGATAGTTCGACAATGGCGAAGTAATTGTGAAGGAGGCCTCACCCCTGAGCAGGCAGGCGGCGAGCAGCGATCAACGAATATCAATATCCAATATGGCGCAACATAGCACCTACCAACCTATCCATTTTACAGAAAATCCAGAATAAATATTTAAGACAAACCTTGAATGCACCATGGTTTATTTCTAATTCCCAAATCCATCGAGAACTTCAAGTACCTCTCCTCTCGGAATTCATTTCGCAAACCTCTCAAAAATATTATTCTCTCCTCCACGCATGTCCTAACGCTCCAATATTCAATCTCGGCCAAAACTCACATTATCCTTCACGCATTAGATCCAGATTCCCCAAAGATCTCTTTCGCCCACCCTGAATCATAAAATCTTTTGCCCCCATTCCCATAAACACCCTCCCTCCACTACCACATAATAAATGCAAAACTTCCGTTAGTCAAGTATTTCAAATAAGAAATTTTAAAAATAGTGAAGGGTTGAATCGAGACCCGCATTTGCCTCAGGATGGCCCCATAAACTCATGTATGTAGCGTTGTACCAGTCAAAATCCCCGAAAGACGAAAGTCGAACGGGAAGAAAATAAATGAAAAAAAAAAAAAACGAATATCAATCAGTTCAAAAGTGTGATTCCATGATTCAATGTTTCAATACAGATAATTCAATTTATTGCTATCAATTTCAATCTGATATCAATTATGTCCCTTGATAACGTAAGTAACATAATATTCATCGATAGTTCGACAAGGCCGAAGTAATTCTGACGGAGACCTCACCTCTGAGCAAATAGGTGGTGAGCAGCGAACGAATGTCAATCAGTTCAACAGTTTGATTCAATGTTTCAATACAGAAAATTCAATATTGATATCAATTTAGTCCCTTGTAAGTATTTTAATATAGTATTCATCGATAGTTGGACAATGGTGAAGTAATTGTGAAGGAGGCCTCACCCCTGAGCAGGCAGGCGGCGAGCAGCAGGTCCCGCAGCGCGGGGGCGGCGGCGGCGGGCAGCCAGAGGGGCGGCAGCGGCAGGGGCGACGGCGTGGGCGGCGGCGTGGGCGCGAACGCCGTCGACAGCGCCAGCGGCAGCGGGGGCGGCGGCAGCGCCGGGGCGGCGGCGGCGGCGGGGGCGGGCGTGGGCGACGGCGTGGGCGGCCACAGCGACGCGGGCGACGGCAGCGCGCGGGGCGACGGGCTGCCGCCCCGCCCGCCCATACCGCCCGCGGGCGAGCCCGTCGCCGCGCCCAGTTGCAGCAGCTGGCAGAACGGGCAGGGCGGCGCGAGCAGGCCGCCGCAGGGCGGGGGGAATAGTGGGTGCTTCATGACGTCAGATCACACCTCGCAGCTTGACCAAACTGATAATCCTCCGCTCTGGCACTTGTTCTGCACAGATCACAAAACTCTGCAATGTTTTGGTTTTTTCTTCGTGGTTAACCGGCGAGTATAAAACTTAACCGGTCACACTATTTCTTGACGATTAACCGTCCAAAAACACTTTTTAACCGGTCGCACCGTTTCTTGGTGGTTCACCAGCGGAAAACACTTTTTAACCCGTCACACTATTTTATGAGGGATAATTTCTGGGAGGAGCACAGGTGAAAATAATTTCGTCGTTCGTGACTTTTTCACGTACGCACACACGCTTGCTGACGAAACAAGCTATTTTCGGCACTTTTTCACCGATCACACAAGCAGAGTTTCTTCTTTTGCTTCTTCTTCACATGTAAACAAATATTCCTCCCACACTTCTTGCTCGCAGGACACTCGAAGGCGAGCTTTTCTTGGTAACTCTGTATTACGTATTCAGTTCAAATCGATAAATTTCCACGAGAGTATTTATGATGTTTAGTACTCTAGTTCACAAAACTCTAGTGATCTACTGTGCAAGTTTCTGTGTACTCAAAACTCTTCCCATTCATGTGTATTTCGTAACCACGTATTATGTGTACTTGATGACGCAACTTGTTTACCCAACAACACGACACAAGTCAACATTCATATACAGTTGAAACCTCTAAAGTTTATTCCAGCTTCCGACATTTAAAAGAGGATTTTTTTAAATAGTATCTTAACAAATCACTTGTCTACGATGATTAATAAGTTGCTGTGAAGACGGGTAGCAATTTAAATTCCCGTTCTCGTATCTGACGATCCACAATGCACTATTTCACCGTACTCCTTGACTTTGCTTGCGAATCAAAATAGTTTTCGATGAATCAGACACGCAGATACTAATAGCGCTTTATAGATTTAATTTGTCTTACAGCAAAACTACACACTTCTCTCAGACTCCTAAAAAAATATAGTACGAAACACCAACAAATACCATCCACACCAATTACAATAAGGCACTAAACAAAACCACTACGTCGAACGTGGTTGGCACGTTCTATCACTTATCAGGGTCGTCTCGTGTTCCGGCGTGCTGTGTTGACAGTGGCACGTGACTGCTGCTTGCGCTACGTGTGTTCTGCACAACATCCGCCTTATCTCTCGCTCGCGAACGCGACGTCCACCAGCCTCTTCGCTCAATCGCGCATGCGCGGTTTTCACACACTGGCGTTTGGCGGCGCGCGGCTGACCCTGTCAAGAGCACGCGTTTCGTCACCACTTCACAATTGTTACGTGCTGCCCCAACAGTGTTGACATTGAAACGTCGATTCCGGGTGGCTCGGGCGGTTTCAAATCTGGGACTCGCGCTTGCTTCCGAGTCTTGTTCTACGTGCTGTTCGCAGCTTCTGACAGCGTACCGCAGTCTAATTGACACAATGAGGCCGTTCGCGAGTGGACAAAAGGGTGGTGTGGTACTCTTGGAAGACAATGCGACCACGAGGTCACTAAGGCACAATGTCAAGAGGTACTGCTGAATGTTAAGGGTAGACTGTAAACTATTTACTGTCTCGTTTGATTGCACTGGGTGGGTGGAGGGAATGGATTTGCCAGGAAGTATTACATCAGAAACGAAATACGCCGTACATAAAAGCGATTTGTGGCAATAAGTACTCGCAACAATAGAAACATTCCAGCTTTCAGCAAACCTTTACAAGACAAATGCAGAATTCTATACAATTGAACCAAAATAAATATTAGAAAATACCCTTTCTAACAACCATACTTGAGGTAAAATAAGTCCAGAAAAAAAATGAATACAGATCCTTTCAAAAATGTAACAGATCTGTAAGATTTAGTGGCACAATTGTACTTAGAAAACAAGTGTACTATGTACAGATCTTTCAAGCAAAAAGTAGAAATGAATAGCAAATCTTTGGAACGTATAAACTTGACAAATTGTCAAATATGTATGGTAAATGCGACAGGAACAGCGTACTATCGTACGTAAGTCCACAGTGAATGAATCTGCTATGAGTAAGTTTGTAGCAAACACAAAAACAACCGTACAAAAAAAAGGACGAAAAGGATTAGACAATGACTGCCTCCTAAGACTAGAGCAACAAAAGCACTAAAAAGCAACCAATAATCTTTGGTTAAACAAGTTTGGGTTGTTTAAAAACAAAAAAAGTATACGTCATTGGAATTCAGCTGATACACAGGGATCCCAAATGTTATATATTTTAGCTAGTAACTGAATATGAACTAAACAAAATGTTCATTGATGAAATTTTAGACAAAATAATGAACGAATGAATGTCAGACGTTGTGCTTCACGAGAACTACGAGAATTGAATGAACACAATTTAACCGATTAACAATTACAGTAATCGGTGGTTTCACGTTTTTGCACAGAAACGCAATGGAAATACAAAACGATCCCGGAAACAGAAAACAATTTCAGATGACTAACGAATCTACAACGGCAGATTCAAGGGAACTACTGGGCCCCGAAACGGCAACACACACACACACATCCCACACGCGGCTGCCAGCAGTCAACCGTCAGTTGGCGAGATCGGCGCGTCGCGAAGCAAAACAGTCGATGTGCGACGCGGGACGCGACAAATGCGCATCGGGCCGTGACCTTGGGCGCACGCGCCCGAGGCGATGACGAAAGCGCGCGCGGGGAGGGGAAAAGAGGGGAGGGGCGGAGAGGGAGGGGAGGGTTTAACTGGAGAGAGAGAGAGAGAGAGAGAGAGAGAGAGAGAGAGACAGATGCCGCGCCGCGGAGGCAAACAGGGCGACCTGACCGCCGACACACGCGAGCTGCAGAGTAGCTCTTCACGCAGGCGAGCCACCCCCCCTCCACGTCTCCCGGAAGAGAAACCAGCGACGTAGGTCCACGGCCGGCTGAACGAGAAGGCCGGCGGGGAGAGAGAGATTCGGGGGTGGGACCTTGCGAATGGAGGTCGGGAGATGAGACAATGGGCACGGAGTAATCACCAGCCAAACACTCCCGCTAAGGCACTCGATTATCGACTATTGTTATCGCAACCCGCAGTCAACTTAAGTTTCCTTACACCTCGCTTTTCAATTCCTTGTGATGGCGAGAGAAAAACGTCACTTGTTTTACTCAAAATGTCAGAAAACAAGTTTGATTAGTCGTTCTAAAACCTCGAATAATTAATAAAACAGCCCTGACTGTAGAAAGTACGTTTTTAATTGTCTTTAAAAATGGTTGTTATAAACAATTGTACCCAAAATTCAGGTTTTGTAATACATGCGCACGGTATTCATAAAAGGCACCGAGGTTTTCAGTCTCAATTATTGCGAAGAACGACAACAATGAATTTAATGGATTCGGTGCGAAATAAAATAAGGAACTACTACAAACTACCGATTTCTGGCCACGGCGTTCCAAGCCAGCGACAGAATTTGACGGAGGCGGCGGGCCAACGGTACTGCTTGCGGTGAAAGAGACTAGGAATGGTACGCGAAAGCAAACCGCACTTTCGCTACGCCAGCAGTTGCGGAGGTAACGAAAAATGCAAACGAAACAGGATAGGTACGACTAAGACTAGCGAGGTTGTATGCAAGTTGACACTGAGATGAGTCAGAACCCCTCTCCTCATTCACCACTTTCAGCGACTTGACAAGCAGTCCTCTTCGCTTACGACGTTTCAACACAATCACTTTCAGACAATTCCCACTTCAAATCTTCAGCCAACACAAGTTACTAAATATCTTATGAACGCGCGTTGACACACGAGTGTTGAATCATTCGATTTCAACTAGCGGTAATCGACTACCACTTTAAGGCAATCGATAGTGTGTTGAACATGCCAATTAACCTCTGTTCTGAAAAGGACGTACTTTTTGTTAATGCACTTTGTGACAGAGTACAGTTTTTACAAGAAATTCTATATTGACGGTTGAAACTAGTGACACTTGTGGATGTCAGTACGAGTTTATTGAACGACAATTTGCGTATTTCACGTGCGCAATTGCAGCATACAAGCGTAGGTATACTTCAGGCGAAAACGCGCACAACGTTTTGTTGCCGTTACCCTACAACACTAGGTTGCGTCCAAACCTACAAAACGGGTTGCAGAAGCGGCGGCTGTCAGACACGCAAATTCTTCTGGGCGTGACTGGTACTGAATGGTACCGAACATGCACATCCAGCGTTAGCTTCTTCGTACACTTGAGATAACAAACACAGCGGCACGTAGCTGACAACTTGGAACTCCATGAATGTAGGTTGATTAGAACCTATTGCGACTTGAGAGTTTGACACAGATGCGTCAAAATCTTGTTTTATCCATCACCGACTTAGGATTGTCAGCGAATCTTTTCGCTTACGAAGTCCCAACTCCATCACTTTGTGGCATAGCTCGTTTTAGATCTGTAGCCCATCACGAGTTACGCAGCGGTTTGAAGTATGCCAGTCCGCCGCGTAAAAAAAAAAAAAAAAAAAAAAAAAAAAAAAAAAAAAAAAAAAAAAATGCTGGGCGTACCCGGTACGTCACGAACCAAAATGACACATCGATGGTACGACGGCACGAAATTTGCTTCACGCACAACACCACACTCCCGTGAGATACGCAGGCAACCGCAGCACTGGGCGTAGCTGGTCCGTCACGCACCCACACATGCGACGCAGCAGGTCGTCTCACGCGCAGTCACCAGCACTACGGGGGGGGCGGCACGCACAGCACGTCGACACACCCGACACTTGTTCCACACCCCCACGACAACACTCCACGCTCGAGCGGGCGGGCGGAGTCGCATTCAACAGTCGCACGCGCTCGGCGCATGCGACGTCGCCGGACGCATGTCGCACGCGACAGTCGACGGAAACCTGCGACACGGACACACACAGACAGACACGTCTCCCGCGCTCGGAGGCGCTGCGGCGACTGATAAGGAGGCGCGAGCGAGCGAGCGAGCCAGCGAGCGGCGGGGCCCCGACACGGCCGCGGCACGTGGGCGGGCGTCACGGACACGTCACGGCGCAGCGCGCGTGGTGGGGGAAGCCAGCCGGCGGGGAGGGGAAGGGAGGGGAGGCGGAAGAGGAGAGGAGCCGGCGGGCGGGCACCTGACGGAGCACTGCGCCGCTGGGCGAGACGCGTAGCTCGGTGTGATGAGACATTGACAACAAAACGTCGATGTTCGTAATTAAAACATCGACGTTCATTAATAATCAGTAGAGACCGGATTTTTATGTAATTACTAGACATCGGATGTTTAGGCACTAAAAAATCGCCTTTTAGGCGCCTAAAAAGGCACTGAATATGTCAAGAATAAGGAGGAAAAAAGGCACTGTCATAAGTTACATTCAAAATAAAATTAAAAATTATTTGTAAAACTCCATACATATTTACAACTCTTCTGCATTTTATTCTTAATAGTTTCCATTGCAATTTATTACCAGTAAGTTTTCAAGAATCGCAATTTCAAATCTGCAATGATTGGGAGACAAAATCAGTTTGAATACAGACAAGGATTTCTGAAGAAACAGAGAAGGATTTCTAATATATACGCCAGACACCAGAAGGATTTTAGCAGTCCGAAATTACCAACACTGAAACCTTCTGGGAATTTACATTTTATTTCCACTCAAAAGGTGCCTTCGGTGTATTGGCAATCGACCATTTTCTCAGAACATGGCTAGTATTTATGAGATAGGGAAGTGGAGAAAAATAATTTGGTATACTTTTAGTAATTCTCTCGTATTTCAAAACATAAAATCGTGAATTGAAGGATTCGTAATAATTGGTCAGGTTGGACCATGGCCGATTTTCTGATTTCTTAGCATTGTATATAAAAATAATATATAAAAAGCAAAAACCCACAATAATTCTAAAGAAAAGGCATTTATGCTAAAATAAGCATTATAAAATATTTTCATATGTCATCATTTGTCATGATTCGTGCACATATATTATCAGCCTTTAAATAAGTTCGCTAGAAAAAAGTAGGCATTTCCCTAAACATCCGATGTCTAGTAGTTAAACATTTTTTGTCTTTCTACTTACCGTTCTCAAAATTGTAATCTTCGTGAATCATCGCCCTCCTAACACAATATCCAATTTTTTCGTTACATATTTTACATATTTAGTACTATATTACATATTTTGCTGTTTTCACAATGTATTTTCTTATTCTATCAATTTTCTTAAATATTTTTTATGAAAAGAAGTATTTAAACAAAATCAGCATTTTCCCCTACATTATTGGTGAAATTTAGGTGTCAAAAGTATCATTGACGTTGCGTTTTGTGACCTGTAACCTTATTTTCTGAGAAAATTTTGCGTAGTCCTGGACTATAATAGATGAAGCTTTTACCACTGACGAGAAAGTTGTAAGATGCATCTTACTTACTGCATGCAGCCACTTACATTAAGTTGATCAACTTGCGCTCTACAAAATGTTTTTAAAACGTTTGTATTAATTTTAAAATTTATTTAGGACACTTTTTCTAATGTTATTTCGTGCTATGTATATGTTTTTTTAGATAATTTTAATATTACATATTAAATCCGATTTTACATATTTATTACATATTCTTGTGTTTTCATTACATATTTATGAACATATTTTGTCGTTTAATACAACTTATTTTTCCGGTCTCTACTGATGACATGTCATCTTTTCATTGATACATTGTAGACGTAGTTAAGTTTTAAATGAATGTCTATCCCGACACGTAGGTAATAGAAATGTAGAGTTATTAGGTCGTTTATTGCCATTTTTCAATTTTTAGATTATATTTCTGGTCCTTAACGGCATTTTTGTAATTTTTACGCATTTTGTTTTCTTTTTTAGTGACTGTTCCGGACTTTCTTCACAAAAGATTTTTCTTTGTTACTCTCATAACTCATAAATGCTTTTCGATTTTGTTTATCAATGAACGTTGGTCAACTTTGAAATGATCTTGATTCTTCAATAGAACATCGTCGTTTTTGATTCCCTTTTCAACTAAAGCAGAGTCATAGACTTCCCTATAAGAGACACGTAGTCCAGCGACCTATTTGGTGCACGTTTCAAATCGAATATTTAAATAATTGGGCGTCTATCGTATTTGATAAAAGTTTAATGTCGACTTTTTGTAATTGGACGTCTATCATTTGGTACACGTTTAACGTGGATTTTCTGTAATCGGGCGTCTATCATATAAGGCGCAACTAAAATGTCCAATTTTTAATATGTGGGTTTGTAGCGTATTTGGGGGCATTCAAAAAATACGTACCCAAAATAAAGCTTAAAAAACACTATCCACCCTCTAAACTAATTCGTAACACTTCCCACCTCAGGTTGACCACATTTTGCTGAGTTCAGTGAAAGTAACTTCAAAAACTTGAAATATTTTATAAATATTTTAAAATATTTTCAAAATTAGAAAACAATATAATTCTTTACATTAATTTGAACATTCATTTATAGTTTGTTTGTACAAATACAACAAATATCATAATATTCTAAGTTGAGTATGTACTTGTATTTCAACAAAGTTTTAAATATGTAACGTACCATTGTTTTAAATTTAACCCAAAACTGTAATATCGAAAACAATGTGAGAACGTTCATTTTTCGACAATCCAGTCCAGACAGCCTATTTCGTTATCGTCGGTTGTGGGAGCCACCTCCACCCAAAAGTTAACATTTTCTGAGTGACCCCTATATTACTGACTTTGTTTTTATAAATGGGCCTCTATTAACTATTAAATTGATTGATTAAATTAATATTGATCTGAAGTTGGTAACGGGATACCAATATCTTTGAATGCATTTTGAATTTGTACGAAACACAACGCTATTGAAACCCGCATACAGCTAGGAACAATTATTCTAATAAATGAATTTCAGTACCTAGGGACATTTTCACTCGGAACACAGTCAACAGTCAATGAATACCGACTACTTAAATTTTGGTTGGAACTAGCAAGGATTCCCTGATCAGACTGTCGACGTCCATCCAATTATTGTAATTTTTAACTTATTTACTACTCTTACAAATCTTTGTATGATTAGTTTTTCACTCTATGAATCCTACATTTTATTGCGTAGAAAATGTTCCACTCTGACTCGGAGAATCGTGGTATTTGTTTCTCATTAGAAAACTGACAACGACTTTGCTTCAAACGTGCTTCTTCGTTGGTTTAGAATTGAAGAGTAGGCATTGACGATTTTGATTTTACGGTTGTGAGCAAGGTAAGCAAAGATATCTGACGGGACGAACAGCGCGAAGTGCAAGACCATTGCAGACGCGCATTGAATAATATTTGCTTCTCGTTAGAACGCTGCCGACAACAATTTGGCCATTGATGGAAGTCTTTGCAGACTTGAAATCTTCAAGTGAGTGTTGACGATTGTGATTCTGTCGTGAATGGGCACATTGTTGAATTTCCATTTACATACTGTATTTCAGCCTGTTACGAATCTCAGATCCACTGTATTTCGGGCATCCTCTCGTATGACAACGGCATTCTTTCTATCTTCATAAAAGAAAATTAATTGATTTGAACTTTTGTTTTACCGGCTAAGAACCTCTTTTCACTTTTTGTCTTTCTTTTTTAATTTACCTACATAAATGGTTCATATTACAATTATTCTTTAATAATTTCTTCTCTCTTTTCTCTACTTAATAGTGGGTCTTTTATTTTCACTGAAAGATTATCTTAAACATCCTTTCACTTTAGGGTCGTCAAATAATTGCAAGTCGTGACGTATTCACCACTCTAACATAACTTTCTAAAATTATTTTTGTCACTCAATGAACCCTTTTATCTTCATTTCTAACTCTGACTCCGCACAATTCTGCCTTCTAACTTCACTTGGTCCTATATTGTTTAATTTGAAAACCGTCACTTGTTCGTAAAGACTTTACCCATATTTCCTTGGAATTTCTAACCATAACTTGCCATACGTCAGGAAAGGAAAACACTGTTAAAAAGCTTTCTCCAACTTGATCATAATTTCATTCAACCCGTAATCTCTATTTACAGGACATTTGTCTACTTGTTACATCAATTTTCATGTCAAGCAGGCACACTGGTGTTTCAGAAATTAATGCACCTCTTACAAAGGTCTCGTCACTTTACGCACTTTTTTCTTCTCAACACATTATTCCGCATTTACGAGTGAATACGAGGAAAAAATTACTGTTATCACTAACAGTTAGTGTAATTGCGTTTCTATCAGAAATATTTGTTATCAATCCTGAGGTGAGGTACCGTCAGTTCCTTAAGAACGAAAAGCGAATAGAAACAAATAAAAAAGTTTCGTCAATGCATTTGGAAATTAACATGTAATAAAGCCAACACAAACAAGTTTTATCGGAACGACGAATGAAAAAGGCGAGTTTTCTCGCACAACTGGAACTCATTTTAATTCCGGACAAAAACTGAACTTCCCTTCCAAGCACGATCTGAAAGAGCGCATTTAACTGGTGTCCAACTCCAAAAAGGAACGGGTGAGGTGTCTCAGCACATCAACTGATGTCACTACAGTGTCTCTGATCGGGAGGCTCCAGAGGTGGAGATCAGACATTGGTAGGATTTACGAAACTAGTTTGTCAGCTAGGTCGAATTCAGTCGCTGTCTGGAGGAGAATTCGAGCGTCCGGTAGTTTTCCGTGGTTTCTCCGATCAACACCAGGCGAATGCCGGAGCAGTACCCTAACAAACGTGCCACGGACCGCGCGCGATCTTTCCTTCCTCTTCCTTGTGCTAACCTCACTCCGTAACTACACACTCTCACAGATTCACGCACTACACTATCACCCATGTCGGGAAACCGGTCAGGAGCTTACAGCTAGTCCTGGGTGGGGCGGTGCCCCTCTGGTGAGCGATACCTCGATGTGAAAACCCCCGCAACCAGACGGGTAGGTCGGCGCCGGATCTCGTCATCTATCGGATGCAGAACACCATCTTACCTAATTAAAACATGCACTACATTTACGGAACTAATGACCACATCCGTTGACGACCCCGTAAGCACAAAACAATCAAAGAATCAATCAAACCAAAAAAAAAGGCAACAGCCACCGACAAACCGATCCCACCTGCGACTTTTTTTTGTTGAATGAATGAATCGATGCGAGAGCAACTGCCGCCAAACGCGGGGCGTCGATTCGCGTGACAGCCACACTCACCTCCGCGCGCCGCGGGCGGGTGGCGTGATGTTCCAGTCGACCGCGCGCCGTTCGACCCGCGACCGCCAAATTTCGGGCGCCGGGACGCGACACGCTGGCGGCGACCGGAAAACGCCACTACCCAAACTGCTCCACGACACTCCAGAAATAATATGTCAGAAATTTCCGCATTACTTTAATGAAATGTACACTATCAGAAATGCCATTAAGATTCATGTATTGTACATTACTAGACACCGGATGTTTAGGCACTAAAAAATAGCCTTTTAGGCGCCTAAAAAGGCACTGAAAATGTCAAGAATAAGGAGAAAAAAGGCACTGTCATAAGTTACATTCAAAATAAAATTAAAAATTATTTGTAAAACTCCACACATTTTTTCTACTCTTCTGCATTTTATTCTTAATAGTTTCCATTTCAATATATTACCAGTAACTTTGCAAGGATCGCAATTTCAAATCTGCAACGATTGGGAGACAAAATCCGTTTGAATTCAGACAAGAATTTCTGAAGATACAGATTTCTAAAACATATGCCAGACACCAGAACGATTTTAGAAGTCCAAGAAAATTACCAACACTGAAACCTTCAGGGAATTTACATTTATTTCCACTCAAAAGGTGCCTTCGGTGTATTGGCAATCGACCATTTTCTCAGAACATGGCTAGTATTTGTGAGATAGGGAAATGGAGGAAAATAAATTGGTATACTTTCAGGAATTCTCTCGTATTTCAAAACATAAAAACGAGAATTGAAGGTTTCGTAATAATTGGTCAGGTTGGACCATGGCCGATCTTCTGATTTCTTAGCATTGTATATAAAAATAATACATAAAAAGCAAAAATAAGCATTATAAAACATTGTCATATGTCATCATTTGTCATGATTCGTGCACATATATTATCAGCCTTTAAATAAGTTCGCTAGAAAAAATAGGCATCTCCCTAAACATCCGATGTCTATATATTACACTTAATGTAACCTTGTACATTAAAAATAGCTTAATATGTTTTTATGTTAAATTTAATGCTTAAGTGAAAATCAGATTTAATGTAGAGGCTCTCTCATTTTCCTGTCTCACATCATTCATATCGTATATTCATCATCACCAGTCTAACGAGATCATTCATTCCTTACACATATGACCATAAAGCTTTGACTCTGGCATCCTGATGTGCACGTGTGCATTAAATTTAATGTGTGTTGGTGATAATTACTTTAATGTAATTTACATTAAAGTAATGCGGAAATTTCTGAGTGTACATTAAAGTTATTATCATGAACGTACATTAAATTTGCTATACACATATTAGGATGCAAGTGTCAATGTTCTATGGTCATCTGCAAGGAAGGAATGAGCATGATGAACTGCTGATTACAAATACATGAGATGAATATAAAAGGTTACATTACGTTCCATAAGCAGTACATTAATCTACATTAGATTTAATTACATTTCTGACAGCGTAACGCAACACAAACGAGACGACGGGAAGCAAATCGAGAAACATCACATACTACGATATCTCGGCGGCAACACCGTTGCCTCCGCATTGTCGTTGACAGGGAGGAGCAGCTGATGTACGAGTCCTGAAACGGCGGGATTTCGT
This sequence comes from Acheta domesticus, assembly GCA_031308135.1. Taxonomy (NCBI): domain Eukaryota; kingdom Metazoa; phylum Arthropoda; class Insecta; order Orthoptera; family Gryllidae; genus Acheta; species Acheta domesticus. The sequence goes on along the minus strand of JAHLJT010005437.1, from coordinate 86,170,497 downwards.
CCCACGCTACTTAGTTGGGTACAATTTAACCTCTGAATGAGAAATTTAGCAGTCAGTTGCTCTCATCGGTAGTTTTCAGGATTTTTCCCTTCAATACCAGCCAATTGCTAACCGCTAGAGGATTTTCCCCCTAATTTAGCTACTGGTACACTTTTTCGTTACCAAAGCCCGGCAATAAGAGCTTTTCGGTCGAAAATTCGCCTTTTTCTCGTGCAGCCTTACGTAATTTCCTCTCTACTGCGTAGAGAGAAAGTAAAATTCAAACGCCTGAGACAATGTGAGAGTGTAAGTTGTCTTTTGGATTTTGAATTTTCCCCTCTCCAGTTACCCTGGAGGGGTGGGAATTTATTCAATTTTCGGGGGTACAGTTGAGCTGCAGCCGATTAGGCTTGTCCAGAGGAATTTAGGGCCTATTTTAAATAAACTATTAGCTTAAAACTATCTTTTAGTAGTTTATGCAATTAGTTTAAAATGTTAAGCTGTATTGCATGAGTACATGTTTTGAAAACGAGCGACGTTAGGAGCGTACGAATGCAATGAAGCAACATTATAAACAAGTTGCATACGCTATTTTTTTTGTATGACAGCATTATAAATTTATAAGAGAATGAAACTTAATTTTGCGAACAAGTTTCCTGTGATGTCCGGGGATTTGGCATCTGTGCGAGAAAACTGTGGTCGTCTGTTGTGTTTACCTCTACCTCCCCCTAATTCTCTCGCTGCGACTGTGTGATGACGCAATCATTCGTGCAGTAAAATCTAATACGTCATTTTTTGTGCCATAAAACGCCTGATTATGAACGATTTCGTGCAAGAGAAAAGGTCGTTTAAAATACTGGAATAAAAAAAATAATACATCAATTGCCGCTTTGGGCATTGGCTAGTTTGTGATAATTACTTTAATGTATTTTACATTAAATCAATGCGGAAATTTCTGAGTGTACATTAAAGTAATTGTCATGAACGTACATTGAATTCGCTGTACACATAAAAAAATTTTATTCAGACTTTTTCAAATACAATTTCTAATACAATAGTTAACAATTAAAGAGAAATATTTAAAAAAAACAACAAAAAGTTAAAGGTTCAAGAAGAGAGAGAGAGAGAGAGAAAAGAGTTAATAGCTAGAATTAATGCAAGAGTCAATGTTCTACGGATATACATAAGTTTTGCTGGTGCATTCTGAAAAGTTCTTTATTAAGTATTTTGGAGACGTGGGCCGAGGAGGCGTAAGGAGGCAGCAGCGGCGGCGCAGTGCCGGCTCGCGGGCTATCAGCTCTTATCGGCCGGGCCGCTTATCTGCGCGCGCAGATACTGCAGCGCCCCGCCGCGCCGCCTCACGCAGCTGCGCGCGGCCCAAGCCTTCACGCGGCGCGGCGCGGCTCCGACACGCAGGCTATACTTCGGATTTTCTTTCTTGGCGCGTGGGAGGGGGGGAGGTGTCATCAAAACGGAATATCTCACGGTATTTCGCGTCGTTCTCGGTTGTGCTGCTAGGCTCGTTTACTCATCTAAGAACGTGCGAGATCCTATTAATGTCCGGGGTTTATTTCCTACTTTCACTATACCCGAGGTTCTGTCTTACTACAACTGAATCTTTTTATGGTTATTTGTAATGGAAGTGAGACTGGACCAGTGAGGTTCATTATAACCAAGAGTTCACTATATTCGGAGTCGACTGTGCGTGTCTATATATTTCTATTTTTCTTAAAAGAATCGTGGGTCGAAAGTGGCAAACGGAACAGCCGGCCACCGGTTTTTCGCACAGATGTCAAATACCCGTGACTTCAGAAAAAGTTATTTCCAAAAATTAACTTTGTTTCTCTTATACCTGTATAACGCAATCATACAACAAAATAGCGTATGCAAATCGCTTATAATGTTGATTTATTGCATTCATACAAATAATAAAATTCGTTGTTAACATCGCTCGTTTTCAAAACACGTACGTTGTTGTAAAATGTTAACGGTTGGTTTTGCAGGGTCTCTAGAGAAAGCTATGGTATTGTTGCATCCTTTGACGTAGTAATAGTTGTAATTTCTTTATTGTGTTATAATGTAAATTGCTTTTTTAATTGTAAATGTAGATGCATTGTAAAGCTATAGACTTATGGTTACCACCTGGCAATCGTCAATTGTATTCTAATAAATATATTATTATTATTATTCCTCTAAATCACGACTAAAGATGTTATGTGTCGGCTGAATATAAAGTCTACTCCAGGTTGCAACCAGCTACCTAAGGAGTCGATCTAGGGACTGGCAGTGCCTCTACAATACTTTGCGCAAGATGTGGGCTGTTCCAAATAAAGCGATTTCTTGCACTTCCCAGTCTTTTGAATTACAGGGGAGTTTAGACAAATACTTACACAAATTTTGCGGAACAAATCGCAGAGCTCCGATAACTATCGGGACGACCTGAGCTTTGACGCCCCACATTCGGCTGATCTCGATTCATTATTATTATTATTATTATTATTATTATTATTATTATTATTATTATTATTATTATGATATACGAATATGGGTCTCACATTAAATCAATGCGGAAATTTCTAAGTGTGCATTAAAGTAATTGTCATGAACGTACATTGAATTTGCTGTACACATAAAAAATTTTTATTCAGACTTTTTCAAATACAATTTCTAATTCTCCCCAGCAGCGCAGCTGAAGATTGCGACCGCTCTGGAAGTTTCCGCGTGCTCGCGCGGGTGATGAGGCGAGCGCAGGAGAGGCGCGTGTGTGTTTGGTGTGTTCGTGCGTGTGGCAATTACGGAAGGTGACCATAATCCGGACGCCCCAAGGTCGCTGGGCGAAGCTTTCACGCCTCCACTGGCGGAGGCCTCACAGTTCGGCGTGGGGATGTGACACCCACAACGTAACATCGATGTTTATAACTGGGGACGGAATTTAATGAAATGATCATTTTTTTTCTTTTCTCTATAGAAAAATGCCTTGATGTACAGAATTTCATTTTATGTTATGACAAAAGATTGATTGATTGATTGATTGATTCGTGTTTCCGGGCGCGTCAATACTTAGGTCATTGGTCCCATAAGTGTAGTGCGTGTTTTTCTCGGGAAGTGGCGATGATCTTTTCCCCGCTGGATGGCGAGATCCGGCGCCGACCTACCGTCGACTACCGGGGTTGTCTCCTCAACCAGGTATCTCCTTATGAGAAAAGAAATTACCTATTTTCATACGTCTTTTTTTTTGCATTTTTGGTCGATTTCGATTGATACCACATTCCCCTAATTTTAATGCAGTTTTTGCTGATTTAATCGATTTTATATCATAATATCATTTTAATGGTACTTGCTTCAAATAATATTTACGAGATGCAACAAATGTTCTCCGCAGAATTCCTGAGCTCCTCTACCTGGCAGCCTATTCGATTTCTTCGGTCAAAAATTGAAATGTGAGCCATTGTATGTAAGCTAAGGTTCCAGTGACGCCAGTTAGCGCCATTGGCGGTTCAGCCGATTTCGGGATAACTACAGAGATTTCCTGGTAATGAACGGTTCAAACCAAAAGTTTGCAAGCTGAGTTTACTTCAACGAATAGAAGAAGCCTCGATTATATATCCAACAGCTTGAGTTGTTCATCTGAACTGGTTTTGATAACATTTTTACGTCTTTTTTTTGCTTTTAGGGCATTTTAAAGACCATTAATGGCGATGTTTTAGGTCAACAAAATCCGCCACCTTTTTATAACTGAATCGGTCACTTTTAAAACCTTGCAAGTAAGAAATGTAAAGTTGGGGGAAAATAAGAACAACTTTGCAGTGTCCTCTCGGCCACTCTATTCAACTGATTTACGGGATTTACTCATGGAACAAGGAATCTCTCTTGCAGAATCTATTTTCTCACAAAAAGCGAAAATGGAAAAGAGAGTGACTTACTGGGTTTTAAAAATAACAGATTCAAATAAAACAGCGATGCAAGCGATGTCGAGCGATTTCGTGTTTTATAATAATGTAAAAAAACTGTAGAACCCACAAATCATTATTAAGATAAAAAGAAATGTTCTTCTGAAGTCCTGAGCAATTCGCATTGCGATCAAATAGTTCTCGAACGCGAACCCGGTCATTATCATGACTTGCATCATGCGTTTTATAAAATGATCCACAAATATTTTCTGGGAGCGTTTTTAAACTCCAAAAGAACTTCAGTAACTTGGGAAGATTGATAAATAGCTCTCTCGCTTAATTCACAGAGTTCTTGAAAACTATCACTTAATAACTGTTAATATTTTTAATCCTAACATTTTTTAAAAAAGGAAATACTTTTATTGTATCGCTTCTATCAAACATACACTTACATATTGGTGGGAAACTTGTGCATTTTGTTATCCAGATGCACTCAGCAAAAGCGCTTAGCATAAACGATTACTGGTACAACATGTATCGTTTAATTCGTAGCAAATGAACTTCCATAACGTAAGCCAAAGGGAAAAGTGCTACATATTAAATTATTTGAGGGTGTTTGCAGGTTTAAATCACCACAACACTGAACTCGCGGAGGGTATTATAACGTCCCTGCTCGTCCGCCTTCACCTTATACACAACACACAAGATAAGACCGGATATTGACACGGCTACTTTCAAGAGATTGCGACTCCGTTACGCCAATTTGCTGATCTGAAAAAAACACAGTACACGGTACAATCATGTCACATTTGTTCAGGAAACCTTGAGATGCGAATGTGGAAAACCGAGAAACTCGGATCATTGACCGCAATACATCTGAAGACTTCGCTGCAATAACATGCTAGACCATAATACGTAAGTTTTGAGAAAAAGGAAAGTAAAGGTTTAGACATTGCATTCTACACATTGGGATAAAGAATATTAATTTATGAATGGCTCTGCCATCTTTAAAATAAGAATCCAACCTATAGATACATCTATGTGGCGTTGAAATACACTAATACTCGTATGTAAATTTCATCAGAAATGTGGCATAGCATGTTATTGCCGCAAGCATGTTATTAGCATTCATTTCTAAAAGGTCTGAGCAAACTACGATGCCCTTACAAATTATAGGATCTCAATACCGTAATTATAAATCATGCATGGGGCATGAGTGGGAGCGGGGAGGGAGAGGGCCAGGGAGCGGGGAGGGAGAGGGCCAGGGAGCGGGGAGGGGAGCGGGGGCGGAGAGGGAGAGGGCCAGGGAGCGGGGAGGGAGAGGGGGCGGGGAGGGAGAGGGCCAGGGAGCGGGGAGGGGAGCGGGGGCGGGGAGGGAGAGGGCCAGGAAGCGGGGAGGGAGAGGGCCAGGGAGCGGGGAGGGGAGCGAGGGCGGGGAGAAAGAGGGCCAGGGAGCGGGGAGGGGAGCGGGGGCGGGGGAGGGGAGGGAGAGGGCCAGGGAGCGGGGAGGGGAGCGGGGGCGGGGAGGGAGAGGGCCAGGGAGCGGGGGTGGTGCCGAGGCGTGGGCGAGAGCGATTGCGGGAGCACGGGCGTGGGTGGCGGCGACGGGGGCGGCGAGGGCGGTACACGTAGGAAGTGCAGTGCGATCGATCCAAAGGGCAGCTGGCGTTCAGCCGCTAATGGACCGTCCCTTCCACGCAATCTCCTGCACCGCATTCCCTCGCCAAACCGATGACGTAACGATGTCAACAATGTCACAAGCTCAATACTTCAAGATAGTTGACACGCGATTTAGGTAGATATTACCACATAGCTCAGTGTTGTCAAGGTCGATGCCACGAGCGGGAGTCCGTGGCAAGAGTGCCACGACGAAATCGCCTCTCCACGCATTTCATCACCCCGCCCCAAGAGACAACGTCATCACTGTTGTAAAACGGCGGAGTTACTAATAGTTTCCTCTCCCGACGCTAGTGGCGCAGAGAAGCTCGTGGCATGGCACGGTGCCGCGAGGCGTGCCACTGCCATCAGGAGAATACCTTGACACCACTGACATAGCTGGTTTGCGACGAACAGAAAAGCTAGCTTGGGGAAATAATCACGTTCTTGGATTCGGATGAAAGTGATACAAATATTTTTTTAGCTTCCCGGAAAATTCACAATTTGTTGTTATTAAGCAAACCAACAACAACACAACATCGCCGTCTAAAAATGGGCATTATTCAGCGGAGTATAATGAAATAGTTCACGTGAATTTTGCTTTCTTATACTGTCCTTTTGTAATTAAAACACACGATTAATATCTTAGGGAGTCCGAAGTACGACCTATCTCTGGGCTCCCGTAATAAAGAAATATTGAACATATACAACCACATTTAATATTACGTGTACAATAATCTAAATTTTTTGCAATTACAAAATTACTATTTGAAACTAATATAATGAAAAATTAATGAGACCTTTATCCAGCAACTGCATAAGTCTACTTGTGTGTTCACTCACGCTGTTTAATTGCCATTATTTATGTGAATCGTGAAATTTCTCGAGAAGCTAAACTTAAAAACCCGTTTCGTAACGACGGAGTCCTTGTGTCCTTGGCGTATTGTCGCCACGGTTTCCTTCAAGGACAGAGGCGGACAAAACACTGCCTTCGGGCCTACAGAAATAAGTGAAATGTTCCGTAACAAAGGATTATACCAATCGCGTAAAAACTTACATAACGTCATCCAAGTCCTTTTTGAAATTTTTTACATTTAAACATATGTATTCCAATGAATTTGAAGGATTAAAAATAATCTCTTGCTCCCAAAAAGGAATTGAATTATTATTATTAGAAAATAGTTATTTATGATGCAGTGGTAAAAGTGATATTTTATTTCGCAAGTAGGAAAAGACAGTGGCGCAGTAGGCCCAGTGGCACCATTCTACCAGCAAAATAAAATCACTTTTACCACGTGTGTCATCCACTGTTTTTTAGAGGTCTTGCTGACTTTTTGTCCATTTGTCCTTTGTGTCCTTTTTGTTTTGTCCTTTGTGATCCCTTTGCTCTTTATGTCCTTTTTGTGCTTTGTCCTTTTCGTTCCTCACGTCCCTATTGTCTTTTTTTGGTTATTTTGGTCCTTCTAGTCAGACGAAAGTATTTAGTTTTCTTAGTTGCATTCACAGTTATATCAGAATATTTGAGAATCGTCTCACTTTTATCAGTAGAGCTAAAAATTGAACTTTTAGCACGCTAGGAACGTTCTAAAGCAGCCGCTTTCTGTCTAAAAACATTTTTTTGTATTCAAACATCATCAATGACCGTTGCTGTTCTCCCCATCCGCCATTGCGCCCGTCCTCGCCGTCTGTCCTTATTTCCCGTCCTCCACGCTCGTATTCTCCCCCCGTGCTTTCTGTGTGACGTCATAATACCAACATCTTACGTGGCCAACTGCAAAACTACTTTAGCAATTGTTTCCAAAAATAATTTTGTTTTTTCTTAGAATTTATAATGATGTTATACAAAAAAAAGCTTATGCAATTCGTTCATAATGTTGCTTCATTCCATTCGTAAAAAATTTTGCTCGTAACGTCGCTCGTTTCCAAGAACGTGTACTTATGGAATAAAGTATAACATTATAAGCTAGTTGCGTTATATCCTTTTGTAATTAAAACACAAGGCCGGATTAATATCTTTATTACTATTCTTCTTCTTGAAGTGCCATCTCCATTACTGGAGGTTGGCGACCACTTCCCCGAACTTTTCTCTGTCTTGTGCCACATGGAACAACTCAGAAGCACTCGAGATACCTGTCCATTTTCGGATGGTTGCCAACCAGGACATCTTCTTCCTGCCGACTCCCCTTCTACCCTGAACTTTCCCTATCATTATTAGTTGTAATAGTTCATATTTGGGGTTTCTAAGTAAATGACCAAGATACAATGTTTTTCTAATTTTAATCATTTTTAATATTAGTACTATTAATATTAGTACTATTAATAAACAAAAATGTCAATTCTATAGTGTGTTACGAAGAAATATTAAAGTGTGAAGGACCAATTAACGGAAAACTGTTCTTTTGTTTTCTTCGCCTTCGGTTGTTTACGCCGAACCAACGGTGGTCACTATCCCCACTCCAACAAGAACAAAAGAACTGTCGAGCAGCGAAACGGTGAATGGTTGGGGCAACGGTTGGCGTCCCAGAATGAAGTCGGCGGCGCACACCACGTAAGGATCTCACGTAACGTAACGAAGCACGGGAGTAGGCAGGCCGGGGGGAGCGTTTCGGCTGCAAGGCGGAGGGGCCGAGCGTCCAAATTGCGTGGCAGAGCGATTCGCGACGGCAGCTCGTCAACGCCGCCCCGCGCCGGGCGAATGGACACGAACTGTCGACCGCAGCCTCTGAGGTCAGTGTTGCCAGGTGGTCTGAAGCAATTCCCCGTAGATAGCGCTGCGAAAACCCCCGAAAGCAACCGGCAAAGAAGACAGAACAGATGTAGGTAAATTCTCATTTATTAATAGAACCATACAAAATTGAAACAAATTACCTGCAGCAGTGCTAGAGACTTTCCCTCAGAATGTCAAAAATTTTTAAATTAGATTAAATAAATTGTAATTTTTTTTAGAATATGTTAACATTAAAATTAATTTTTTTTGTATTATTCTTGTTATTTTATATTAAGGTTGGCTTTAGCATGGGATTAATACATTAATTTTATAAAATTGTATTCAGTAATATTGTTTGATGTTCATTTTGTGTATTTGTTGTATTTATGTAGTGGTTTGATGTTTGTTTTATGTAGATTAATTTATTAGAAAACGCTACCACCGGAATTATGTATCCTAAGTAGCGAAATAAATATTCTATTCTATTCAAAACGACAAAAAAATCCCCTAATTCAAAAAAATATTATTTCATGTTTAAAATGTGTGAGGAGGTATGGAAAGGAAAGAAATACGAAAAATATTATTAATTGTATATGATGATATTTATATTTTACAGTTAACGTGTCATTTACAGTCAAATTGGAACAATAGTAATAGGTAGTTGGTCCGCATCTTACTTACCCCATCCGACCAGTGTACCCGTACTTCCCTAAATTTTAAAACCAAGTTGAGTTCTCATCATTGACAAGTGTGATGATTTCTCAATATAACATCTTTTCACAACATAACACATAATCAACATTTTAAGAACTCAATTAAATCCTCCCCAAGAAAACCTCCAAATAAATTTTCCCCCTAAAACAACCCCTAAAGAGCAAAAATACCCCTAAATTTAGGGGGGAAACCCCTAATCTGGCAACAATGTCTGAGGTGAGGGCGCAGAGAGGTTGGGACAGCACGCGTGGGGTGGAGACGGGCAGGAGAGGCGGAACACGACTTTCTGAAGAATGGAATCAAAAGGAAAAAGAACAAAAGAAGGAACGAAAGAAAAGGAAGGAATAAACGCTGAAAGGAAAGAACGAACGGAATAAACACCGAAAGGAAAGAACGAAAGGAAGAAACTTGGAAATAAAGGAAAAACGAAAAGAAGAAAGGAAACAAGAACTAAAGTTTTGGATAATTAAACTAAATGTGAAAAACTTATATGAAATATAAATGCAGAGAAGAACTTCGTATACATCACATCCATTGCGTGGTTCATGAGTATTGATCAATTAATTGAAATTTCTGTCAGTTAGCCAGAAACTGACAGAAATTGGCTGTTGAAGTTGGCTAACTGACAGAAATTTCAATTAATTGACCAATACCCATCAACCACGCAATGGAGTCCACTACAGATAGTCATGACAGCATGTATACATTACATACTATTTCTTCCAGTAAATTTGATACAAATATGTTGGCGAAGAGTGTAAACTGAAAAGGTGTGAAAATGATTAAGATAATTTCATATTGTATGGGAAATTATTAAATAATAATAAATAAACATAAATAAATAATAAATAAAGTGAGACAATGTATGTACGTGTAAATGTATGTGAAAATGGTAGCAATGCGACCGAAAAAAGCTGTATGCCCAAATAAACACAAACGATGAAAAAACAACGTCTGAATTGTATTTCTATAATATAAATTTAATTTAAACATGAAATTCTCAGGTAAGAAACTCCATTCTAAAACAATATGTTAAGTTCTGCTTCACATTCATCACATATATTTTCCGCCGATCATAGTGAGAGGATAAATAGGAAGAAAGCGAGGAGACAGATAGATAGATAGAGAGAGAGAGAGAGAGAGAGAGAGAGGGGGGGGGAGGAGGTAGATCAAACTTGCAAGAAGCCCGACTAGGATAAGTCTGTGGTATTAGCAAAAACTCGAGATAATCGCATACCCAGAACAAGTAATATAGATTTAATACATATTTTGCGTTATAACGGAACAAACATGAATAATTAATTTGAGGATTAGCCAAAGTAACATTTATAGAAGAAGAAAGATTTGTATAATTTGGTTTTCAAAGATTTGTATTGAAACAAAATAGATGAGTGAAAAATATGGCAATAAAGAAATATCAAAGAGCAATAAATAAATAGATTAGTACACAACTTTCAAAAGTTTTCGCCAAATGATTCCTATCAAAATAAAACCCATCCCATACAGCGAAAACCAATACGCAAGTCTTTCCCACAATTTACAAACACACAGAGTATCGACAATTCGGTAAACAATGCCTACGTCTACCTACCTAGTTGACATGTCTTCGACAAAAGTTTAAACAAACGATCGAAATCCGTCAACGCGGGGCCCACTGGCGGATCCAGGGGGCCACGGTTCCCCCCCTAAAAATGCCTAGAGTTTTCGTTTACCTTCCTTTATTTGGCAAAATTTTCACGTCACGTAACAGGGGCTCTACAAACCACTCTTTAAATATTTATGTTCGAATTAAGCAATTATTTATACAGTAATATTGTGAAGTAACATATCTACAGTACATAAATAATATACAAATATGTTTGTTACTTAAAAAAATCTACGATGCCCTCCCCCCCCCCCAGATGATCGGCTGGATCATCATGGCGGGGCCACGTGCTGTTTCGTGAACTAACCCTGCGCTGTGAGAATGACGGGTAAGGGGTGAGAGGGGAGAACGGCGACGAAAGAGTGAGGAGGGTGGGGGAATGGGGCGGGGACGGGGGGCGGGGGTGTACTGGTGGCCAAGGCGCGCGGTGCCTCACAGCAAAGGATCGTAGACGGAGGGCTATTTTGGCTTGGCATGGCGGCGCGGCGGTCAAGTCGACTCGGCCGGCCGCCTGGATCGGGCGAACGCAAAATCCGCGTGGTGAAACTTCGCCGTATCGGCTAACGAAATACCGATTTGATGTCATAGCATTGCTAACAAATTAGCAATCCACATCTCCTGCTCTACTTCTACCACAACCAGCAAAAGGAGGGCTCAACAAATTGTGAGGTTAGTGAAGCTACATTAAATATCCCTTTGCTACCTTCACTTTTTAAAGGTTACAAGGATAACGTCCCTTTTTTAACGGCAGCCAGTTTGTCATCAAATAAAAAATACATTATATATATTATTATAATTTATATTTATTATTAATAATTTTATATATATTATATTTTGGTACTTGTTAGTGAAGCTACATTTATGCCCAGAAGCAAACCAATAGTCCTTACCACTATTTCTGAAAGGATCACGGGAAAAATGGACGAAAAACCTTGATCGAGATGGTGCACATTGACCATGAAGATGACGTACAATACATGTTACAAGCATATTTAGTTACAGATGTATGATTCGAGGTAATCAGACCACACTGAATACAGTTGAAATAGTGAATTTAACACAAATTACACGAAACTAGATTCGGGGTCTTTCCCCATCTTCAGTGGTACAAAACAAGCAACATTATTATTCACGTAAGGTGGTCGAAATATGCACATATTGAGGTTAGCGCAATTCTTTATCCATATTAATTTTTTTTAAAATCCTATTTGAACAGGAGTTTGAATTTTATTCATGGAAATTAGGTGAATTTTCAAAACAGAACCACATTTACAATTTATTATTGAATGATTTGAAACTGTATAAAAAATAATCAACTTCAATTAATTTTTTGTTACCAATAGGATCTTGATTTAAATTATACCGGTCAGTGGCCAGTTTATTTAAAAATTAATGTAAAAAACCAATTAATTATAAATTTCAATTAGTGCTTTGTAATCAATGGAATTTCAATTCGGGACTACAGCGATCAGTGGCATTTGATTATCGACCCCTTGGTCATCATTGAGCCCATTTAGAATTTCGTCAGCCTCCAGGGGTCGATTTCGACCCCGCCGGGAACCCGCGTTCTCGATCGTCGCTCCCGCAAACAAGACCGCCAAAGCTCTTCGCCTTCGCGCAGAAAGCCCCTCTCACCGCCGGCCACAAAGCATTCTCGGCTGCTTCGGGCGAGAGGATTTTCTCAAATCGATCCACTTCTTGTAGACCGCTCGTCCCAAGTAGGTCGCTTGGTTGGCGAGGGGGTGGGGTAGAGGGGGGGGGGCTGAGGCGCTGAGCACGTGGGCGGCAGGGAGACTCAGCGAGCGCAACAAGTAGTTTCGCTCAGTCCGATGCGCTAAATCTTCTCGTGCGATAAAGCACCTACTTTATTTATTTATTCATTTAAGAATTATTCATTTATCGTTTCATTCGTTTATTTAACGTCGGGTAAACCGCGGTGTATTGAACTTGGCTGTCCGGGATTAGCCTCGTCACAGTCGGTCGGGCTGATGTTTCCGCCATCATGTTGTGGCCTTCTGAGTTAAACTGCTGGTCGAACCGTGGTGTGGTTAGGATTCGCCTACCCCCCCCCAAAAAGATGTATTTAATTTGTCGATATTTTCTAGCAGAAACATCGATATTATAACATCTATGTTTTGCCTCCAATGTTTTCTTCAGATCAATTTTTAACACAGAATCATCGATGATTAAAACAAAATTATCATTTAAATATAATTCCCAGAATCTATTTTTTCTTTTCTTTTGGATTACTGGCAAATACCAGCCTTTCACAACTGCCATTATTGTCGATCCACAGACGAAACCGTTTGCTATTCTCAACCTTTCTCCAATGTCATTACTTTTTTTGATTATTATTTTCTTGGTAATACGTTTAAACTGCATTTTGAACCTTGACCACAAAGAAAATTAATTAAAATGACAGTCAAACATAAGGCAGAATATACATTAAACTAATATTGACATGTTATGAATCACATTAGAACCAATACATTTTACGTCGATATATTTCATCATATTTAAAACATCGATATTTCAAACATCAATGTTTCTGTCGATGTTTTCATCGACATCGAAAACCTTTTATTGATGTATCAAGTATTTGATTGAAGTATTGATGTTTTGCTACAATTAGCCATCACTAGGGGGTAGTTGTCAGACTGCACATCTTTCATCCACACTCCGGTCGACCCACGTAAAATTCATCACTAGGGGGTAGTTGTCAGACTGCACGTCTTTCATCCACACTCCGGTCGACCCACGTAAAATTCATCACTAGGGGGTAGTTGTCAGACTGCACGTCTTTCATCCACACTACGGTCGACCCACGTAAAATTTCTGGTGGGCAAGGAGAATTTGCCATAGGTTTTGTCGGAGTTCTCCCGGTTTTATTCCAACCTACATCACCATTTACATCGTAATGTCACATTCATCAATCCATTGCAAAACACTCACCCAATTTAGGTATTGGCTTTTCGCCTGCGAATCGGTATAATAATAAAGATACTGTCTTCATGCTAGCCTAGACAGATAATGATAAAGAGAAATCTGCTCTAAAGACCACCGTCATTAAGCGGTTGCCTCGTTTAATGGGTATTTTTTCTTGGAACCGGTTGATTTCTCCGTAAGACACTAGTAAATATTTGGCGGTCATCTCACCCTCAGTTAGCGGCCAGGCACATTTCGTGGAATGCTTTGTAATAAAAGGTCACGTTTAGGAATTTTGAGGAGTAGTAGTAGAATAAGATCGGATTATATTTAACTACGCTTCAGTACAATTTGGTGGCAAAGTTTTACAACATAAAATAATAACAATGGAGTAATAATAATAATAATAATAATAATAATAATAATAATAATAATAAATATCATTTAATATTATATACGACAGTACTCTAGTTCACTGCACTATACTGTCCCACTTTGTTTAGCGCAACTTGACGCCTTTCACAACACCACTGGAATGCAGGACACTTTAAAATTGTTACTTTTTAACTATTAAGTCTCTAACGTTTCTTCATCGGCTATCACTAAACCAGTTTCATCTTATTTCTAAAACTACGAGCATTGCGAGGACGAATTTGGAAAATTGCTGCAGAGAAAAACTGCTACAATCTCTTATTTAGCACTGGCGTCTTCAACCAAACTCTCGCGCACGAGATGACCTCCATGCCTTTGTATTTCCTCTTTCTTCATGTTCATTTCGCACATTGAGATGTGGGCAACAAATACGCTGTGGGCATAGGGTCTACCCCTTCTTCTCGTATTTCGGCGAATTGATAAACACGAACACTAAATTTTAATGCTCACGAATTCAATATTGGAGGTTACTAAACCAGTCTGAAAACATAGATGTTGTAAACCATCGATGATTTTCAGTCCATGTATTTTTGAACATGATGTTTCAATTTTGAACATCGATATTTGCTAACATCGCTGTTTTGTTATCGATGTCGCACTCCAGAAGCCTCGTCATCGCACTGAGCTGATCGCCGTCACACCGTATGCTCAGCCAACCGTTGGCTCCCCCCCCTAAGAGCGTAACATTAAAAACAGGGTGAAAGCCACCCGACAGCTGTAACAACACAGGTTTTGCTGACGTCACGGAGGAGTAGAGGGTCAAAGGGCAGGGCTACTTCTTGCGAAGCGAGAATGGTGTAGGGTGGTAAGATGAGTTAGAGCACTGTAGGTCGGTGTACAACTATGTAGGACAATGTAGATCAGTGTAGAATGGCATAGCTGTAGGATAGTGCAGATTGGAGTAGGATGGCGAGAGATTGTTTACGACGTTGTAGAACGACGAAGGATGGAGTGGTTGGTGAACGACAGTGCAGTAGGATGTATTTCTCGTTCACTTTACATTTGCAGACGGCAGAATTAGGAACTAATGTTGTTTTGAAAGTGAAGGCCCGAACACACAAACGAGAATACACGAAAGACCCCGATGTCAATCAGCATCTGACCAATCAGCTGTCTCCGAAGGCAGCACAAGCGCTACGGACACAGCTGACGAATTATGCCTTTCTGACAGTGAGCTGGAGTCGCGCCCTTCAATGATTAAGGAAATATACAATAAAATAGATCACAGCACACGCTATTCACAACATTCACGTACAATATTTGTATTTCTTCTTTGCACTTATATACTGCTACGTTATGTTCTTGCCCCGCCGGGGTTCTGTGTGCTGCTCCCCACCATCTATATCATATTAAACGGTCAGTATCTACTGCAGACGCGCGTTTCTCATTCAGTCGGCGGTGACCTCATGTAAATAGATCGCAGCGCTCCGTCTGCAAATGTAAAGTGAACGAGTAATAGATTCCAGCAGATTGGTGTAGATCGGTTTATATAGGTCAGTGCGGGTTCGTGTATGTCGCTGTAGATCGGTTTAGGGTGGTGGGTATCAATGAAGAATGGTGGACGTCGGTGTAGGATGATGCAAGATTAGTAAAGTAACACAGTACAGTGTGGGATTGAATAAGTGTAAGATGCAGATGTGTAAAACGGCATAGATGTTATGTACAATTGTGTAGAATGTAGTAGATCAATGTACGAGAGTGTAGTAAGTTCTAGGGCTGCATATGTCGGTGTGCTGCCTCCCCCCTTATACACCACCTGTTGGTTTTTACTATTTTTTGGGTTGAACGTTGTTCTGCCCTTCATCTCCCTTTTTCCCTCCCATCACCCTTTCTCACTGTTTCTCCCTCCTTCCCTCACCATGTCCCTGTCTGTCTGTCTGTCTGTCTCTGCCACTCTCTGTCCCTCTCATTCACATTTATTTACAGATTCTGCACGTCTCTAAGCAGGTGAGGTAACATCAGGAAGCGTCGGACCAGCAAAAATGTAATAGAAGAGCTCATTCTATAGACTACGGTGTGAGAAACGTTCCTTTAAGGCCAAAGGCCTCATCATTTTAGTTTTTAAGGCCCTAGAATGCCTTGTTTAGGAGTTATTGAACGATATAGATTAAAAAATTGCTGACGAGTGTTTGCGGGTTGCATTTGACGTGAATATTTAGTTTAGAACAAAACTAAATGTAGTGGAGTTACAACAGAATTAATAGCACATAAACCTTCTGGGTAAAAAAAACACGTAGAGGTGGCAACTTTCATGGAGATCGGTCCAACGGTGTCGGAGTTTAGTTCTTACATACACACCAACATCCAGTCTTCTACATATAGATAAACAAAAATCAATACAAAGTCGATGCAAGTCGACGCAGAACGGCGTTCGGAAGGGTGTTGTTGGCGCGTCAACGGCGGGGAATCGTTCTGCCGGCTAACCCCTGGTCCAACGCGGAAAGGCGGGCGCCTTCCCCTCCCACTCGCTTCCCCCACTCCGCAATCACCCCCTCCCCCACGTCGCCCCCGGCAGCCCAGACGCCGCGGGCGCCTGCACTGCTACACCCTCGCAGCGACACACCGCGTTCCAGGTTCCAGGACGAGCCCCTGCAGAAGGGATGGAACATCCATTCACAGCACACACGGTACAAATTGAATTGAATTGATGCCTTATTTTACGTGGCGAGACTCAGGCCATGAGGTCTGTTGTTCCGTCTGACCACGCAAATTTCGCTACGCTCTTTCACCAACTAGCGGGGAAAGAAGGTATTCCTTGGGCGACGAAACAGGCGATTTTGAATTTAGCTCAGAGGCGTCATTTAGGCTTGAGGATCTTTTACATGCAAGTAATTCTGCTAACATGGGACAGCCGGCTTTACTTCCCCTCCGAAGGATTTTTTCGCCCTTAAAAATCCATGGCTTCGATCGGGTTTGAACCCGATTGGGTATAACAGTCCGATACGATAACCGTTACACCATCGGCGCCACAAACATCATACATGTGTACCATACATTATGTAAATGCAATAAAGTAAATGTTAAGCCAGAATGAAAAGTATACTTCTAGAGCAGTCTAATAGAACGGTTCAACTATTTATGAAAAATCTATTATTTTCAACTGTTCTACATCTATACAATGTTCTAATGCTATGTTCTAAATCCATACAACACGGCCACATTGTACACTGTCGCGAGTACACAAGAATACAGTAAAGAGCCTGATATGTGAAGAATACTGTAACCCAAAAATTGCAATAATTTGTTACGGCCAAATGGTTCTATGCTACGTCAAACGCTAATGAACTATAAGTCAAGCATATTCAAGACAAAAAAAACGCTCTCAATTGGCTCCTGAGAGAAGCATAATGGATTTAACGAGATTGATGTTATGGAAGGGTAGGAATTATAATTACAGAACGATGAGAGTCCATAAAGGCCTTCATTATTTCTTAAACATGTTTGGTCTAAAGTTGGATATTCTAGCATATCGTATCATTTGATGCTAATATTTTATTGCCACTCAACTGCAAGGTCAAAAGTCAAGGAATAATGAACCGGAATAAAGAATTGGAATACGAACCCATCATCATTTATATTTTAAGCTTCGACAAGAGTTTTGCCATACGTTTCATTGCCCCATTTACTACAAATTTAACACAATATGTTATCCACTTTTTCGTTCCTCATTGTCCCCATATAATATCCCCATTAGCTACAATAATCCAGCTTTCCGGGACATTTGTGTATACACAAAGTCATTAGGTAGGAAGATAAATTAATTCTATCGAGAGTGTACAACAGATGTAATTTTGCTTAGTACTATAAAATCAAATCTGTAACTCGATATAGATTCTAGGGATCTAGAAAGACGTGAGCGGACCTTCTTTTCACATTTTACTGATTTTTCACGAAAAATTGATTATTATATCCACGCCGAAGAATTAGTCCACCTCTAGCCACTCCACCCAGCTCACCAGCTTCGTCATTCCCTATTACGTAATTTAGGCATGAACAATATAGTTCAACAAACGCCAAAAATGTCAATTACATTGTTAGAAAATGTTCTCATAAGTAATTTGATCAGTGCAAAACTTCTAAAAATGTGCAATTTATTACGTGACTGAACAAAGTTTTCCTCTTAAACTTCATAGCTTTTGAAGAGCTCAAGACTTACATTAAAAAGTTTCACATAATATATTATCAGTCAGTGGTACAACTTGGAGTCGTACGAACATTCCGCACAGTGTTGTTTTTTAATTTTTTAAAAAGTGTCATAGTAGAAGCGAACTTCTAACGGATAGTCCATGAACTTTTCGTTACAGCATTATAGGCCCACTACTGTGCGTGAATAAACATTCTAGCCGATATAGTGGCCGAGATCGCTAACACAGTAGTAATGTAGCCACCTCGGACCGAAGGATCGCGGGTTCGAGTCCCGCCTCGGGCATGGTTATATTTGTGTTCCGTCCTTTCACTCCCTATCAACACCATATAATTTCATCTTCACAGTTACCATAACGCTAAACCCAACCTAGATGTTGACTAATGACCTAGAAGTAGATGCGACCTTAACCAACAAAAAACATTCTAATATTGCTAAACGTTGAAATTAAATCACAGACATTCAAATGGTCACTTTGATTTTATCCTGGAATATTATTTCATTATATCAGTGGAATATAATATTATATCAGTGGAATATCCTGGAATATTATTTCATTATATCAGTTCATTTAATTTAACTTTCACCAGATTTCGATGCCCTGCTCGTATCACAACTCCCACGCTTCGACATAGGGGTTGCCAGAAGAGCTAAATCTCCAAAAATGCAATTGAACATACACGTACAGAATCGTGAGGATAGATCAATAAAAGTGAGTTTTTTTACAGTGCCAACGTTTCAGTCATTTACTTGGCCTGCTTCAGGGCTATAAATATACAAAATAGCACGTGCCCCTAATAGCAGGTTAACGCTATTTTATACATTTATATTATGAGGTGAAAATCAACATAACGCAATTGAAAGATCAAAAAGGTCTCACTTACTAGAATACTCACGAAGGAACATAACTCGGGCCCCCACGTGTCGCTGTCTTTCCCCCAAATATCCGCAAAAGTCCCACACCTCTTCTGGAACATGAAAACCTGTTTTTAAGGGTCTATGACGCATGCGCGATATCCGAGTTATGCGCGATAGTAATGTGTGATCCAGCAATCTCCTCCTTACATCATTGTTACGTATCTAGTGACTTATGTCCCACCACAGTTTATGCTCCCGTAGGCTCTGCTATCGTAGGTATTTCCTATATAATTTCAGATATGGCTGCTTTCCACTTACTCACCATCGCTGATCGTTCTCTTCACTTTTGAAGATTGTCAAATAAAACACTTAAAGCTCCAAGAAAAAGAAAATATATAGTTCGAAAGTTCTGGATCGACAAACTTACCTGCTCCGCTTTCGCGGATATCTTGTTCTGCATTCTTGAACCACCGATTAATTATATATCTAATACCTTCACCAAAGTTTCAGCAATCTTCTAAACTCTTGAAGACGCTACTAATTGGGTGTATTAACAAGAATTTCACTTTAATTATCACGACGTAATTGTCAGGTGTCCATTTCTTTCGAACTCTAGTAGTTAGACTCCTCCTAGACAAACTTCCCTCTATAGCAACCCATTACATTAGTTCTCTTACGAGCTCAATATTAGCTGACATTAGTTCGTTCTCTTACGAGCTGATACACTCGTACCAAGTTCTATTTTCATTTCGTAACAGTCATCAAATGCAAACATCGACTCAGTTTCGTCTTGGAACTGTTGCCCACACAAGGGCGGATCTAGCCGATCATTTTGGAGGGGGCCATCGTAGATTTTTGTTAAATAATAAACATGTTTGTTTTTATATTGTACATTGTTTATGTACTGTAGATGTGGTACTATACAATATTGTTGTTTAAATAATTACATAATTCGAACATATAAATATTGAACAAATAAATATTGAAATAGGAAGGTAAGCGAAAACTCTTTTTTGGGGGGGTGGGGTGGACATGCCCCCCCCCCGCCGGATCCGCCAGTGTTCCCACAGAGGGAGAAGTAATTCTCTCCTCAGCAGTAGCACACTCACAGGATTGTACGTCGACGGTTTCTTATCTCTACATACAAAACTGGATGTTGGTATATAAGAGCTAAACCACGACACGGTGAGACCAATCTCCATGAACTTTTATGTGTTTTTTCACCGAGAAGGTTTATGTGCTGTTAAAGTGTTACTACATGGCGCTGTAGAACAAAACAGAATATTCACGTCAAATGCAACCCGCAACACATTCGACAGGATTTTGAATTTATATCGTTAAATAACTCTTAAATGAGGCGTTCTAGGTCCTTAACTAAACTAAACTTTTTAGGCCTTTGGCTTGAAAGAAACGTTTCTCACACCATAATCTATATAATGAGCTCTTCTCGAACATTCTATTACGTTTTTGCTGGTCCGGCGCTTCCCGATATTACCTCGCCTGCCCAGATACATGCAGAATCTGCAAGTGAATGTGAATGAGAGGGACAGAGAGCGGCAGAGATAGAAACACAGACGGACAGGATGAGGGAAGGAGGGAGAGACAGTGAGAAAGGGAGATGGGAGGGGAAAGATGGAGATGAAGGGCAAAACAACGTCTAGTGGGTTTTCCTAGTAAACTGTAAAAAACCGGCATCTATTGGGGTCGTATTATATATTAAGAGGATATTTCCTCTTTTTCGAAAGAAAGAAGGAAAAAAAAACCGCAACCCGGCTCGTAATCGGCGCTGGTTCCGGAGCGCGCCGCAATCCGGCGGCGACGGGGACGACGCAATCGCGGAGCGAATAATGCCCGCGCCGACGGCGGCGGTGACGAGGGTGGGGGGGAAGGGGCGTGACGAAAAGGGGAATCCCCCGGGGCGCCTGGGGAACCGCATCCTCCCGCTCCGCTGCGCGCCGGATATCGACCGCCGACGCTGCCCCGCCCCGCCCCTCCACGCCCCGCCCGCGCGCCCACGCGCCCGCGCCCGTCGCGGCCAGAGCGCAGCCCGCGATCGCCCCTGCCGGCGGCTCCGCCTCCGCGCGCCCGCCCACGCCCTCGCCGTTACCCTCGCCCGCACCGGTCACGCCGGGTTCACGATTGCTCCTGCCGGCGACTCCGCCTCCGCGCACCGGCGGCATAGCCCACGGCGTCGCCCACGGCGTCGCCCACGGCGTCGCCCACGGCCTCGCCCACGGCCTTGCCCACGGCCTCGCCCACAGTCTCGCCCACGGCGTCGCCCACGGCGTCGCCCACGGCGTCGTCCTCGGCCTCGCCCACGGCCTCGCCGACGGCCTCGCCCACGGCCTCGCCCACGGCGTCGCCCACGGCGCCGCCCGCCCGCCCGCCCAAGCCCTCGCCGTTGCCCTCGCCCGCACCAGTCACATCGCGCCGGGTTCACCAACGCCCCTGCCGGCGACTCCGCCTCCGCTCGCCGACGGCATCGCCCGCGCCGTCGCCCGCCCGCCCGCACCCTAAACGCCGCCCGCCCCCATGAGTCCGTCACATCGCGCAGAGTTCACGATCGCCCCTGCCGGCGATTCCGCCTCCGCTCGCCCACGGCCTCGCCCGCGCCGTCGCCCGCCCACCCGCCCACGCTCTCGACCTAGTAGAGGAGTTACTCTAAGAAGGGGCAACTTTGACACGTCGCAAACCAAATGAAGATCATACAGGGCGATGACATTGCAAGAAATAATGATGAATCCATTTACAAATGAGCTTACTGGAAACGGAAGAACTGGCAAAATGAGTGCATGGACCAAACCTTCAATTATGTTGGCAGCAGTGGGCAAACAGCAACTGTCACAATAGTCATCTCTCTATACCCTCGCCCGCCCAAGTCACATCGCGTCGAGTTCCACGATCGCTCCTGTGGGCGACCACACGCCCTCCGCCTCGCCCGCACCACCACCGTCGCCCATTCCCGCGACTCTCACCCAGTGCAGAGTCCGCGCTCGTCCCTGCTGACGACTGCGTCTCCACCCGCCTGCCGGCCCACACCAGCAGGAGAGCACACGGCCGCGCCCGCGCTCTCAACGCCGCCCACGCCCGTGCCCTCGCCGTTACCTTCGCCCGCACCTAGCAGAGTCTGCGATCGTCCCTGTCCGCTCGCCCATGATCTCGCCCGCGCCGTTACCCTCGCCCTCGACTAACAAGCTCGCACCTCGACTACCAAGCTCGCACCTCCATTACTAAGCCCGCATCTCGACTACCAAGCCCGCACCTCGACTACCAAGCTCGCACGTCGACTACCAAGCTCGCACCTCGACTACCAAGCTCGCACCTCGACTACCAAGCTCGCACCTCGACTACCAAGCCCGCATCTCGACTACCAAGCTCGCACCTCGACTACCAAGCTCGCACCTCGACTACCAAGCCCGCACCGCGACTACCAAGCTCGCACGTCGACTACCAAGCCCGCACCTCGAATACCAAGCCCGCACCTCGACTACCAAGCTCGCATGTCGACTACCAAGCTCGAACTTCCATTACCAAGCTCGCACGTCGACTACCAAGCCCGCACCTCGAATACCAAGCCCGCACCTCGACTACCAAGCCCGCACCGCGACTACCAAGCTCGCACGTCGACTACCAAGCCCGCACCTCGAATACCAAGCCCGCACCTCGACTACCAAGCTCGCACGTCGACTACCAAGCTCGCACCTCGACTACCAAGCTCGAACTTCCATTACCAAGCTCGCATCTCGACTACCAAGCTCGAACTTCCATTACCAAGCTCGCACCTCGACTACCAAGCTCGTACCTCGACTACCAAGCTCGCACGTCGGCTACCAAGCCCGCACCTCGACTACCAAGCCCGCACCGCGACTACCAAGCTCGCACCTCGACTACCAAGCTCGAACTTCCATTACCAAGCTCGAACTTCCATTACCAAGCTCGCACCTCGACTACCAAGCTCGCACCTCGACTACCAAGCTCGCACCTTAAGAGTCCATCATCGCCCCTCCGCCTCCAAACGCCCTCCGCCTCGCCCGCGCCACCGCCAGCGCCCACGCCCATGTCCGCGACACTCATGCCGAGTCCCCGCTCGATCCTGCAGACGACTCCGTCTCTACCCGCCCGCCCACGCCTCTCAGATACTAATGCGACATCGGCAACAAAATATCGATGTTGGCAAACATCGATGTCCAAAATGAAAACATCGATATTAACAACACATCGAACAAAACACATCGATGTTTTTAAACGTCGATGTTTTAAACTTGGTTTAATAACCTCTAACATTAAATTTGGGCGCAACAAATATCAATTTGTCAGAGACCTATTATATTAATTTATAAATAAAATTGAACTTAAAACAGTTAAAAACGCATATGCGAAATACATGAAAAGACGAAGGTTGTCAGGGTGTCAGATCATTTCGGGCGGCAAACAGTCTGCTCAATGAAGACAGTGCGCGAAACCGCGTTCGTGTGATTCGAACACATAAATAGTGGTGCCTTCAGTTATTGTCATATTTTGACTTTTACAAAATTGTGATTTTGGGAGTTTTTAATCCAGGGACGAAACATCGAAAACGTAAAAACACGAGCACAAAACATCGATGTTCAAAAATAGACTTGAATACATCGATGTTTAAAACATCGATATTTTATAGAAAAAATAGACATTTTCAAAATATCGACATCGATGTCACATTCCTACTGTCACACCGTACCGCAATCACTGCTTCCGGCGATTCCACATCAGCCCGTGAGCTCCCGGTCTCGCCCGTGACCTCACCGTCGCCCACGCCCACGCCTTCGCGCCTCCCCTCGCCCTAGGCCTCGCCCGCACCCCACGCCCGTCAAACCGTGATCGACCCCCAGGACCCCAGCGACCGCCCCTGATATTCGCGGCAAGCAGAACTAAAGCTGTGCTCTTATGCGTACCAACATGAAGAACCAATGCCTAGCTTCGTA
Organism: Acheta domesticus; assembly: GCA_031308135.1. Taxonomy (NCBI): domain Eukaryota; kingdom Metazoa; phylum Arthropoda; class Insecta; order Orthoptera; family Gryllidae; genus Acheta; species Acheta domesticus. The sequence goes on along the minus strand of JAHLJT010005437.1, from coordinate 86,146,586 downwards.
AGGAAAAAAACTGCGTCCAAAGGGTATTCTATAAAAACGAATTTATTTCGCAGAAAAATTATTTTAAAATTAAGACGTTTATGGAGAAACGGATGTCGTCAATTGATTAAGCGACACTGATATGGTATTAATATTATTTTAATGAAAGCATTCCTCAAATTTTAGTCAAAATACTGATGATCGTCGCATGGTCGAAAAACACTTTTGACTAAATAAATATCCATACATTATCTGTTTTACTAATCCACTGAAATATATATTACCAAACAAGTAAACGCATACTATTTTTGAACGTTGCGCGATCTCATTCACAACATATTTCCTTCGTGTGCTCTTCCCTAAGTGGTTTGTTCCGAAACCTTACGAGTGCAGATCTCTCACGTCAGAAGACACGTGACAAAGGACGGATATAAGAAATAATCTGAGTCCTTCTTGAATGTCTCCATCCATGTAGAGAATGCTTCCAAAGTTTCGTCACCTGTATTATCACCTTACAGAATTCTGGCAAACTCTAAAATATCCTACAAAATAATCTTTATGTTTCTTCAATATTGCAGCCCGGACATATTGATTAAGCAAACAAACATTAAAGAATACGAATCGCATTCGTATGTTACTTTTTGACATAAGAAATTATGACAGTTTCAATGGAAAATAAAATTCCATTACAGCAAACTTTTATTTTCACGTTTAATATTATTTGGATATACGTATTTTAGAGTGAGTGGCCTTTGACATTTTGTCACAAAGACCCATAGAGACACAATGTCTTTGAATAAAATAATATCACAAATATTTTTAACAATTTCATTTTTAGGAAACAATTGTCACGAAGAACAAATATTCCACAATAATTGTCAAGAAGAGCATCCACGCCCGGGTTCTTCTGTTAACCAGACAGATACACTGTACCATCTGAGGTACGGAAGCAAATAGTACATTCGTGATAACGTAACGATTTTATAAAGCTCATCTTCTTAAATACAATAGATATGAAGGACGAATTGCTTTTGCAGATTTTTTCCCCCTTTATCATTTAATTTTAACTCGCCAAACCAAACAAAAACCGATTTGTTCATTTCAATTTTAGAAAGACAATTCAATAACACATTGTTTTACCAACCAAACAAGACACGATTATCAATTTTACAATTCCTGTTCTGTCATGAAATCTACTTCTCTCCTAACGAATTCCATTTTCCTATTCTCCTGAGAAAATACGAGACAGTAAGAGAAATAACTGTTGTACGCCAACAAAGGCATGATCTTGCATTCCAGTAAATCAAAACACTAAATCATTCACGTTCTCGGCGCATTAAAAGCAAGATGTACCACATTCTACGCCACATCCCACCAAAAACAAAAAGGTTTTCTTAGGAAATTTGCACAATATTGCACCTTCGGCATCAGCAAATTTCGATATTACTTAACCCATTAAAAAAATCAACTTTCAAAATCGCAAGAACACTTCTTTTGCGCAACCCCGAATATATTCTGAGCCAGATTATATTAAGTATCACCGAAGTATAGCACTCACCACTGCCACATGGATACCTTGACGGGCAAAAGCAGTACTCACCTGCAAAGAAAAACAAGCATGGTTTAGTAAATTATTAATTCACATCTTTACACGCTAACACAGCACAATCACACTGACACAAGTATCGACATGAAGGGATAGCACCTGGCGATCTCCAATTTCTGAAATAGAAGTTATTCACAATGCAACTAACCCACTACAGGATACGAGTATCAAAAGAAATTACGCAGATGTATACAAGGAATACGGGGATAGGAGATGCTCTTGAAAATGTGGTGGAAGTCAGTAGTAATAAAATACTTCTTTCTTAAGGTAACAAAAGAAGGTACACAACTGCTCCAGTACCGTTCATTACAGCTATAACATTATCGGTGATTTGTTAGAGTCAAAAGCATATTAACAATAATAATAATAATAATAATAATAATAATAATAGTAACAATGCCGATCCGATGGTCGAAATTGCTAAGACAGTAGTGTCGTGGCGGTCTCGGACCAAAGGATCGCGGGTTCGAGTCCCGCCTCGGGCATCGTAGTGTTGCCAATGACTCAGTATGTTTGTGTGTGTCTATTTCATCATCCGTCATCATGATTTCATCCCATCCCCCAGTGTTAACAACCCTGGGGTATAATAATCATGTCTGAGCCCCGTTGGGATGCACGTATCGCGTAGCCCCATGATGGCCGATTCGCGAAACATAATAATAATAGCCGGTCCCGTGGCCGAGATCGCTAAAGAAGTAGTGTTGTGGCGATCTCGGACCGCAGGGTGGGGGGTTCCAGTCCTGTTCGAGACTGAAAGGACACAAATACAACCATGTCCGAGACGGGACTCGAACCCGCGATCCTTCGGTTCCAGATCACTACGACACGATGGCTTAGCGATCTCCACCAGGAATTGGCAGTCTTAAGATTTTGATTTGAAATATTTGTAACAAATTCAATGCGGCTGAAATCCATACAGGACTGAAAATATCTCCATCGATGGCGCAACGTTATACTCCGGTTTTCCTTTCTTGGCGCACGGGGGGGGGTGTCATCAAAATGGAATATCTCACGGTAGTTCGCGTCGTTCTCCAGGAACCGCATGATCGATACAGTCGCGATCATGCGACTCCTAGCGGCACAACCGAGAACGACGCGAAATACCGTGAGATATTCCATTTTATTGACACCCCCCCCCCCCGTGCGCCAAGAAAGAAAAACCGAAGTATAATCGAAGGAGCCACACAGGTCAGAAATGCATGCGTCGTTTGCTTGTGTTTGCACGCGGGTATCTCGCAGCCGCGACGCAGCAACTGGCGGCGTATCGGTCGGGCTCTCAGTGTCAACAGCGCGCGACAACTGTGGACGTGTGAAGGAGCTATTCACATGCAGCAGCTTTGTACACACCCCGCAGAACGACGCGACGCGACGCGAGCCAAGGACACGGCGAAACAGTTGCCCACACCACCAGTTGCTACGATTTTTCAGAACAACTACAGGACACGACTACCTTGCCAGCCACCTGCACCGTATAGGGGTCTTCGAAACCGACGCATGTGTTCTCTGTAATGGTCCAAAGATGGATGCAACACACCTTCCGATGTGTCCAGCCCTGAGTGCCAACACAAACTCGGCAGAGGACGACTTCTACAGAGAGACAGCCCGTCTACACTGGTCAGCGCGTCACCAAATGGCTAACCTGCCAAGGGTGGGCGTTGGCTAGTAAGTAAGTAAGTAAGTTGCTACGATGGGTTGGTGAGAAATTATGGTAAAGCTTGTAGACCAATTGAAATTTTGTTCCTGATTGTCAGTATATGGTTCTTAATAATAAAACTTATGACAATACTTTATTGTTCACATTTGCATACAGAACACAACGTTTCGTAGCTTGTTTAGTTTCATCATCAGGCTCCTTAATAAAGGGAACTGTTGTCCAATTTTTAACGGTCAAGCACTCGAGGACACATAGTGAACACAACAGCTACCTCCCCAGAGGACTCAAGAATATAAACTGTCCCGGGAGACAGTTTATTTCTTACCCCGAGGGACAGTTTATATTCTTGAGTCCACTGGAGAAACTAGGTCCTCTGCAGCATGTTTCTTAAAAATTTTATTTTATTTTTTATTTGAGATTGCATCAACTACTAGGTCATCAGCGACCACTATTGGATTTAACGTTACGGTATGAGGATGAAACGATATGGTGATGATATGCGGTGAAAGGATGAACACGTACAACCATGCCCGAGGCGGGACTCGAAACCGGCACCCCTCGGTCCCAGATCAGTACGGCACTACTGCTTTAGAGATCTCGGCCACGGGGCTTACTCTGGAGCGTTGGTGACTGCGGGGACCTAGGGTTCGAGTCTCGACGTGGGGAAGGGAGGATTTTCGATACTACAATAGCTACATTGCTGAGTCGAATTTCACCGTGTGTGTAGGCCGGCTGCTTTGATCGATAGTTTTCTGTGGATTGTACGATCACCACCAGGTGAATGCCGAAGCAGTACCGTAACAAATGGGCCACAGACCACGCGCGATATTTCCTTCATCTTCCTTGTCGTATTCCCTAATAAACACACTTTACACTTTTGTCCACTACACTCCCACATATATCGGGAGATCAGTCCGGAGCTTAGAGCTTGTCCCGGCTGGGGGTTGTGCCCAACAGGGTGTCGGCCGGTGCTGGATCTCAAGTTCTACCGAGGAGGAGGACACTCGACCATCTCCTGGGATAAAACATTCACTACACTTACGGGAATAATGTGCCAAGTAGTCTCGCGCCCGGAATCAATTCTAACTTTCCCGTAGTTCATTGTTGTACACAGCAATTTTTCGTTTAAAGATGCAAACAGAAGAGGATCCTGAAGTGGTGTGCTCCGTTACAATTCTCACCGGTATTGCGAGGGCATGGGGTTGCATGTTCCACTACAGCTGCCATTTCAAATTTTAAAGTATGGAAGATGTTTATTGCAGTTACGGGTGATTATAAGTCACAGCCGTTTTTGGGAGGGAGCAATCTCGCCAAAGTTAATTAGCAAGTAAACAGGAAACATTTGTAAACCTGGGTCGAGTACACGAAGCATCGAAATTCTGACGCTTGACACAATGCTTACGATCAAGAACTGAATACTGAGCCAGATAGAGGTCGGTTGTTTCCTATTCCAGTAAACAGGATACGTATCAATCTCCATTTCATTATGCAGTCGTACCACGCGCTTCCCTGTTGACCCGGTGGTTTCAGCCAACAGACTCCATTCACGCGCTTCCTTTCGGCAAACGATTTCGCGAGTTTTGGTGAAAGCTTGCAATCAGCAGCTCTGCCACCCACGCTAAAATTTCAAAAATCGTACCGGCTGAGGCGACTGATGGCAACAACAGATGTCACTGCAGTTCCTCTGACCGGGAGGTCCTAGGTTCCACTACCGACGGCGGCAGGATTTTCGACACTAGCCTGTTAGCTAGGTCGAATTCAGTCTCTTGTCTGGAGGAGAATTCTAGCGGCCGTCTGCTCTGATCGGTAGTTTTCAGTGGTTTCTCCGACCAGTACCAGGCGAATGCCGGAGTAGTACCTTAAAAAACGGGCCACCGGTCACGCGCGATCTTCCTTGTCATGTCCTCACGTCTTACGCACACACCTACATATACTTTACTACCGAACATGCCGGGAATCCTGTCGGGAACCTAGAGCTTGTGCCGACTGTGGGGGGTGCCTCGTTGGTGGAGATACTTGGTAGGGGAAAACTCCACTAGCCGAGGGTAGGTCGGCGCCGGATCTCACCATTTAGCGGGGGAAGACCACCTCACGAGGAAATAACACGCACTACCCTTACAGAACCAATGACCTTAGCAGTTGACACGCTCCGAATCACTAATCAATCAATCCAAAAATCTTTCTTCCTCAAAAGATGCGTGTAAATCTTAGAAATTCTACAAGCACTTTGGAATTGCTTTTTTATTTTTCTAGAGAAAAGAGAGATTTTTTTCATGTCGTTATCACGTCCTAAAATTTGCTATTTATACTTCAAATTTCACGGCCTAAATATTTGAATAGTGGTCTTGATGATCCTTTTCGAAACATTTAATGTCCTAGAACTTTGGGAGACTAATCACCGATAAGATGAATTCGAAACTTCCCTCGCAATGCAACCGCTGTACTCAGTAGCTTGAAAAAGAATATTGCAACTAATTTCCCCTCTCACTTATCACAGGAAACCAACATTCACGATCTATTTTTGAAGCCGGAAAAAGTACTCCACTGCTTTGGCATGATATGTGGCAACATCGGATGTGCAAAAAACGCTCCACGATGACAAATGACTGAGAAAGGCCGCAGTTTCCGTGAAGGAAAGTGGTAGTTCCAACCGGTTGTACCACACACTTGGAACTTCGCAAAGAGGACATTGAATATTTGGAGCGAATCTAAAACAGGGAGTCCGGACTGGTAGACGTTCCTGCGCTTTACGAACTTCGAGTAGCTTTTTGCTTTGTCGCTACGGAGTAGAGAGAAAGTTATGTAATACCGCGCGAAATATCGGCAAATTTTCGGCAGAAAAACCCTTATTGGCCCTGGTAACGAAAAAGTGGATGAATCCAGATGCTAAATTTAGGGGTGGGGATTCTCTGACACGTGGTGTAGCCAGAGTTTTGTTTTGAGAGTCCCTGTTTTGTCCATGTTTTGAGGGTCGTTGATACCGAAAAATCGAATGACGGATAAACATCTGTCCATCTATATTTTAATTTTGGGAGATACTGTATATGAAGCCCCTGTGACATTTTCCAAATTTAAAAAAAAATCAATTTTTTTGATTAATTTTTTTTCTTGTACAGAGTAAAGGACGTTTAAGAGGATGGTGCAGGTCTCATGTTCGTCTTCATGTTCGTTTGATTTTCCGAAAGTTGAAGAAGTACAAACTTTTTTCGGAATCTTCCTTCAACTAAAATATTAAAGATACAGATGTTTAGCCTTAATAAATTATGTTTTTAACGAGAGATTTTGAAATAAGGTCACGTATAATTTTTCGAAAATTTGAGTACATTTCGCGTAATGTTGCGTGAAAATACGGGCCAGAAATTACGTGTTGTTGAAGCACCACTAGTTTTCATTGTGTGAATCAATACGAGTTGATACACTGGCAGAATTAAGTTACTCTGAAAAGACTCTGATATCTCATGTATTTACGGAAGAGTGTCACCGCATTTGCACTAAAAAATAAACGAAAATTCAATAAACGTAGAGAAATAAAGTCGAAGAAATTGAAACGTTTAGAATAATATTTTCTGCGAGATTCGGCGCTCAAAAAGAGGTAGACAATTTTCTCTCGTATAAACGTTTTCTTAAGTATAATATTGTAATAGTTATCCGTCTCCTCCGTTCTTAAAGGATTCTTTGCCGACACTCATTAAATGTCAATCTTTCCCAGCCATCAGAAAAACTAAGAGTTCGTGTATTCGTTATGATAAAAATGGAACTCTCTCGAAGGAAATTTCAAGCCCATAAATCTTTTTTTCAGTCAATACGGATCCCAGGCAAAGATTACGTGTTATAAGCAGGAAAATTAAAATATGTATTTCACAAGAAACAATTACTTCACTAAATTCCCACTCTTATTTCCTATTTCAAACGGATAAGTTCTAATCTCTCGAGGAATAGTCCTCAAGTTTCCTTCCTTTCCCTATTTTTTTTGTTTCAAGACAGAATTAATTGCTTTCTGTGGTGTAATAAATGACACAGTTGCATGTTCTGTCTCTTGAAGTGCTGTAGGCCGCACTAGTGGAGTTCTATTTTCGCTATGTTAAACAAGGTTTCTACTGCAACCGGACGAAAATGTACCTGCGCGAAAAGAGTGATGATTGAATGAGTGAAAGATTAAACGCAGCATTACATAACTTTCTCTCTACTACGTAAGCGGTACCGAGAAAGTAAAAAGTTGGTTGTGATTTCAACATCAATGGGACATTTTTATTAATAAGAATGTTAATCCATGATGCGTGAAGTCCGAGGATTCTTTTACATTCATACTACGCATTTTGAGCACGATTCACGAAAATAAATTTCGAATATGTACCAGATCATTTCATAAAATTATAACAGGCAGTTTATTTTTTTTCTCAAATTTTGCAACGGCGCCTCTACGACAAAGCAAGAGCAGTTAGAAATGCTCGTATTTTGGTTCCAGAATGAAGTTATTTTTACAATTAAAAGAATCACAATTTACAAAGAGCAGAATGTTTGGCCCATTTGGTTAGAACGGAAACACTTAATTTATTAAAAAAAATTTAAGTTTATTAAACAACAGTGGGTAACGCTCAAAGCCGATATAACAAAGAAAAACAGTATATACATTACGGATAAATGGAAAATATTTTCACCCTCTCGGTGATCTTTAGAACATGCAATGAGTGCTAAACGTTCAATTTTAGCACTCGTGCTAAACGTCAGACGATGCTAAGTGTTCAGATAAAACTGTGAATGTAGCAAAGTAAAGGAAGTACTTTTGTATGACCGCAACAGCTGCGGCTGACCTGAATGTATCACTGAGATTTGTACATTTGAATTAAAATAAAATGAAAGTCAGTGGGGCCAACTGAAACGTAGTGTAAGACACACGTGGTAAAGGTGATTTTATGTTGATCGTAGTGTAAGATACAGGTGATTTTATGTTGATCGTAGTGTAAGATACAGGTGATTTTATGTTGATCGTAGTGTAAGATACAGGTGATTTTATGTTGATCGTAGAATTGCGCTATTCGGCCCGTTGGACTCGTGTCTACTCGCCTCGGTATTCGTCGTGGACATTTCCAACTCGCAAAATAAAACACAATTTTACAGAAAGACAAGACTAGTGAGAGATGTTAATTCAATGTTATGTTTGTTATGTACGTTCAAACAATCACTCACATTGCTCAAGAATGTGAACTAACGTCATATCAGGGAGATGGATCAGATGTGTATACTCTTCCTCCCTCGGCGATCGAGTGGATTGAGAGGCAACCTATTAGATTGTGACTTGTGCTGGGGGACATGTGTAATTGCCATACGCTAAATAAATAAATAAATATGTACGTTCTGTATGTTCCGTGTGTGTTATGTATTCAATGGTTTTTCCCTTTTTAGCTGATAGCGAGGGACAGACCGTCAGAGGGACAGACCGTCACAGGGACAGACCGACACAGGGACAGACCGTCACAGGGACAGACCGTCACAGGGACATAGTCAGAGGGACAGACAGGCGGACAGACGGAGGGAAGGACGGAAGGAGAGGCGAACCCACGAACGAACGTTTTGCCGTCAAATGATTTTTCGGTATCAAGGGACCCACAAAATATTGATTTTGACTACACTACGTGATAAAAGAATTTTTTCTAAATTTAGCAACGGGATTTATCCACCAGAGCCCGGCAACACGTTTTTCTGTCGTAGGTTCGCCGTTTTTCTCCGCATCATTACAATACGGCATAAGCAGCCGGCGAGAAGGTAAGAAGCGAGGCGCGTGGTGACAGCGCGTGGTGGCGCGGAGCGAGCGTCGGCGGCCGGCGCGAGGGCGGCGCGCGGCGGGCGCAGAATTCCCAACGCGGCCCGCCGCCAGCCAGCCAGGATCCTCTCCGCGGCGCGGGGGCCGGGCGGGGCGGGACGCGCCGGGGCGGGCAGGCGGCGGGTTCAACGCTCGGCGCGCCGTTAGCCGACCCAACGCCGCCGCCGCCGTCGCCCTCGCCGCCGCCGCCCTCGCCACCGCCCGCGCCGCCACCGCCCGCGCCGCCACCGCCGCCCTCACCGCCCTCGCCGCCCTCGCCGCCGCCGCCGCCGCCGCCGCCGCCGCCGCCACCGCCTCCGCCTCCGCCGCCGCCGCCGCCGCCCTCGCCACCGCCTCCGCCGCCGCCGCCACCACCACCGCTGCCCTCGCCGCCGCCACCGCCCTCGCCACCGCCAGCGCCACCGCCACCGCCACCGCCGCCGCCCTCGCCACCGCCCTCGCCACCACCGCCATCTCCACCACCACCGCCACCGCCGCCGCCGCCTCCGCCGCCGCCACCACCATCGCTGCCCTCACCGCCGCCACCGCCCTCGCCGCCGCCATCGCCACCACCGCCACCGCCACCGCCGCCGCGCGGACCGACGGGCCGGCCGGTCGGGCAGGCTGCCGGCGGCGGCGGCGCCGCGCCGGGGGATGGAGAGGGGGCGGGCGGCCCAGCGCGTCAGCGGTGACGTCACACGCTGACGTCACGGGGTTGTGACGTCGCGCCCGAGCCGGCGCGCCGCGCAGTCGGTCGGGGAAGGGTGAACGGGGGCGGGGGGCGGGCGCGCGGCTGTTTTTGGAGGCGGCGGCGGCGGCGGTGTGGAGGTGATTATGTTGGTGGAGGTTGCGGTGGAGGTGGAGATCAATGTGGAGGTGGATGTGGACGTGAATGTGAATGAGCGAGAACGTGTTGTGGTTATTGTGATTGATTGATTGATTGATTGTTCGTGATTCTGGGCGCGTTAACTACAGAGGTCATTAGTCTCGTATGTGTAGTACATTTTCCTCCTCGGGAGGTGGCGGTGATCTTTACACGGGTACGGGTGGCGGTACACTTCTACATTTAAACATAACATTTTTATAGGAAACATGTATTACAAAAATCCTTATATACTAATCGATTAACCTCCCTCCCTCCGACTGTCCGTCACTCACGGTTACACTAATTTCTGTTCATCAAGCGAGACAAATGAGTTATTCCAAGAGTTTCGATCTTTTAACTATGTTCTTGCGGATCCATCCACAAGATTCTGAGAAAGTTCTCTAAAATATTGTTTTTCTTTAAAAAGCAACTAAAACGCATGTGGGGGAATTTCAGGCACCTAGAGAGGTTAATAATAGACTAACTCATTCGATTCCACTCGACAAGACAAATCGATTGGCATAATTCCTAGCCGCTTCCCTCCAGGATATTTTAAAAATCGAGAAAACCACGTGTCTAAGAGAACATTGGTGAACAGAGCTGCGGATTTCTACACTCTCTTTCCCACATTTACATGAATCGTTACGACTTTTTCATCGGATCGACGAAAATTCCGTCTATTAGAGATAGTTAAAAATATTAATGTAAAGAAACATGAATTTTAGAAAAAGTACTCATACTTTTTTCTCAGATAACAACTGTTTGTTTATCTGAATAGACGAGCCAGGCACCTTTAAAGTTAAAAAATATTTTTAGCCTGAACTTGAACCCAGTTTATTCACAATAATAGTTCATACATCACGTATCAAGATCACGAAAAGCATAGAAAACTCAACAATGTATTTACAGTTCATTCGTGAGCTTTAATGAACTGTAAATGGTATATTATTGAGTTCTGTGAGCTGTATGTGATGTTAATATAACGTGATTTGTGATATATTGTTGTGAATAAATTCGGTAGTGATTTCTATTGAGGTCTGACGAAAATGAATTGGACTAACATTTGTTATTCATGGGTTAAACATGGGTTAATGTAAAACAAATTAGAAATTGTTGACATTAGCTCTTCAATATATTCCACGAGAAAGGAGGGACAAAGGCAAGACAAAGAAGAATTGGACACCGGAACGGATTGAAGCCTAACTCTTGATGGTAGGCCAAGATTTAATTTTAATGTTAATATAGTCAATCCTTTCTAAACCTGTCCTGCAATTAATAAAATACAAATAAATATCGTAATGTTCCAGATCACATCATACAAATTACATAGCTTCTTCTACGCTTGTGTCAGTCACAGATCTTCACGTGATATCTGTAAAAAAGACAAGTTTCCTCACGCAAAATACAACAATTCTCTACATATTGCACTACACAGATAGTGCCATAAGTTTCCAACCTGGCCAAGGTAGCGCTCATCAGTGAGAACTTTCTGAGCAGTCTTATCTTTAATGAGCAGTTGAAATTCTTATCTTTAATTGTTGTAACGCTATAAGTTTGCAGTCAACATCTAACTTAATTTTGTGGAGAGAGGTACTTGAGTTGGATGCTGTGTGTGAAATCTCATGGTATTTAGCTTCTTCGCGACAACGCACCTATGCTTACTACGCAGTTTGCAAAGACTATTGTGAAGGCCTACGGCTTTAAGTAGATGGACCATTCACACTACACATCAGATTGAGCACCCAGCGACGTTTACCACTTATCAAAACTGAAGACAGACCTTCGAGGGAGATAGGTTTCAGACGGGTGTGAGGTGAAAGAAACGCTTTTTACCATTTTGCAAACAAAAATTCGGAATATTTTTTCCACAGGTCTAGAAATGTTAATATACAAATGTGAAAAGTGAGTTGAAGTAAAGGATGATTAAACTGACAAATAACGATTTTTTTTCTTCTATCAAAAATAGAAGATAGGAAAACCCGGCAGACAGTTTTGCTCTTCATCTCGTTCTTTCCCCCCCTATCTCCCTTTCTCTCTGTCTGTCTCTGCCGCTATCTGTCCCTCTCATTCACATTTACTTGTAGATTCTGCACGTCTCTGAGCAGGTGAGGTAATATCGGGGAGCGCCGGACCAGCAAAAATGTAATAGAATGTTCGAGAAGAGCTCATTTTACAGATTACGGTGTGTGAAACGTTGCTTTGAGGCCTTTGGCCTCAAAATGTTATTTTTTTAAGGCCCTAGAACGCCTCGTTTAGGTGTTATTTAACGATATAGATTCAAAACGCTGCCGAGTGTGTTGCAGGTTGCATTTGATGTGACTATTTAATTTTGTTCTACAGCGCCATGTAGTGGAGTTACAACAGAATTAACAACACATAAACCTTCTGGGTGAAAAAAACACCTAGAAATGCCAACTTTCATGAAGATCGGTCCAACGGTGTCGGAGTTTTGCTCATTTATATATATATATATATATATATATATATATAAAGAATCTGAAATATATATATATATATATATATATATATATATATATATATATATATATATCAGAAACTTAAGGAACCTACCAAGTACATGTTTCGGGCCACTTTTCCCTTCGTCTCCAGATGATTATCAAAATACCCCAGACAAATTGTGTCACATCGTCCCCCATCTCAAAATACAAAGCAACAGACTAAACGGAACACGCGAACTCGCGAGACAAGAAGTGGTTGGAAGCCCTTTGCATATTTATAATTCTTAGTCGTCCGCACGCAGGTTTTAAGTAGTTTTCAGGCACACCGCCTCCACTAGCGCCGATGACGTCACACAACGAAGTTTGCAACGCGAGCTGGTCCTTCCCGGGACGTCTACTTTTAGCCATTCTGCCAAAGTTGTCTCCGGTCCATGAAAGTACTACGCCAACTTTCACACACACATACTTCCGGGGCGTGAAATTACAGGATAATTACACGCCCCAAGATTACTCTGCGCACATCTACAATGGAGTACGAACATTTCAGAAATTACGCGGTACCGCGATGTATGGTATGTTTTTGATATTATCTACAACATCTATTGAATACTATTTTCCCTTCTCACATTTTCTACACTTGAACGCGGATACACTTTCTGAGAGTTCCAAAGTTACTGAAGTGATCAAGAAAAAACACAAAAATATAATCCAATATACTGAGGTATTCGTTTCATGGCTGACAGCCTTCTCAAAATAAACATATATTGCAACTTATTGTGATTTAGAATTGCTTTTATAATTCTTTGTTTATTGTTGTGCTAGGCTCGAAAACGCGCAAAGGTTTGTGAAGAAGTCTTAAAAACTAGTGGTGCTAAAACAGCACGCACTTTCTCCCCCGTATTTTCAGACAAAATTACACTTAAAGTATCAAATTTTCGAAAAATTGCACATTATCTCATTTCAAAATCTATCTTTAAGGGACAGATTTCATTAAGGAAAAAAATATTTCTTTAATATTTTAGTTGTAGAAAGATTTCGAAAAAAATTGAACTTTTGCGATTTTCGAAAAATAGGGTTTTTAACGAACATTAGACCTGCACCATTCTCTTAAACGTCCTTTACACTATCTAACAACAAAATTTAACGATTTTTCGAAAATTAGCGATTTTTTGAAAATTTGGAAAATGTCCCAGGAGTTTCGTGTAATGTCCCATTTTGCCATCATGCGATTTTTCGGTATCAAGGACCCACAAAACATGGATTCTGGCTACACCACGTGTTAGAGGATTTTTTTTCTAAATTTAGTAACTGGATTTATTTTGTCGTTGCCAGGACCCTGTAATAAGAGTTTTTCTGCCGAAAATTCGTCGGTTTTTTCGCGCAGCATTACGAAAGTTCCTCTCTAGTCCATAACGAGAAAGTAAAACGACATATAATTATAAAACAGCCACCGTAAACTTGCGTTACTGCGGTGTTCATTTATCACAATCTTCTTGTTACGAAAATAAAATATAAATTTGTTTGAGTAGTGAAAACTCGTGAAAGAGACAATTGAGGGATGTAGCGTCGGTTACCATGAACACGAGTTTGTTGAGAGGGAGACTACTAGGCGAGTTCGGAGATAATGTGACATTCTGTTTTCAAAATGCAAAAAGTAGCTACTTCAGTGTATTGGAAATTAGACGAAACCTTGAGGAAGATATTTCAACAAATTAATCGGTGGTTTTATAGTAAGAAAGAAGATATCTGCAGAAGTGGAGAAGATAATATTTGCCTATTGATTCTGGTTACAAGAATTCAGGAATAATATATTTACGTGTGTTTGAAGTTAAAAGTGTTCTTATTTAAATTACCTCAAGAGAGGCCAATGGACAGCCACATTTGTTGAGTGGTAATACAGCTACAGCTGAATTCATATGCGTTCAAACGATAGCGATTCACATGTGGCATACGCTATTGCGGTAACACTGAACATTCAGTAGATTCGAAACCCGTCTATTACCCCTCCCCCCGATAAGTTCTGACACTCACTCCGACAACGCTCAGTTGGTACCACTAACCGTCGAATCATAATTCGTTGCGGGTTATCGAAGGATATAAAATCCTGTCAGGGAACTCACTTGCAGCGACGGCGAAAAAAATTGAACATTTATAATTTTTTTAATTCAGTGAGTTGAACGAAAATTCAATTATTTTTAAGCGTCCTTTCCCTCTAACCGAGAAAAAATGTTACGAAAAAAACAAACAAACTTGGAGCCATTTTGAAAATACACTTTTGAAAATTGTGTTAAGACTTCATGTAAAGTATTTCCAAAAATCTAAACATAAGTTTCAAATTAGCTGAGTCTCGAGTTTTGTCAGATCGATCGGAGAATATCAGTTTTCGAGAAAATTGTATGGACGGTCTAGGCGCATTGACAACAGACTGATTGACGAAGAGACGGACGAACAGTAAGATCAGAAGTATGATCGAACGAACGTATGGACGAACAGACGGACGGGCAGTCACAGTTACATGTTTCTCCTAAACAACTTTTCAATATCAAAGCCCCACAAAACCTTGATTCTGACTACACAACGAATTAGGGCAATTTATTTACTGCATTATTATTCATTCATTTATTAAACTTGTTCGGTAACACGGACCTAGAAAGCATTTTTTTCTGCAGAAAAATTTCCGTGTTTTGCCGCAGCATTGCAATTATTCCTCTATACTACCTATATACTATAAGAGAAGGTAAAAAGTGGCCTGTCACTGGTTTGATGTTATATGAGCGATCAGTTTTCGTCGTTAAATTATAAATAAGCAGACAGTTGATACAGTAGGAAGAAGACCTAGGTCACAAAAGCATACACTTCGTAATACCAACACAATACACAAGTACTAAATTAAACCAAGTATTCATAAGTGAGCTGTAGTAATGTTGTACGAGAGCTGTAGTAAAGTTGTACGTTTTGCAACTGCGTCGATGCAAATGAAACTCCATTACGATCTTCTGCGCTTAGTTTGCGTACTTTCGAATGACGACACGATGGATGCTGCGTTATGAAAGTAATTCACAACTAAATACATTCAAGTCAAAGGTAATTAATGTGTACAATTGAGAGAGAGAGAGAGAGAGAGAGAGAGAGAGAGAGAGAGAGTGTGTACGCGAGAACACGTTCATAAGCAGACATTTTAGCGACATATGTTTCGTAATTTAAAACTTAATGAGCAATAAATTCGATTATTTTTTTTATCTCGGTGTATGTATGGCAACACACGTTGACAATATCACCAGCTTTAACTTCCTCTCCGACCTTCAATGTACCTTGGCCACGCGTTGTGTGCTCTTCGAGCGCGAGCACGATTGCGACACACACACATGGCTCCAAGCTCAAGGACAAAACGCAGACATTATTTTTCCTGTTCCCTCATTGCTCCACTCTACGTTCGGAATATATACTTCCGATGAAAGACTTACTAAGTACCGGGTCCCCTACTAGGCCCCTAGCTCTCGGAAAAGGTGATTCACTGCCACTGTGGGATATGGGACGTGGCGTCAGCTGCCCGTTGCGAAACAAGGAGTTGGTGAAGGACACAAACCCTACTCCTGAAGACACAAGGTCCTTCTTTGAGACCATTTAAACCAGTGTTGTTAAGGTCGATGTCACGAGCGGGAGTCCGTGGCACGAGTGCCACGACGAAATCGCCCCTCCACGCAGTTCGTCACCTCGCCACCAGAGACAACGCCATCCCTATTGTAAAACGGCGGGGGTTGCTAATAGTTTCCTTTCCCGACGCTAGTTGCGCAGAGTAGCTCGTGGCATGCTACCGAGCCACGACGCGTGCCACTGCCACCAGTAGAAGACCTTGACACCACTGGTTTAAACTATGGTCTGATTAAAATAAGTTGGGATTGACAGTTGTGTTTCTGAAGCTGTTGCTTCACAAACTATGAGTATACGACTTGGTTAATTTCTATAAGTATTTATTTCAACTGTTTATTTTCGTGTC
Source organism: Acheta domesticus (assembly GCA_031308135.1). Taxonomy (NCBI): domain Eukaryota; kingdom Metazoa; phylum Arthropoda; class Insecta; order Orthoptera; family Gryllidae; genus Acheta; species Acheta domesticus. The sequence continues at coordinate 86,130,226 of JAHLJT010005437.1, read as the reverse complement.
CCAGAAACCCGTGCTCAGTGGTACGTAACCTGTCAACGTCACTCCTTTCCACTCGCAACTGTCAATCACCATCTTCTTATAATCGGACCATACAAGCTAAACCCTTGTGAACAAAGGGAGCACGCCCTTGCGAACAAAGGGAAAGAGTGTGTATTAATTGGTTTTGGGTGCATGAACAACTTGTATCGATTGATTGCTTGAGTCGTGATTCCGGGCGCGTCAACTACTCTGGTCATTAGTCCCGTAAGTGTAGTGCGTGTTTTTCTCTCTCGGGAGGTGGCGATGATCTTTTCCCCACTGGATGGCGAGATCTGGCGTCGACCTACCGTCGACTATCAGGGGTTTCCCCTCATCCAGGTATCTCCCACCAGCGGGGCACCGCCCCAGCCGGGACAAGTAAGTTCCCGACCGGCCTCCCACCAACAACTTGTATCATTAGTCCCGCGAGTGTAGTGCAGGTTACAAACCGGGAGGTGACTGTGTTTCATCCCCGCTGGAACGAGAAAACTGGCGCCGACCTATATGTCGGCATGTGGAGTTTTCCTCTCCAGGTATTTCGAACCCCAGCAGGGCACTACCCCAGCCGGGACAAGTTCTAAGTTCCCGACATGTGTGATACAGTAGTGCATGTAAGTGTAAGTCTGTGTAAGGGGAGAGGATAGGGCAGGGAACAGGAAGGAAAGATTGCCTGCGGTCCATAGCCCGTTCGTTAAAGTACTGCTCTGGCATTCGCCCGGTGTTGAAGAAACCACGAAAACTGATCAGAGCATCCGGCTGCTAGAATTCTCCTCCAGACAGTGACTGAATTCAACTAATCATGCAACCAGAGTCTAAAATCAGCAATGCTGTTGCCACTGAGGTACGGCAGGCAGTACTTGGAAACTCCAGTCGGAGGCTTGAATCCATCAGAACGCGAATAGTCCGCGATCCACAGGACAGTCCAAGGGTCAGGATCTATATCGTGGGAAAGATTCGAATTCCTGACCTTTGGGACCTGGTTCGCGCTGCTGTATGCTCTCTAACCCCTTCTGCCATTGAGGCCGACGAAAAAGACTTCAGCGTGAGTGGTGGCTCAGAGCATCAACTGATATCACTGCAGAACCCATGACCGGGAAGTCCTCAGTTCGAGTCCCGACGGTGGGAGGGTTTTCGACAGTAGCTTGTCCGCTAAGTCGAATGCAGTCGCTGTCTGGGGGAGAATTCTAGCGGCCGGCAGCTCTGGTCGGTAGATTTCCATGGTTTCTCCGATCAACACCAGGCGAATGCCAGAGCAGATCTCTGACAAAGGGACCAAGGACCGCGAGCGATCTTTTCTTCCTCTTCCTTGTTCTCTCATCACCCTTAACTTCCACACAATTACATTAACATCCACTACACTACCACACATGTCGGGAGATCAGTCAGGAGCTTAGATGTTGTCCCGTCAGTGGCTGGTGGGAGATACCTGGTTGAGGAAAACCCCGCTAGCCGACGGTAGGTCGGCGCCGGATCCCGCCTTCCAGCGGGGAAACACCACCACCTCCAGAGACAATAATCACTACACTTGTGGGACTAATGACCTTAGCAGTTGACGCGTCCGGAATCACTTTCGAGCGCCTTCCCCAACAGGCTCTCCACGACTACCCCTGCAATGTTGCGAATGCAACCCGTCGTACATATACGGAGCACCTGTCACTTCCACATCACACCTACACTCTGGTCCCCCAAAACATATTTCTTCTCACCTATTTCAGTTTAAATCATAATTTGTTACACACCAGCGAGCATTGCATATCGATTTAAACTTATATTACTGCAACAGTTACGGAAGAAAGCGAGAAACTAATATTACTGGGGAAAAAACTTAGTAAAATAATATACCGCAGAGGATCAGAAAGAAATAAGACAGATTTATTAACAGCATGATATCATAGATGTACAAAGTGAAAACATCGGTATTAATAATACATCGCCCCTAAACGATTGATGTTTTGAAACATCAATGCTTTTAAAACGGACGATAATTCTCTTCTAACATTAATGTTCGCACGGGAGTGCGGGATATATTGACAATGGTCGTGTTAGTTAGAACGTAACTGATATTTAACTAACAAAACAGTCAAAAAACGTTCACAACAATTAACAAAACTTCAAATTATTTTTCAAGTCACAGTGATCAAATAATACAATTTCCGTAGTGATCTACAAACAAAATGTTAGTTATTAAATACATGAAATAATAAATATGAATTTCAGTTTAACCTATTTTAATAAAAGTCTTTTGGTTCACTCAAAGTCGTACCTTACAAGTAATAATTAACTATTTAAAGTAAAAATTAAATTAAAAAAAAATGAAATATCAGACTTCTGGACCGCCACTTACAAAACTACGATAACGATTTCCTTGAGTTCGAATTTCTTTTTCACTTTTTCACTAATTTTTCCCATCGTGCCTCTCGTCTTGCGGAGCCCCGGGCGATCGTCCGATCTGCCCATGCCTAGCGCCCGCACTGCACCTTGTCTCCGGCTTGACGCACATCGCTCCCACGCCGCTAGAGGGGCTGTGGTCACGTGACGCTACGTCACTCGTGTGGGGATGTGGAAAGAGACGCCAGGGCGCGAACACGCGTGGAAATAGATTGCGCGTTGCACGCGTTTTTTTTTGTTTTTTGTTTTTTTGTTGTTTTTTGTTGTTTTTTGTTGTTTTTTTGTTTTTTTTACATTTCGTTTTATTGCTTGGGCGCCCCATGAGGTTTTGTGCCAGAGGGCGAAGGGGAAGAGAAAAGTGAGAGGAAAGAAAAGAAGAGAAAAATGAAGATGTGGGGAGGAGGGGAAGAGAAGAAAATGACAATAACGCGAAGAGGCCGATGGAAGAGAAAAAGAAAATATATCACAGCGAAGAAAAAATAAACGGGAGAAAGGAAATAGAATAGAAGGAAAATGAATGGAAAGGAGGGAAGGAGAGAATATGAGAAGAGGCAAGAGAAAAAGCTATGAGAAGAGAGAAGAATGAAAATGGAGAAAAGAAAATAAGGAGAGAACTAAAGGGAGAGAGGAGATAAAAAGACAAAGGGAGTAAAGACGAGACGAGACTAGAAATCAAGAAAAAGGAGAAGATGGCTCCAGGAACTTTTATTCTTAACCGACAGCTCTTGAATGTTGTTGCGAGGAAAAAGGTTGAAGAAAAGATCGGAGGTAGAAGTTAAAGAGCGGACGCTGAGGGCAAATCAGATGAGAATACGAAGGTAGGAAATAGTGTTGGCGGATAGAAGGAAAAAAGGGAGCGTACGGCAGGAAAGGACTGAGAAATAAGCGATGAGAGAAGAACAGAAAGAGAGATACACGGAGAGAGGAAAACAGAAAGAGAGATACACGGAGAGAGGAAAACAGAAGGAGAGAGGGAAAGAGAGAGGAAGAGAGAGGAAGAGAAAGAGAGGGAGAGGAAGAGAGGGAGAGGAAGAGAGAGAGAGAGAGCGAAAATGGGCAGAATGAGCGGAGCCAAGTTCAGAAAACACAGAGAGAGCGGGAGAGAGAAAGAGAGTGCAAGGGAAGCGGGACGAACTGGGAAATAAATAATAATGAAGAAAATAAGTAAGAAAATGAACAGGGTACCTCTATGAAAGGGAATGCAAGGCAGAAGCAAAGTGTCGCCGCCTTTTGAAAGCAACGCGACCCCCGCACCACTCCCGCGCCCACAGCCCACCGCCTTCCGCTTCCTCGCCGCTTGTCTCGCGTCGCCTTCCTCCTCCTTCCTCCTCCCCTTCCGGTCCCGCTTCCTGCCCTGCCTCTGCGAGTGGGCGGGTCCACTTCCGCGCACGCAACCCGCTTCCCTCGCGAGGCGTCGCGTTGGGTGGGAATCACCCGGGGAGGGGACTTGCAAATTCATCGCCTCACGGGACGAAATGGGGTTGAAAGATCGATTGATTGATCGTTTGCGATTCCGGGCGCGTCAACTACTGAGGTCATCGATCCCGTAAGTGTAGTGCGCGTTTTTCATCGGGAGGTGGCGGTGATCTTTCCCCGCCGGACGGCGAGATCCGGCGCCGTCCTACCGTCGACTAACTGAGTTTCCCTCTACCAGGTATCTCCGGCCAGCGAGGCACTGCTCCAGCCAGGAGTCTTCTGTGAGCGCGAGCATGAGCTTGAACGTGAGCCTGAACATGAGTCTTCTGTGAGCGCAAGCTTAAATTTTAACGCGAGCATGAACATGAGCCTCCTGTGAGCGAGAGCATGAGCTTTATTGCAATGACCGTGACCGTGAGCCTTATCGTGAGTGTGAGCAAGAGCTTCAACGTGAGCGTGAACGTCAGTAAAAGCATCAGCGTACGCCTGCGTGTGCACATGAGACTGATCGTCAGTATGAGCACGAGAACCTACAAAAGCATGAACTTGCGCACGAATGCAGGGAAATAGCACATGTACTGACCAAAAACGCCATGACTTTCAAAACCTTTACCGTTATTGCAATGCACATGTTCGATGAAAACTGGGAAACATTAGTTTGAACTGACACCTGATTATTTGAATTATTCTGTAATGAACGTCCCCAATGCTAAAACAAACTCAATACCATTTTGAGCGGATTTTCGCCGTGTGCTTGAGCGCAGCATTCAGAAATCTTTAGCTGCAAGGATGTACTTTCTCTGTGCATGCATAATCATACACAAGGGAATGAGCGTGATCCTAACAACGATCAGTAGTGGATCCAGGGGAAGGGGCAAGAGGACCATGCTCCCCCTCCAAGGCCTAGAATTTTCGTTAGTTACCTTCTTTTATTCGGCAAAACTGGTTTAAATATTTATGTTAGAATTACGTAATTATTTGAAAGATAATATTATACAGTATTATAAACACACCACAAAAATAATCCACAAAATAATACAAAATGTTTGGTATTTAATAAAAATGTATGATGGCCCCTCCAAAACGATCGGCTGGATGCGCCCCTCATCACGGCCATGAGCGTGATCGTGGCCATGAGCATGAGCGTGGTCCCGGCCAAGAGCATTAGCGCGGGCGTGAGCGTGGTCGGGAGCGCCCGTGTGCGTAAACGCCATCTGCCGGCGCGCGCCCCTCCCCTCCCCTCTCCTTCCCCCTCCACCACCCCGTCGCCGGTGCGAGGTCAAGGTCTCTCCTCCTCTCGGAGGGGAAGCGCGCCGCCGCGCCGCGGGGAGGGGAGGGGAGGGGGCGGGACGAAACGGGAGGGGGGTGGCGCGGCGCCAGCGCCGAAATAGCGGCGCAGCGACCTTTGCAGCCTCCGCCTCCCGTTTCCCCTCTCCTCCCCTCCCCCTCACACCCCGGCGAAGGAGGAGAGAGAGAGAGAGAGAGAGAGAGAGAGAGAGAGAGAGAGAGGTACTTGCGGCACCGCGCGAGGCGAGCAGATTTCGCGCCTCGTTTCGCTCCCCTCACTCCCCACCCCACCCCGCCCCGCCCTCCTACGGATAAACAAGGAAACAACCCACGCCTCACGCCACGCGAAAAAGTGTCCCCGCGGCTCCTGAATGCAAACAACTGACTGCCGCAAGCAACACGCCGCGCACCAGCTAACACGAGGCGCAATAATAGGAAAAAACCACTATAGATGTGTTCTTCTTATAGAATTTTTTATACGCAATTTTTCCACAAGAACATTTAGCAACTATATACAGTAATCCCTCGACATCCGCGAATTCGCTATTCGCGAGTTCCGAACATTCGCGATTAGAGAAACGGTACCTGTTTTAACATTCGCGAGTGAGCCTTTGGTCGTACTAATTTTCTTTTGAAAGCGAGCACATTTCATTCACTCTGTCAGTGTCATTTGGGAGACGAACTCTGCAGACACCGGGGTTTAAAGTATCACATTCTGCAAAAGTGTCAAAGTTGGAATGTGAATTCACATTTATAGAATAGCACAATTGTAAAATAAGTCAATTCAGTTGCGTCAAATTGGAGATAAGGGTTTTCGCTTCATGAACAGAAAAGACATACAGGATCTGGGCAACTCCTTTGTAATGACTTCACTGAACAGGAGCTTCGGGAAATCATCAGCGAAGAAAACCTCCTGGGACGTAATAATAAGTAACGGAAGCGAATCTGTGTCCTGGAGCAACTTCAATATCAACGGCGTTCTAAACCTTCAACAAGCTCTGGCGCAAAGTTCATCCGAATGTGGTCTGAACATGGAAATAACTTCGAAATTGAAGAGAGAAATAGAAGCAGCAACTCTTCCATATATGGATATGAGAATAACGAGGAGGGTGATGAAACAAAAAATAACCAAATCTATATCCTATAACTTTCAACTTTGAGATAAGTTTTAAATATTGCTTTATTACTTCTCTTTGGGATATTAATTTTGAATTCTGTTTGTAGTGGCGTTTACGCAGTTCTATTGCAAATGTTTTTCGATATCTAGAAACCTAACCCATCTTTCTTTGTTAAAATATAGACTCAAAAATCGAGGATTTTACATTCGCGATACTTTTTGGGAACCTAACTCTCGCGAATGTTGAGGGATTACTGTATTAATAGGAAACCCAATTCATCTGTATATTTCGTGAGAACACGCGGTTCCATGGATTGACTTACAAGTGGTCTTACACTAAAGGTCGTGGTCGAAAAGGCGTGCAGAAACTACTTCAATCACAGATTCGTTTGCTCTAAACATAAGTAATTTATAATGAAGAAGTTGGGTAGAGTTCTCACTCACTAACGGCAATCCATTATTTGTTAATTGTTAATATGAAATTGCTATTCCCATGCATTGAATAAAATGTTTTGATTTTACATTTTTATTTAGTTTACGAGGACGCCTCCAGATCTCGCCATCCAGTGGGGGAAGATCACCGCCACCTCCCGAAGAATAACCCTGCAATATATCTGTGGTCACGGCGTAAAATTTCATAAGTCAAAAATCTTAGTTTGGAGAAAATGAGGGTTAAATATTATTAAACCAACGCTTCTTCCTATGCTCAACGCTATTTCCAACGCTTTTTTGTCGTGAAGGAGGCAACATTTAAATTCGGGCGTTTTACTAAAAACAAAACAAAAAAAACAAAAAAAGCAGATACTTAACTTGTAGTTTCAGTACTTAACCCAATTTTGCCAAAAATTGACTTAAAAACTTTTACCCCGTGACCACAGATATTTTCGAAACTAATGACCTCAGTAGTTGACACGCCCGACATCATTAAAAATCAATCAGTTAATCGGGAGCCACGGGGTCTATACACTGACAACGCGCCCTATGCTCTTGAAGTCTTGCTCCAAGAGCGACATTTACTGATATCCTACGCGCGGCGACATCACATTCATTGTTGGATGGGTCGTGGTGCTGGGTTTTGGATGGGAACGGTTGCGGGGGACACAGGGGTCAACGAAACTTTTCGCACAGTGGTCACTTTTTCTACACGATTCAGTTACGGCAATGGCATTCAATAACGCCATAAACAGGAATCACACATAAATATTTGTCGATCTTTCTACAGTGGCCGATGACACGAAATCACTGTTACACCTCCCGCCTTGTAAAATGATTTTTTTAACAGTGGTAAGAACATAACATTCCTGAGGTCACGAGCCTCATTGAGACGGACGTTCGCGAATGAATTGAAGATATCGTTTTAGGGGACAACAATGAGGTGGTCGTTTCGAAAAAATTCGTTTTAAGAGACACAAAGCTTTCAGGTGCAACAATAACCTAATGCCGTCGGCCAGTATAGAAAAACAGGGCCCTTCAACTCCCATATAACGTGGTGGAGACCATTACAGTGGCGCCCTCTCCAGCAGCACCTTCTTACAGGAACTAAACTTCCAACTGCTGCCAACGATACTTCAAACGTGTGTGGCTGCCACGAAGGTTCGCATTACGTTCAAGCAGGCGCGTAACGCTACAAAAGATAACGTCGATGTTAGCGCTTTCTTCAGCGGTTTCTTCTTATAAGTATATATTTTGAATAATTGAACATTTAGAAAAAAATTTTCCGTATATCCCACAATTTTTACGTGCCGGTGTTGGCGAGCCCGTACCCGGCGACACTAGCGCTTCCTACAGTAGGACCCTCGAGCTTTGTTCCCGGTTTTGATGGAGAGTTGCAGGGCCCTGATAGAAAAACCGAAAAAGTGGGATCCCAAGCTGGTCTATACATGTACACCCAAGCTGGACGTGTGAAGTTCTTTTCCATTACATATTACTTCTTGCAGCGCGGACAACTTATCGGTGGCAGAAAGAACCGGAAGTGTTGCATTGCAATCCGAGGCGTCAGACAGCCGCGCGCTAAAAAAAAAAAACTTCGCCCCTATGCCGAGATGCATGCCACTTCCGCTGCGCTTATCTTATCCCAGAGAGGATGCTGAAAGTGGCGCCAAACGACACGAATACTTGCTACTTCCAGAATTTATTTCGATATAAGAGAGTTTTTGCAAGTCGTGAATTAGAAAGACGTAACACGACAATTCTGGAGAGAATTGTTCTGCGCATGCGTCGGCATCCAATGACGGGCTTGCTTTCGATTGACGAGTCCCGTCATTCTCTATGTTTTGTCGTCTACGACAAAATGTCTTCATAGCGTACACTTTACGTAGTTTTCGTTTCCACCACTAAACACGAATTCGACACTAATACACTATAAAAATGAAAATAATGTATATTACAATATCCTTAGAACCAATATAATACGGCAGGAACTCCATGGTTAATTTTTACTCAAGTTAATTCATATACGACAGGAATAAACTACCGTATTAGTTTAGAATTTGGAGCTTATGTATACATTGAGGTTACATTGATTGCCAAGAAAATATAGTTGTTTTTCTATAAAGCGATATAATTGCAATAATTTCCCATTACTAATATAAACACTATAAATATGTAGTCACATTACGGGTTTAGGAAGCAATGCTTTAGACCTACGTTGGAGATAAAGCCATTTATTTTCCATATTCATATGATACAATCAGATTTCATGTATTATACATATTTCTATTTGATAATCCTCATAAAACATAGTCAGAAGATTATCATATGTTCAGTAAAGTTTTTAGGTACTTTTGGAGGTTTTTCAGTTCCTACTAGCTCCTAGTTTTGCGTACGTTTTCAATTGTACGACATGCTGAAACTTATTTTTTCTGGAGATACATTATTTCTGATTGAAGACAATGTTTACGACCTACGACATTGGATTTCCCATCTTGCAAAAACTCTCTATAATCTTTGGCGAAAGGTAATATTCTCAATGTATTAATCGATTCGGAGCCTAGCTGGTTAAAAAAACACACACACACAACAAAAAACATTTGGACAAGCTTAGCACTAGACAGAACTACATGGAGGAAAATGGAAGCTGAACGATATGGAGAACAGAATATAACTGACGAAGAGATGCAGACAAAGGACAAGAAAGAAGAAAGAATAATAAGTGTACATTACGAACAAACAAATAGTAAATACTTTTAAAGTTGTACTAAATAAGGAACAAAGGGAAACGACACAAACAATATAGAAACGAAAATTTTTGCATATTAGATTCTCCCCACATGTATTGTCTACGGTGGCGAATGCCCCCCCCCCCCCCACATGTATGGTCTACGGTGGTCACTAGGCGAATGCCGGTGCAGTCCTATTATAACAACCTATGATTAACACATTCGCCTTGTGTTGATCGGGCATACCACCGTAGACCACATATGTGGGGAGCTTAGAGCTTGCCCCGGCTGAAGGGTTCCTCACTGGTGGGAGACAGCAGAATGGGGAAAATCCTCCTCCCGCCATCGTTCAAGTCACCCACCCATTTCAGCAGTCAGTTGTTGAATTTTCTTTCCATTCAGAGGAATGAATTCGGCCTAGTTAGTATATGGCTGAAGTCCAAAATCTGCCTCAGCCAGGACTCGAACCATACGAACTCTCGGTCAGAGGCAATGCATTGCCATAATGAGTTCGCTTCATTGCGTAACATTCTACATTTAACTAGCGAAACCCGACAGACGTTGCACTGCCCTTCCTCTTTCTCCTTCCCTCTCCCTTTCTCTCTCTCCTGGCTCTCTTTCTGTCCCTGTCTCTGTATGTCTCTCTCTGTCACTGTCTCTGCCTCTCTCTTTTCTCATTCACATTTAGTTGCAGATTCTACACCTCCCTGTCAAGGCGGGGTAATATCGAGAAGCTTCGGACCAGCAAAACTGTAATAGAAAGTTCAAGAAGATCTAATCCTGTAGATTACGGTGTGAGAAACGTTTCTTTGAGGACTTCGGTCTCTAAGTTTTAGTTTTTAATACCCTAGAACGCTTTGTTTAGGAGTTATTTAATGATATAGATTCAAAACTGCTGCCGACTGTTGCGGGTTGCATTTAACATGAATATCTAGTTTTGTCCTGTATAAAATTTTCCGTGAGTTTTTCCGATATTTTAATAGCGCATTCTGCTATTCGGGGCGGAAATGAATCCAACAAATCAGATATAATTAAAATTGGTCCAGCCGTTCTTGGATTTGTTCAAGGACGCCTGGACCAATTTTATTTATATAACGGTACAACTATTAGCAATTTTATTTATGTAACGGTATAACTAACCCGATTTTCTTTTATTTATTTAGATGCCTTTCTCCTGGGGTGTCAGGCTCCACGCAAGCCAATTTGCGTATCACTTCCGTGAATGTTTAAGCCTGCGAAACCCTTCTCTAATGAGCTCAGTCGCACGCACTCAAGGGGGTCGTTGCTGGTGTCGCGACAAACAAATGTTGTCACTTTCTCAAGCAATTACCCTTCAGATCTACTCGTTTGAGAGGCGAGCCAAGTCTCAATCGATTTAATTAAAATGGAACATGAATACCTGTCACACGCGAGAAATCACTACGCCACCCACGCTGTAAAGAACGTCAATCAGTGATCAAATTACGTAGAAAAAATATATCACAAAAAACTGTTCGTCTTTATCAGTTTACTTGCAGCTTTTTTGCGTTCCCTACTCCAAGACAACTTCACAATGAAAAATTGTCCCCTACTGTGCTATTATTTTTAATACTGCGCCATAAATTTTTACAATACGACTTTCCAGTGCTTGTAAAACATTTCCTAGCTATAATGAATAAAACGGACAGGAATTTCTTTAAAAAGTCGATGATCTCCAGATGCGTTCTTCAAACCTTTTCCATTAAAAGCCCATTATCTGAAATCAAATATTTAATACTGATCAGCAGCGTCGGTACGACATGCACAATCGTTTATTTATCTCCATGAAATGAAATCGCGATGATGTACCGGCGTCACGCAAACGAAACCAATTTGCACAATATAAACCACGGTTTTATGAAAGCTTGCATTAGAAAGCAATGAAAAATTAACCAAATATCAGCGTGATGTTTGGAACATACTGTTCACATTATTTCATTAAATTGCGATTATATCTCTACAACTACTCCAACTAACAAGTTATGGTCAAATTACACTCTCAGTCTGAATCAGTGAAAAACTACTGATTGACAGTGATTATTCACTGATCGATTATTCACAGATCAGTGAAAATCGGGTCCACTTTTTGAATCAGTGAAACTTCTCTGCTTGAATCAGTGAAATCTGCGACAACTAGTTGAACGTGACGACTGAACGATCAGTGAGTGATGGTGGCGCGGCACTTTTACCTCTGACGACCAGTGAAATTCTGGCGGTCGTTATGAAAAGGTTCTCATATTCGCGGATTGTCAGCGAAACTACACACTAAAATATCAGCGACTTCGGCTCTCGCTGATTGAATCAGTGACAATTTCACTGATTCAGATTTAGAGAGTAAACCTCATACCGTCGCTGCTTTTGAACACACTTACACCTAGTACTATTTCTCAAGTCTGTTCGGACCCCAACCATAAATGAAAGATGGAATTGCCAAAAATAAATAAACAGTACTAAAATAAAGGATTGTAAACCATATATATATATATATATATATATATAATGTATTGTAATATACAAAATATTACAGAACAAACGCCGCGCGTTAATCTGGACGGACGGAGCTGTAATATACAAAAATATTACAAAACAAACGCCGCGCTTCAATCTGGACGGTCGCGGTTACTAGGTAACGAAGGTTGTTGAGGCGCGAGAAGGGGGAGCTGGAGGAGGGAGAGTTGGTGGTTGACTGGCATCCTGGTGGTAGCGGCGCGTATGTAACCTGAATTATTAAAGTTGGACATCGACGCGAATAGGGAGGACAAATTGTGGAACAAGTGTGCAAGAAGTGAGCAGCAAGAAAGAAGCAGACGGATTTTCGACGCGGAAGTCAAGGGGCTACGAACTGCGGGGCCATCGTTTCACAACGCCAGACAATTTGGTACAGTGAACTTAATGCATGAAATTAAGCAAGAGAATTTTTATATTTTTAATCTCAAATTCCATTCTTAATAAACAAAATTATTGTTGTGCCACGTTGTGTGTAATTCCTTCGGGACATAAACAATTTCAGACTTCCAGGCTTCTCTGAATAGAGAGCATGAGAACCAGAGAACTGAGCTAGCATAGTAAATTAAATTAGATAAAATAAATCATTATTAATATTTTATCACAGTATATATATATATATATATATATATATATATATATATATATATATATATATATATATGACTGCCCTCATAGCTAACGAGATAGCTTCCATTACGTGACCACGGGATCGATTCCCGGATGGGGCAAAATCAAATGTTTTTGACCAACATTTCCCTAACCGTTTAGCAGGTTGACTGGGTGAAACCCATCCGTGGGTTAAAAGCGTCAAAAATAAGAAGTAAGGGTTCGCGACCAGCTTTACCACAGTTCTCCCCAGCTAGTGCCGACAAGTCCCTTAGAAGGCTGTAGTGCAAGCGCACAGAAATGCAATGAGTGATATAATGAATATTACGAATAATAGGATGTTTTATGCGCCTGCCCGCTCTCTGAATCTGAATCAGTGAAATTGTCGCTGATTCAATCAGTGAGAACTTAAAATCACTGATACCTTCAGTCGAAATGTGTAGTTTCGCTGACAATCAACGAATATGCGAACCTTTTCATAATGACCGCCAGCATATCACTGGTCGTCAGTGGTAAAAGTGCCGCGCCACCATTGCTCACTGATCGTCAGTCGTCTTCACTTATTCAAACAGTGAAGTTTCACTGATTCAAAAAGTGGACCCAATTTTCACTGATTTGTTCAGTTCAATTCACTGATTGTCAGTGGCAGGGTTATAACTGACGCCATAAGTGAATAGTCACTGTCAATCGGTAGTTTTTCACTGATTCAGACTGAGAGAACGGGTAGTCGAACCTGGGTACGAATTCCACCCAGGATATGTGTCTGTCTGCATGTTTGAAACCGTCCGTTCATCCTTCATCATCATCACAGAAATGCATCCATTCAGCACGGAAATGTTGATCCTCATAAAGTAAGGTAGAGTGTGTAGTTACCTCCACTGCCATATATGTAACGCTCTCTAAGTTCCAAACACGAATTCGAACTGATCGCACGACAGCGGCAAACAAACCGAATATCCGGGATTTGGAGGAAAAAACCTGTCTACTTGTGGATTCTGTTGTCCCGTGCGATCAAACCGTCATAACCGAGGAGGCAGAGAAATGCCTTAAATGCAAGAGTTTGGAAATCGAGATCAGCCGAATGTGGGGCGTAAAAGCACAAGTCGTCGTTATCGGAGCTCTGAGATTTGTTCCGCAAAATTCGTGTAAGAACTTGGTTAATGGGAATAATGGGAAGCGCAAGCCATTGCTTTATTTGAAACAGCCCACATTTTGCGCAAAGTATTGTAGACGCACCGACAGTCCTTAGATCTGCTCCTTAGGTAATTGGTTGCAACCTGGAATAGGTTTTATATTCAGCCGACTCATAACATCTTTAGTAGTGATGTAGAGAAAATAATTATAATAACAATAATAATAATAATAATAATAATAAACAATAGTAAAAAAAATGTTATCCGGGAGAAAAAATCGTGTCATCAAAACGTTGTAACCAAAGAGGCACAGAAATGTCTTAAATACAACAGTTTGGAAATCGAGATCAGCCGAATGTGGGGCGTAAAAGCACACGTGTACCGATAATCAACGGAGCTCTGGGATTTGTTCCGCAAAACTTGCGTAAGAACTTTGCTTAACTCCCAGTTAATGCAAAAGACTGGGAAGTGCAAGAAATTGCTTTATTTGGAACAGCCCACATTTTGCGCAAAGTATTGTAGAGTATTGTAGACATAGACCCTAGATCTACTCCTTAGGAAGCTGGTTGCAACCCAGAGTAGACTTTATAATCGACCGAGTCATAACATCTCTAGTCGTGAATTAGAGGAATAATAATAATAATAATAATAATAATAACAACAACAATAACAACAACAACAATGCAGATTTAATGGCAAATATGTCGCATTGGGCGTAACTTTCAGCAAATAGAAAGGGTAACTAATCTTAATAGCAAATAAGATATTTGGCGATCAATCCATTTTTAGTTAACAAAAAGATGACACATGAAAGTCGAGATGAACGAAAAACAAGAAGACGACACGTAAGACCAGAAAAAAAAGAAGCCGTCGAGTCGAGAACGAGCCCCGAACCGCCAGCGCCCCCGGCGCGACCCGACCCGGCCGCGCGTTAGTTCCGGCAGCGGCCGGCAGGAGCGCGTCGATCGCGCCGTTCGAGCCCCGCGCGCCGGCCGCCGGCAATATGGCGGCTGAGCATGGCGGCCGCGGGCGTGACGTCACGCTCGCGCGGTGGAGGGGGAGCGGAGGCACGACGCAAGGCCAGAGCAGCCGGCAGCAGGCGCAGGCTCTCTCTCTCCTTCTCTCTGTCTCTCTCTCGCTGCTCGTCACGTAGACCGCCGCGGAACGCCGCTTCGGATCGCGTCGCGCCGAGCGGCGACGCCAACAACGAGCAGATAGCGCTGGCAGGCGCCTCGACCGCGGCGGTTCAACATCGGAACCAGCGGCAGTGCCACAACGTGGTTCATAGACGAGAAGATACACGCGCAAGTTCAGTTCTGATTCTCCACCTCGGCCCCAAATATGTTAAATCATTATTTTTTTATATTTACAAATTACAAACGACCTTTTTCGTTACAACACATAGTTCATAAAAGTTCATACGGCACAGATAACGACACATTTGCCATTTATGGCAGAAATAATTGTGTCATAAAAGGCCTCGGATTCTGATCACATGTCAACTGTTCATTGATGCATTGTAGACGTAACCAACTTGTAAATGTATGTTTATCACGACACACAGGTGATACAAATGTATAGTTATTGAGCCACTTTTTGCCATTTTCGATTTTTATTTAATTTGATTGATAATTGTTTGGTCATTTTTGTCATTTTTACGCATATGGTTCTCTTTTCTTGCTTTAGTTAGTGTTTCGTGAATTTACAATGACACAGTGCACTTATTGTATCATCAGTTCATGCCAAATACACTACTGCAGTGTACACTGTTTTTCTAACTCTCAAAATTAGACGGATCTTAGGTAACTTCCTCGACGTTTCAAATCTCACCGTTGGAAGATCTGAGCTAAGGATTACATTTCCTCCAAAAATAAAGACTTTCTATTAAATGTAATTTATATAAATACATTTTATTTAAAATTGTAAAATTTATTGAATAAGTAAACATGTTCACACACATTTCGCCGTATTTTGAAGTCATTTTAAAGGTCATTTTCTTCTTAACTCAATTTCAAAGAATTTTTTGGTCATCAGAATCTTGTCATAACACATTCTGTCAATCGCAGAGAGAGAACTGTGGGGAGATAGAGGTAAACGGAACAGCGACCACTGTGTTCTCGCACAGATGTCAAATTCCCGACACGTTTGTTTCCCAAAATTAAGTTTGATTTTTTTTTATAAATTTATAATGTTATACAAAAATGCAACTCGTTTATAATGTTGCTTTATTGCATTCGTACCAATTTGAAAACTCGCCCCTAACGTCGCTCGTTTTCAAATCAGGAACGCATGCAATAAAGCTGAACATTATAAACTAATTGCATTAACTACTATCTTTTAAACCTTCGATGCAAGGAGCTCGGATTTTGCAACTTTCCACTTAGTGTGCCTCAGAGGCCCGAAGTGAATAACACAGTGGTTTGGGACCGGAATCAAGAATCAATTAATGAAATATTTTCTATTAAATGAAATTGGTATTTTAAAATGTTAACCCATATTAAGAAACTACATATTTCATTTGCAATTATAGCACAGAATTATTTTTCTGAATGTTCATGACAAATCTTGCTTACGAACTTGAAACAATATGATTTGGTTTTTGTCTTTTTTTGCAGGAGCATAAACAGCTGATAGACAGAAAGTAACGACGTAAACAGAGAAAAGTTACATTAATTTTACCACGGTAACACTTGTAAATATTCCCCTTACCTCTTCCTTTTCTTCGAAGATGCTCTCTCTGGGATTTCCGATTGTGTATCCTGAAGAGCTGTTGAGCACTAAGAGTTCTTTTGTGGATAATAGGCTTCCTCACTCTTCTTTTCATATTGGCACGAGATAGCTCGTCTGCGAGTTGCTTCGAGAAGTGCTTTTTTCCCACTGGCATTACGCTGATAGTCTTGAAGCACTTTTGTGAAGATTATGTATGCATTCAAAGCAACAACCTCAATCATGTTATAAAATCACTTCATTGGTTATCGACGAGTTTACCTTCGCAATGTGTAATCGTCGACCATTTGATCCATGGGGTCAACTTCTACCTTTGTTTTCTGATATGCGATAATATTTTACGATTTCTTTTTTTTCGCCGTAACTTTTTTATTGGTCCTGATACGATGTACATAAAAGATGAATCATTTTGTTCTTTTTTGACTTATATGAAACAATTGTAATATTTCAATGGTGTCAAAAAATTCTATAATATAATTCTCTACCATTGTAATATCGCAGTTCAGATGCTATTTCCTGCTTGTTAGCACGCAATGTTCCAAGCAATGTTAATATCTCCAATAGAAAATCAACAAGAGGTAGGTCGTAAAAAAGATATCAGTTGTGATATTAAAACCACCATTGAACAATTATTATATCAATTTCTTTATTGTTTTTATGTCAAAATCTTTTGCAGCAGGTTCATCTTTTCTTTTCCCACAGTATATTTTGCCATTTAGTGGAAATCCGTTCCTTGAATCACATTACAACAAAATCTTCATTCTTCATTTATATGGTCATGACTTGTGCTACTTGCGCAAGACAAGTAAATACCAAAGTCTGGAACGATTGGGTATAAATTACAACAACACAAATGTGTTTCTTACGCTTTAAAAGAGCCATTAAGGGGAAATAACCCACTGGACCTTGGAGGTCCACTTACAAGGAAAGCATGACTGCCTGCTACTACTAAAAAGTTGAAACATATGAAAAAATATGTCTTATTGGACCTTCCTTTGCCACAAGAAAAGAAACATAACAACAGAGGGTATCATCAATGATCATATCTATAAGAACGAGAACATACTTATAGTATTAAGAACGGGTCTCTGAGGCCTACTAAGTGCATCGAAGGGTTCATTGTTAGCTTGAAACAAAGATAAACCAGTATTCGCAATACTCGCTGCTCTTCACTGTGAAACTTCATAAAATATGAACTTATTTTCTTCTCTAGAATTTTACTCCAGACAGCACCTGAATTTTGTCTAGCTGTGTAGCTAGTGTCAAATATCTGCCATCATCGGGACTAGAACCCTAGAACTTCCATGCTGGAGACTCTGCAGTGACAAATAGGAGTTGCCTCGAGATTGGACAGACCTTAGACCTTGCAAAACAGAAGAAGAATTGCTTCTGTTAGCGGAATCGTAACGTACGAGTAACGTAGCGAGCAGTTCGGTTTAGCAATAGCAAGCGATTAGGGCCCAGAATCACGTTTACACTGCATTTTTTAACGTCCATCTTTCGTCAAACCTAAAAAAAACCTTGACAATTTAAACATTACGTTCTTCCATTTCCTCGGGTGACTCCGGGACATCGTGTTTAGCTTCCTGTGAGGCCGTCCCGGGTTAGATTCTCGGCCGGGGCAAATACGACGCTGTAATAGATTTATGCTTAGCTTTCGAGCAAATCGTCTTATAGCGTTTTCCATTCGTTGCACTGAACCCCACCCTAGTGCAGGGCAAACACGTCATCGCTCCGCAACAGTGCTGCCCCACACGCGTGAAGGGCAGCCGTGGGGCAGCCACGAATGAATCGGATTCCCGAACTGAGTCAGTGCGTGTACGCTACGCAATGAGATTATAGACAGCTGTTCTTGGTCTGACACACTGACATAACTCGAAAAATAAGAATTTTGGAATTGTGATCGTTGTTATAATTTTTATAATAATTATTATTATTTTAACACATCTTGTACGCAGTCTTTTGGTAATTGTTTACTCCTTAATTCATAGAGTATTAACGTGATTCTTTATTTAAAGACTACCGAAAACTTCAAAAGCGAATCTGTCGAAAGCTCATTTCTCGAGATTTGTCAGTGATTGATTTCGAACACAGTACACTACATTTCGAACCGAAAGGCTTCTGCAGAATTATTTGGTTATTGAAAACTATTAAAATATTAATATGAGCATTTCCCCTTGCGCATGCAAGAAACTCTTCTTGGCACATTGTATATTTTAATGATTTTGTAAGGGTATAGGTTTATTTACTGAATAGCACTGGATTTGTTAACATGCAGTAATTCACGGTTGAATTTTACGAAAACACAAACTGATTTTCCGAACTTCGAGTAAGTCACAAAGTTATTTTAAAGCATTTCTTGTAAAACATGATATACTCCATCATTCAAAGTGTCCCTGTGTGACAGGAGATCCTCAATTGCCTTTACAATTTCACCACGAATCCAAACCAACATTCATAACTTTCGTACCTAACCTCAAAATGGCCCAGTGCAATGGATTGCACCGTCGAGCTCGTCAGTGCAGGTTAGGGCGCCCCGAGTGCACCCTGGTTCCGTGTCATTGTGCGAATGGAACATGGGCTTCTCTGCACCGGTGCGCCCTATCGGCCGAATGGAACACGAAAGCTGCCCTGAGTGTGCCCTGGGTGCGCACCAGTGCGGCGAATGGAAAACGGTATTAGTCTCTATAGCTATGTCACGAAAGAAGCAATACCAGGCAGGCCAAGTAAGCTACGTACGGTGATGAGAGTACATCATGCTCGCCTTACACCCAGGCGTTGATAATAAATACAAGACGGGGCCCAGGCCTCGGAACATCGCTAGCTGGCAAAGTCGGATTAATCCGATCCTAAAAAGCCAAATACAAACGTTCTTCCGTAGGTTTTGGCAGCTTTAAATAGAGTTCAAACCAGTGATGTGCGTCTACGCGTAAAGAACCATAGTCTACGTCTACACGTAAACAACGCGTAGACAACGGACACCGCGTAGACAAAGGTAATCAATGTAGACAATAATGTAATATATCTTTTTTGTGCGGCAGGGGCGAATCTAAAAGGGTCAGGATCCACCCCAAAGCCAAAATTTATTTATAATTATTGGATCACAATTATTGGAAATTGATTGGATCACATCTAAAGGAGTAATAAAGGCGTGCAAATTGGAACAATCTCCTACTGGTTTCTTGAGATGGATACGAAGGTTGTCTTTCTTCATCACGAATGGTATATTTTGTTTGACTTAATGAATCGTAAATAATTGTTTTATATTACATTAAAACATTCTTCTACTATTGCTACTTATTATAAACTTTTTTCGGGTTATTCGATGTGAAGAAATAAATGGTCTACACAGAATACATTGTCTACGTAGTCTACACGTAAAAAGAGTCACGTAGACTACACGTAGATTACGTGTAGAAAACATGCGTAGACGTAAAACTATAGTCTACGGCACAACTCTGGTTCAAACAACATTTCTACGCCACATTTGACATTGAACTTTTTTTATTTACATATGACATATTTACTAGTAAACTATTAAAAAATACTACAGGGGGAAGTAAATTATATCTCAGTTGAAAGAAATAATAATCACAATTTATTTGAAGTTGGACCATTTATTCGGTTGTCAGAAGGCATGGTAAGCATCTTCTCCCAAATGTCACAATTTCCCATATTGTAACGTTAAAAAGGGAATATCAGGGATCGAACATAATATGGAAATATGTTTTATTACGTAAGCATCGGAACCCTCTTTAGGGAAATTTTCAGGGGGCCATGCCCCCCTTCCTCCCCCCCCTCTGCACCGTACGCAAGCCCAGGCGTTCTTCTCTTAATACCAGATACGTTCTTCTTACACATTACCCCGCTTGCGTATGTTATTGAGTTCACAATCACCGTCTCTCATTGTTTGTTTGTTTCTCTTTATACGTGTGAATAGTATGTGTCAGCGAGTCTCTGTGTTCATATGCGTCACTGATTGCGCCGTGTTGCAAGTGAACATCTGTTTCTTTACGCATATACACACAAGGTCACATAAGCGAAGGAGGCTGCATGCTTGTGTTTTTGTAAACTGCTTTGCAATTCCTTTGCTTGTTTTCACGGGAGAGTGTTCTCACTGAACCAGATCTTCACACTTTCCAGTATTTTTTCTGATCGCTATTCGTGGAGCGAAAAAGCATTCTCAGTGTTTTGCAACATCATGCATTTCGGTACATTTTCTTACACGCGACACTCACCGTACTGGATACTCGGATTGTCATGAAATTTCACCAGCCGATAGAACACCATGCATGACCTATACAGACTAATTTTGAAGTGCTATGGAATATTAGTAATAGTTTTTAATAGGTATTTTGTATCAGGACCTTTCGTGACCTCCGCGCTTCCCGCAACGGGCGAGCCGTTGCTTCGGCAGCGCCAGGACCGTTCGGCGGCGTGTATCAACCGGTGTCAAATTTCTAAACGCGTTCGTTCAAGAACGACGCGATGTGTGAGGAACGGCCGCAGAACCAGCGGCGAGCAGCGATTTCTGCCCTTCTATAGGCGGTAAGGTCATGAAAGGTCTCAAAACTAATTGTAGCAAAACACTACTTGCAAATACTTCACAGCACGTACAAATTTGTATGTAGAGGTTTTGAAAGGTGCTAAACAATCTGGTGAAATTTCGCGTCAATCCGAGTATCCAGCACGGTGAGTGTTGCGTGTTAGCACAACACAAACTAGTGGTACGATGGCACTAACTTTCTCGTATCCGTTAGTTTGCTATTATCTTGAGTCTAGGGCCAATAAGGTAGTTTTATAACATGATTGACATTGCTGCTTTGAAGGTATACATAATCTTCACACAAAAGCTTCAAGACTATCAGCGTAACGTCGGTGGGAACGAGCAATTTTTGAAGCAACTGGTAGACGAACAATTTCGTGACGTATGAAAATAAAAGTGAGATAGTTTAATATCCACAAAATATCTCTAAATGCTCTTCAGGTCTTTTCAGTTTTGCCCCTCCCATTTCCCAGCTGCCATCTATTGGCGCGTAAAAGACGTTCCAGTTTCTCTTGCGGAACCCATCTCCCATCATGAATTCAGTAGAGTATGAGATTTAGACTTTAGTTTTTCTTTGCTAAAATATAAACAGAATTTAAATAAAATATTGAATGATCACTGAATGTGGATTTATTGTGTTAAGTATTGCTCGCTATTATATTCCGATTATTTTGAAGATCCTTTTTCCATTTTTGTAATATTGTCATTTTTTATACTCATTTCTGTTCCTTTTTTTGTAATGACTGTTTCGAAGATATGTTTCCATTTTTGTTTATCTTACTGGTGTGTTATGTTTTATCAATTTTTGTAAAAATATGTATTCTTGTAATTGGACTTCTGTAATTTAGTTTTGATATTTCATTTGAAACTGTTTTTTTTATTATTTTGTATGTTTTGTATATTTTTCCTAGTAATGCCTACTGTAATTGGGGCTTTGCCCTGTTGTGGGTAATAAAATGAATAAATAAATAATCTAGAGACATTCCCAGACAATATTACCTTCGCACCCTTCCAAATATCGCATGGTTCTCCCTTGGTCTTGTAGCTCTCAAAATGAACTGACTCTACATAAAATGTGGAATCAAGAATTTGCATAACTTCTCAATTCCCACAATGTCATAGTTTTAAATCCTATAATGTTTATATTGACGATTTTGTGGTGTATCAAAAGCACGTATATTTTTTCACATGTTATCAATTTTTCAAACCTCTAATAACCATGGAAATCTACAAATGGGAGTAGCCGGCCTCTAGAATTCTCTTCCAGACACACATTCCAAGACACCAGCTATGTATGTTTATATTCTTCGTCTTAAGGTATTACCTACACATGAAATCATATGATGTTGAGTATCTTGCACATTCTTGTAATTATTTACAATGTAACTTAAAAAATGCAATTAACAAATGGGGCATTTTAAACATTTGGTCACATGTGAAAGATGCAATCTTTGACAGGAGTAAGAAGCTCTTTTTCAGACTGTAGTGTTTCATGGCAGGTAACGAGGTAGCGTTATTTACATCACAATCACAAACAACGTCTATAACTTACTACGGGATTTGTACTTAGAAACGTAGCACAGAAGTTATGGATTAACGAAAGACATTCCGATCTGAATTGCAATTCAAGTCGACATCTCCACCGTTAACACACATTTAGAGTAAAGAGGAAGTTTTCTCCGAAAGAACCCTAGACAAGTACACGCACATTCCCTGTCTGTAATGGATTGTGTTTGGAAATATTCATGGAGAAAAAACTATCATCCAGTTCGCATTTCTCCTCTATGACATTCTGCACATCCTCCTGAAGCCAACATCTTACTTTAAAGAAGGAATTTAGGAGTTGCTCGCCGATTCAAAGAACAAGCTAAGACAACTCACAAGAATCGGTTTAGACGGTGTTGGTTTTTCTCTTTCGGTTCGTGGAGGTCCCGAAGTTCCTTATCGACCGATAAAGAACACTCGCAGAACACAAATAAGTTGCGTTTCATTTATTTGCGCCTTTTCTCCTCACGTTGGAAATACACTAGCAGCAACACTTGTTAGACTCTTTAGAAACGCTTTGACAAAACGTAGGGAAGAATAGTACACAGACAAAATTAATTTTTTATGCGAATCATCTTATGTTTTAAAAACTACGTAAAATATTTTGACACGCAATTTTTCGCGTACCTTCAAGGCATATTTAAGTTTGCCTGTTGCTTTTTGTTGTGCATGTTCTTTTTTTTCACCACACATGATCCACAGTGAGACAAGACATAGTGCACAATGAGACAGAATATTTTTCGAAGTTTAGTATTTAAAATATAATAAAATAGAAAAAAAATGGAGATCAGTGCATTATTTTTAATAAGATTAATATTCAAATCAGTCAAATGAATATTTTTTCTGGTAATTATATTTTGTAAATAATACAAACTTCATAGTTAACTTAGTTTACTTCATTATCCCCCACACACAAAGAAAGAAAGAAAGAAAGAAAGAGGAAAAATGCTCGAAGAGTTTATATTTAAAATCATTATAGAAGACTTAATTCCTGACAAGTTCTTTGCTGTTGTTTTTTGTTTTTGTTTTTTTTTGTTTTTTTTTTTGTTTTGTAGGTATTGTCACCACTTTATCAATTAAATTGATTGCTGCATTGACAAGGGTCTCAGATCGTAATATGTTGAAATATCACAGTATGTGCACTCAGTGTGATGGTAAATTGAATATCGGTAAACCAGCTTTCAAAATTGCTTATTTTCCGACAGCTAATACATTAATTTAAAGCTAATTGCTCAAAGAACTGAATGTGCTTACTATACGAAGTCCAAACTGCAGAAAAATTTAGCAATGTTCAGATATAAATCACTATTATAATAACTTTCCTCTACTTACAAAATGACATTTCTCAATGATGTATTAGTAACCACAATAACACTTACACAATTAATTTTGCAGTGAGGCAACCTCAAAAGGAAACTATCAGTCTTGCCACAACCGCTACACACATTTTCCATTTCCGATGTTCGCTCTTGTATCATGTCTCATGAGCACTAATTTCTCCTATTGCTCTCAAAGATTGGAGAGCAGATAAATTCTTAGCTTAGAAAGAATTATGTGAATAGGATAAACACCTTCACAAACGCTTGTGTTCCGATCCCTTGTCATTAACTATACATTACGTTAGTGCAGTACACTAATTATTATTTAGGAGTGTCTAGGTAATGGTGAATTAATAATTTTGTATTTATCAGATATAGTGATACTAACTGGCAGACCTCTAAGCTATTTTACTTAGTTTTACATAGGAAGAAAAAAACATTGTCGTGTAACTAAATTTAAGTTTCAATACACCTCCAACTCACAAATACTGCGGAGCTCAATTATTTAAAAAGATAAATGTGTTCTTAAT
Source organism: Acheta domesticus (assembly GCA_031308135.1). Taxonomy (NCBI): domain Eukaryota; kingdom Metazoa; phylum Arthropoda; class Insecta; order Orthoptera; family Gryllidae; genus Acheta; species Acheta domesticus. Next base: position 86,105,910 of record JAHLJT010005437.1, on the reverse strand, counting down.
TTGTATTTAAAGTTGTTCTTCATAATTACTCCACCCAATTGGGTGCTTCAATACCAAAAATTTAAGTAATAACGAAGCTACCGATTGGATGACTGTTTCCCTCTTCTTCCAGCTATAGACCTTGATGGGACTCGATGTTTTAAATGGGAGTTTAAGGCTGGTACACACGGTACAGTTTTCGTGCACATTATCGTACAGTTTCTGTACAGACATTTTAAGATCACAAACTAGAATTATAAAAGCCAAAAGTCGCCCATACAAGGTCTGTACGTCTTCTGCATGAATTCTGTATGAATTGCCACAAGACGCCGCTAGGGGGTCTATCGCGTAACAAGTGAATTGCGCCGTCCGAGTACATTTAGTGGCGTTATTTTCCGTGCGCGCGTTAGGCTGTGTGATCTTTATGAAGTATTCATTAAGCATGAGGACCATACGGAAGAAAATTAGGAAGGCAGGAATGGGATAGGAGGTAGTTAATCACAACACCACGTCACACATTTGCACCTTGACACACCTAACCACAAAATCGAAATGGCCAATTACCGTCGCGTCGGGTAAACAAATCCGTTGGTAAACGATTCTGCCACCACAGGCGCTTGAGTTAAACCGTACGCTATGCTGATCCCCGGTGGCCGAGATCGTTAAAGCAGTAGTGTCGTAGCGATCTCGGACCGAAGGGTCGCGGGTTCGAGTCCTGCCTCGGGCATGGTTGTATTTATGTTCGTCCTTTCACCCCGCCCCATCATCACCATATCACTTCACCGTTACCATGACGTTAAATCCAATCATCTAGATGTTGGTGCGACCTTAAAATAATAATAGAAAAACAAAACAAAAACGGTTCGCTTTCTGCATGACAAATTACGAACATGTTCCGAAGTTTTCATGCAGTCTAGACTGCACGTTTTCTGTACGACCAATCTGCACGGAAACTGTACCGCGTGTACCGGCCTTTAGATACAGCCCCCTTTGCGTGCAGTTCTGTCTCCCAGAAGCACTCGGCCTTGGATGAAATGAATAACGAATATTTCCGGTGTTGAAGTGTTGTCGCGCCGCACTTCCTCCTCCTGGGGTCTGCTGCGCAGTATCTGTTGGCCACATCGCGCGCTTTTCCTTCGAACGCCCAAGGCCCGTTTCGCGGCATCGCCACAGCTGCACGAAATATGCGAATACATGGGAACCTTTTAGAACAGTGTTGTCAAGGTCGATGTCACGAGCGGCGTTTGATTGATATTGATGTCGACGTTTTCGAGAGCTTGTCCCGGCTAGGGTAGTGCCCCACCGGGGGAAATAAGGTATCAATTTCTACATTGTTCACGGGAATCGATTTGACAATGGACATTTTATTGCTTATCTCTCATCGCCAGGACGCCTTGCTGCTTTTAATGCCCCTATTGGGTCTTGTCGCGGTTGTAGGTTGGTCTTGTAGCGGTTTATTCGTGGATTTTTTTTAGCGAAACCGACAGTTTAAATCAGTGTTGTCAAGGTCAATGTCATGAGCGGCAGTCCGTGGCACGAGTGCCACGACGAAATCGCCCCTCCACGCAGTTCATCACCCCGCCACCAGAGACAACGCCATCCCTATTGTAAAACGGCGGGGTTACTACAAATAGCTCCTTTCCCGACGCTAGTTGCGCAGAGAAGCTCGTGGAATGGCACGGTGTCACGACGCGTGCCACTGCCACCAGTAGCAGACCTGGACACCACTGAAATATACCAATACAGTGGAACCTTTTATAAAGTCATGGAACACAGCAAGAAAATGTTACTAATAAACTCGTGTCGTTAATGACGTATATATTTTTACATATATATTTTCACAACAATGTGTTATCAAATAAGCGGCCGTCCATAAATTACGCAACGCAAATTTCGAGTATTTTCAATACCCCCCTCCCCCTTGTAACGCATTTACGTTACTTATAGGGGGCCTTGCTGGATGGGTAGGTGAAGGGGGGCGCTTAGTTTTTGTACTTTAACTTGTCCAAAATTGTCATTTCAGGAATTTTTCATCGACGAATAAAACCTCGAGCACTAAACGTCGATGTTGAAAAAACATCGGCATGAAAACATGGATATTTTTATAGAAACATCGATGTTTTAAAAGAAACAACATCGACACCGATGTCGCATCCCTACGCGGGAGCCGTACACTTGCCACGTGGCCCAGAAGCGTTGGGTGCTGGAGCAAGGCCCATGTATGTAATCGGTGTGATAAACACCGGTTACATACAGGGGGCCTTGCTGGATGAGTGGGTGAAGGATGGCGCTTAGTTTTCATACTTTAACTTGTACAAAGTTGTCATTACAGGAAATTTGTCTTCCACGAATAAAACATCGAGCACAAAACGTGGATGTTCAAAACGCACCGACGTGTAACACATCGTTATTTTTTACAAACATCGATGTTTTGAAAACATTGACATCGATGTCGCATCCCTACGCGAGAGCCGTACACTTGCCACCGGCCGAGGAGCGGTGACGGGCACTGGAGCATGGCCCTATGTGTCTATCACACACAGGTTACATACAGAGGGCCTTGCTGGATGGGTGGGTGAAGGGGGGCGCTTAGTTTTCATACTTTAACGTGTCCAAAATTGTCATTTCAGGAATTTTTCATCAACGAATAAAACCTCGAGCACTAAACGTCGATGTTAGAAAAACCTCGGCATCAAAACATCGATATTTTTATAGAAACATCGATGTTTTAAAAACAACAACATCGACACCGATGTCGCATCCCTACGCGGGCGCAGTACACTTGCCACGCGGCCGTGAAGCAGCGACGGGCACTGCAGCAAGGCCCTCTGTATCTATCACCCACAGGTTACATACAGGGGGCCTTGGCTGGAGGGGAGGGGGGAAGAAGGGGAGGGGGGACGGGTTCCGGAGGCCCCGGGCGCGCGTTTTCAGCAGCGCCGAGCGCGGGAGGGGAAGGGGGCGTTGGAGGGGGAGGGGGGCTTCCGGTGGCAGCTGCGCGGGCAGCTGCGAAGCGGGAGGCGCGCAGGCCCCTCCCCCTCCCCCGCTCTCGGCGCAGCGGGCGCAGCAGGCGGTGCAGCGGAACTCGCCACGCGCTCACTCACGATTCGTGGCAATCCAGAAGCGAATACGGACGTTAAGGTGGCTCCATACACTCGGCATTCGCCGAGCAGCGAGCTACTGCTCGCCCGATCCCGACCAGCGGATGTGTTCGGCGAATGTTCGCTCCCTTTGATGTGTCCAAAAGACCGACACGCGGTGGGTAGTGCGAGCGCAGAATGTTCGTCACTCGGCAAATAGCAAGCGACGCATCCACACTACTCGGGATTCGGCGAGCGGTTGCTCGCTGTTCGCCGAATTGCGAATGTGTGGAGCTGCCTTAAAAGACCCACACACGGTGGGTAGGGCAAGCACGGAATGTTCGTCACTCGGCAAATAGCAAGCGACGCATCCACACTACTCGGGATTCGGCGAGCGGTTGCTCGCTGTTCGCCGAATTGCGAATGTGTGGAGCTGCCTTAAAAGACCCACACACGGTGGGTAGGGCAAGCACGGAATGTTCGTCACTCGACAAATTACAAGCGACGCATCCACACTACTCGGGATTCGGCGAGCGGTTGCTCGCTGTTCGCCGAATTGCGAATGTGTGGAGCTGCCTTAAAAGACCCACACACGGTGGGTAGGGCAAGCACGGAATGTTCGTCACTCGGCAAATAGCAAGCGACGCATCCACACTACTCGGGATTCGGCGAGCGGTTGCTCGCTGTTCGCCGAATTGCGAATGTGTGGAGCTGCCTTAAAAGACCCACACACGGTGGGTAGGGCAAGCACGGAATGTTCGTCACTCGACAAATTACAAGCGACGCATCCACACTACTCGGGATTCGGCGAGCGGTTGCTCGCTGTTCCGCCGAATTGCGAATGTGGGGAGTCGCAGTTATGCTAGGGAGTTCGTGCCACTTCGAACGATAAAGCAACTATCGATCTTTTGCTCATGCTCAGTTCAAGTTTCGCATCACTTTCGTGCATCTGCGCATGCGCAGAAGATCGACTGTGCTGTCCGCTAAGGGTGACACAAACTCTCTTTTGCACGACATAGCGTACCGCAATCGGCTACGATCTCGATCTTCTGACCGGAAGAGGTGGCACAGCATCTGCTGATGTCACTGCAGTGCCTCTGACCGGGAGTTCCCAGCGGGTCCACTCCAGACGATGTGGCAGGATTTTGGACCCTAGCTTGGTCGAGTTCTTTCGCTGTCTGGAGGAGAATTCTGGCGGCCGGCTCCTCTGATTTCCGTGGTTTCTCCGATCAACACCAGGCGAATGCCGGAGCCGTACCCTAACAAACGGGCCGCGGACCGCGCGCGACCTTTCCCACCTCTTCCCTGTCCTATTCTCTCCACTTACTTAGTTACGTGCACTACACTACAACACAACCCGGCAGACCTGATGGGAGCTTCAAGCGTGCCCCGGCTGGGGCGGTGCCCCGCTGGTGCGATATACGTGTTTGGGAAAGCCCGCAAGCCGACAGGTCAGCGCCAAATTTCGTCATTCAGCTGAGGTAGATCACAGCCAACTCTCGCGCGAAAGGCACACATTACATTTACGGAACCGATGACAGTTGATGTGCCTGGAATCACTAATCAATCAATCGATCTTATGCGTATGTGCAGATGCACAAAAGTCGAGAGTCAAGCACTATCGATCTTCTGCGCGTGCGCAGATGCACTAGTGATGCGAAACTTGAACTGCGCATGAGCAGAAGATCGATAGTGCTTTACATTCGAGGTGGCGAAAACTTTCTAGTGATGCGAAACTATCTCAGCATGCGCAGAAGATCGATAGCGGCCCGATTTCTGAAACGCATCGCCGTACAATAACTCCCTTTTAAGAACAGCATGGGGTATTTTTTGCACGGTACAGTGCGCAGTAAACGACTGCAGTTTTGTGCCTCTGCGCATGCGCCAACTCGAAATCGAACACGAAGTTATAAAGAAGCCCTCTATTCCGCCGAATTTACCGGGCTACTTACATCGCATGGTAATTGATCACTGGGTCAAGCTACATCGAATATGTTATTGAACCGCTATTGATATCAGTATTGCTGACGATTGTAATAACAATTTTGAGTTCAATTCCGGAGAAACCATTTGGGGTTTTCGAGAAACTTCACAACAAATAATTTGAAGCATTTGTACTCTCAATTGCGATAATATATAAAAAACGTAATCCAAATATTAACGACGAGAAATATAGTACTTAAAAAAATACATTTGAGTAATTTTCAAAAATTAAAATCGCATACATGTCATGTAATTCAGAGCATTTAGCTCTATACGTAAAAAAGACCAAATAGATATGGAAATATTCTCTTCGAAAACATCCCGTGATTAATTTAGGCGCTAGTTTTGTTCAAAGACACATGGACATTTTGAAGCAAACCACTTTTTCTGTATCAGGGGACCCCAACAAGTGAATCTGCGTTAAAAAACAAACTAATAGGTCTATTCACAATTACCAGTCCATCTAATAGTTTCTTTAATTGCTGCCTGCAATTAATTGATTGCTTAACTGATTAATAGTAAATTGAAATTTTTAAAACATAACAGCCGACTAACGAAAGCAAAACCAGATAACTTTAACTAGCAAAAATAGCAATAAATAAATTGTGTAAGCCCAACTAACCAACCTACACTGAATGACTGTGAAGTCCTGAGAATATAAGTGGATTTCAAATTCCTGTCTGTCATTAGTGGCCACTAGGCCCTGCTGGTAACTGTAACTTTATCCACCAACATTCAGCTTTGAAAGGATGGGAGAGCAGAGACGGGACATAATCTAAGATCTAAAACGGGAAGTTAAACGGCACGAATTTGTGGTAATTGCTTCCACTTTCGTGACCAGTGCTTCGATTGTCTTCAGGACAGGTTTAACAGTGTCACTACACTCCAAGCAAAGAAACCAAATACCTGAAACCTTTCGGACGTAACGGTTTCAAAACAAAATTTTGAAAACTGAGAAACGTCGTCGAAACAAACGTCGTAGAAATCACGTTCATCAAGTGTCAGTATCAACCACTCTCACGAAACCCAATACACAACGCACTGGCAGATGTCATAAAACAATTAAAATCAGTACACACATTTAATTTAAAAGTAAAATCTTTTCTGCTGCCTAACTGTTTCTATACAATTAGAGACTATAGTGATCATCAAAAAGAAAAATAATATTTATTTTAACAGTGATAAATAATGAATTAGTTTGCATTTGTATTGCATTCATAGAAAAAAGATTTAATACGCCTGTAACAAGTAATGTACTTCAGCTTCAGGGCCAATAATCCCTATCTCGATCACATTTTTGTCCATTTTCCCAGATTCATTGAGCAAATGCTGAGGTGACCCCTTGTTTTGCTTTTGGACGTAAATGCACCATTATGTGCAGGTTTTGTTGAGCTCTCCTTTTGCTTGTAGTGCTAGCAGAAGAGCTGGGGTATGTTACTATTTTGTTGGCAATGCAAACAATCACATCGTTTACCAATGAAAATAAGTTTTCTATAACTCCGGAGCGAAAAGTTTTTCAATTCTTGTAAAATATATTGCTAATCTAAATTTTTAAAAATATTATTATTACTATTATTACTATTGTTACAATTATTATGATTATTATTACTACTACTATTATTCACATTATTATTATTATTATTATTATTATTATTATTATTTATTTTTGTTTTTTTATTTTATTTTTTTAAAACTTTTATTCATCTTTGAACTGTTTATAGTTAAAATGTTTAGAAGGGATTCTAGAGCTCAAGAAAATGTGTCGGTATGGTACCTCTCTCCCTTATGGCACATATAGCTTTTACTATAGACTAAATAAATCAAATACATAAAGCTTTTTTTTAACCTAACACGAAATCTGCATATCCCCCTTCAAACGTCATATTCCGTTTTGACTGTATAAATAAATAAATCAACCTCTTTGGAGATCTGGCCCAACACGTCTGCGAAAGCTTAAACAATCATTTTTTTTCACCATTTTCAGAAATAAATGCATAAACAAAACGGCCCCCATCACGACACACTCCCCAGCAAAATTAGTAGAACGACTACGGTGCCACATTTCTCCTCGGATGACATTTCGGAGAATAGTCATTCGCGTTCTATAAATCATGTGTTGCACGGAAAAGGAACTAAGAAACTAGGTCAATTGCAGCTTAAAAATAATATTTCTTCTGATTTTGTTAAATAGATGGATAAACGAATAATAAGATATTTCTTACCCTGTTTCTGTTTGGCCATCGCCTATTTGACATATCCCGTAACAAAGAGCTATGATTTCAAAGCAAGAATAATAAACCAATAACCTAAAACAAATTTTGTAATCGTAAACGAGAACCCCCCATAAACTCATATTTTCTTATTCGGGGAGCAAGCATTAGGAAAAACTTCAAAAACAAAACAAACCTCAAAACTTGTGTTTAAGGCTTCGTCGTTATGACAGAAAAGACGCCGTCGATTCACAAGAACAAGAGTCATCTAGTGTCATGCATTCCTTCCTTATCTGGCGGCTTCGACCTTCGCCTGAGTTAGTTCGCACAGTCATGAGACCTTTATGTCATCAAGTATCAGTTTGCAGTATTCGTTAACCACGTCAAATATGCTGGGCATGTGAAGGCAAAACATAAAATGCAATGTAAGAGGACTTAAAAGGTAATATAATCGCTTGTCATATCAGTTGCATTGCGTGCTATCAACTGTGTATTAGATTTCGTTTCACGACTTAGTACATCGAGTGGTTGAGGTTGCTTAGGGCGTCAACTAATGTCCCGAGAGTGCGTCTCACAAGTCCTATACTGCGATTTTTGTAGGAAGAGCTCTCAAGATAACTCAAATCCCATCTTCGCGATGAAATATGTCACGGCATTTCGTATCATTCACAGTCGTTCCGCTAGATTTCGCACGATCGCGACCGTATGAAGCAGTGCTTGCGATCATGCGACTTCTACCGGCAAGACCGAGAAAAGACGCGAAATGCCGTGACATATTCCATCGCGAAGATGGGATTTGAGTTATCTTGAGAGCTCTTCCTACAAAAATCGCAGTATAGGATCCGACTCCCGATGGGGACAGGATTTTAGCTAGATAGCTAGGTCGAATTCAGCCGCTGCCTGGTGGAGAATTCTAGCGGCCGGCTGCTCTGATCGGTAGTTTTCCGTGCTTTCTCCGATCAACATCAGGCGAATGCTGGAACAGTACGACAACAAAGGGGCCGTCCATAAATTACGTAACGCAGATTTCGAGTATTTTCAATACCCCCGCACCCTTGTAACGCACTTCCCTTTCTCTATGTAACGCAGCGTAACGCTGCCTCAGGCCCCCTCCCTCCCCCTTTAGCGTTACGTAATTTATGGATGACCCTAATCGGGCCACGGACCGAGTACGACCTTTTTTTTTCGGTTTCTTTGTCCTATCTTCTCCCCTTATTAACACACCTTTGCATACACTACCACACTTGCCTGGAGATCAGTCGGGACCTGGAGCTTGTCCTGCTTGGGACGGTGCCCCGCTGATGGGAGACACCTGCTTGGGGAAAACCCCGGAATCTGATGTGTAGGTCGGCGTAGGGTCTCACCATCCAGCGGGGGAAGAACAGTCATATCTCCACAATAAAACATGCACTACACTTACGGGACTAATTACCATACCAGTTGTCGCACCTTAGAACTCTGATAATACGATTCGCAAAAAACTGAGGTTACGATATCAAAATTTATTATTATTATTATTATTATTATTATTATTATTATTATTATTATCATCAATTTCATTATTCAAAATCTCACGCTCGTCCGGAGTTTCCACATATAACTCAAGGACAGAACGTCAACACATATGGCGAGACAGATGGTGAGAAGTTCTTGCTCCAGTGCATTCAGGTTCCGTTTAAATGACTAAGAGAGAGAACCTTACGCACAATACTGGTGGGTATTATTATTATTATTATTATTATTATTATTATTATTATTATTATTATTATTATTCCAACAACTCAGTATACCAACATTCCTGACCACAAGATGAAATATCCCCTATGCGATATCCAAGGCGATAATAATCTACCGCACATGTTTTTTTTTATCTCCTTTATTCTCGCTCACCAATACTTGATTGCTAGGCCAACCAAACAGAACGGAAACTTTCTTATCTGGACGGACTGAGGCGTAATCGCATCACTTTCAGCCCCGCCCCTCCCTAAGCCTCCTCGCGCATACCAGTCGCGAACTGGCGGAGATAACGGCCTGCTGGGATATTTTGAGACGGTTTTTATCAGGTGGCCTTGCCGCTCCAACGGAGCGCGAAATGCAGTTGATTGGTGTCGGCATAATTTCTTCTCCTCCCATTTCACGAGTAACCCAGTCAAATTAGGCCAAAAAATGGCGATCGGAGGGAAAAAAAATCTTGGAGTTTTGAATCTTCTTTGCAGAGAGTAAAGTCAATTTCATTTTTCAAAGACTGCCTTTTTAATGATTTTAAGTTCTTTGTAGGTCCAATACTTTTTAGGCAGACTGGAAAAATTACATGAAACTGCTAATCTTTTTCAAAATATTTACATTAAATTGATGGCTCTGAAAAATATATAATCGTTTTCACAATAAATAAGTGAAAGAAACATATTACGAAAAATTATTCAGCTAAACATTTATTCAAAAATTAATTGATGCAGTTTATCTCGTAAGTTGTATTTAATATATTTTGTAAATAGTCTCTTCATATGATCAAAAGAAATATTGTACTGAAATTGTTATATTTATTTACTAGACTCTGAAGAAGAAGGCCAATGTCCTTCGAAACGTTCGTACAAATTGTTATTGTGTCTGCCTAAAAATTATTGGACCTACAAAGAATTTGGAGTTTTGAAACTTGGCGTGATTGTTGTGGGGACTTACTGCATAGCCTACTGAAAATCCTGAATGTTGGAGGGACAGCCGCTTGAAGGCGCTTTTTCGACGATTTTTTGCATAATCTCCATCACTAGCAACCCCACAGATAATTATGTTCACGACAAAATTAAAGTAGATACAATTTCCTACAAAAAAGTTTCTATAAGATTTGTTGTAAAATGCAACATGTTCTATGCGTAAATGTTGTAAAATGAACTATGTTGTAACACGTCCTATGTTGTAAAATGTTGTATGTCATAAAATGAATACATTTTGTGTTACAGTCTTGAAAATTTCTTGTTCTTGTTTACGACAAAGCCCTGGATATATCTCTTATAAAAATGATATTATGGTAAGTTCAACGCACAGAAGTAATTCTATATTCTGTTCAACATTTATCAGCTGTATGAATTTGCATACTTTGCGCAAAAAAACAGGAACATTCTACATCTTTACAAATCTTAGTTTGTATCTTATTTTTGTAATGTTAAATTATGTAATTTATGAAATGTTAAAGTAGTGTATTCTGCCACCAAGTCCTGAAACGTAACTGCAGAATTAGTAATAAATCTAAATCTAATCTAATTATTTTGCTTCTGAATATCCGTGGTCATTGGCGTTCAAGATTACCTCGGTTACGAAAACTGACAATCTAATAAGGATCGAGTACAAATATTTGGTAAAGAATTGTGTTCACACTGCCAACATACAAATTACATAAAACAATACTACAAACAATACAAAGTCGTACTTCACTTTGTCAGTGTCGGTTCTGTCCAGCCTGTCTGTTTCATCGACGAGGAACGCAAGTTAAAAAAACGTGAAACCCGATCTAGCTAGGACATCATGAAAGACGGAAAAGTTTTCTAAAACAGAAGAAAACGAGAGTAATGACGATAAGTATACAAATATGAAGGAAGTGCTCCAATAGTGCAAAATGCATTGAAAGGAGTTGAGAGTGCACTTGGATATTTACATTGTGTTCTTAATGTTAAATCAAGTATCAAGAAAGCACAAAGATAATGCAATTTTGAATTCGATATGTTACTGTATCTTTCGAAGAATAACATCAATTATAGCTGAAAAACTGTATTGTATTTTCGGACTATCGGTTATAGTGAACTAAATATGTTGGTCCCCAGAAGTTCATTATAGTACTAACTACTATCAATTGGAAAGCATTATACAAAATACTGTATATCCCAAGGGGATGGAGGCCATATCAGATATTAATCTGAAAAGAAATAAGAATTACTAAACTTTGATGACATTTTAAAAATAATTTGGAACCTAATTTGTTCGCTTGCATTCGGTCATGTGTTAAACATGTGCTTAACCAATGGAGTCGCTTAGGAGGCTGTCTCTCCGTGGCGTTAGCTGAATAATGCATCCCAACTGTCATGTAACAGTTCAATCTAAAGGTCCAGTTGTTATTGGATTTCATTGTTTGTAGAAAAAGTACTGTACGAAACGCGATGTAATGGATATAAATACACTCCTATGAAGTTTACAATATTCGGTCGTTCCCTGTTGTTGTACTTTAAACTCCTATATTAAAATCCATCATTACATCATTTCTTAATATAATATTTTAATTTGATGAACAGAAATTATGATTTGATTAGTTATTGTTACGCTTTGTAATGATGGATAATGGCTCGAGATCGTATAAGTGCATAATTACAAAAGAGAAGTGTCAAACATAACAAACAGGCTACACTAATACTCATTTCTATAGAGGTCGCTACCAAAAACAGTCATGTTAGAGGGCTGAGATTAAGCTGGTACGTAGGTTTTCAATCAAAAAGTGCTCCTGATCACTATTTTTTACTAAAAAAAACTACCCATATGAAAGTTCAGATCCAATGCAATTGGGTTTTCACCCGAACGGATTCAATGCTATGAAATCTAAGAAGCAACTTTGAAATAAGTAAATGCGACACAATGAAAACGTGTTTTCAAAACCTCTGGAATAACCTTTCTGCAATTAATTAGAACTATAAGTGTTCTTATCGCACGAGGCGACATTATTTCCAAAATTTTCTATCACTTTTTTAGAAGATACTAGTTAAGCGTAGTGTACGATTAGCCTAAAATTTTAATTGTACAATCTTTGTGGTACTCTCTAGCAAACATGAAAAATCTCGCCACACAAAAACTTTTGTACACTGCGTTTCCAAGCCACTTACGCCCGCTTCTCCTTTTTCAGAAGGAATTACAGAGAGGACAGAATCTCAAAATAGAATCCTCGCTGTATTGAAGATGAAATGCATTCCCTGGCGAGCAGAGTGAGTCAACAGATTCAGCTTTTGTTCTTCTTAACGGCCGAGAAAACAGGAATTATTTTGAGATCTCTCAAAGTTTGAGCGCGGAAAACAGCTCGGTTGTTCCGGCCTGCTTGAAGGACATCGAAAGAACGATCATTTCACTAAAAGACTCGTGTCGGATTACATTTCACGAAAGAGCTTACAGCAAGATTGTAAAAGATTAAGTAAAATGCCACTAAACACGGGGTAAATTGAATTGTGCAAACTCCTGTGGAATGTCATGTCTCCGAATTTCGTTAAATCATACATGAACTCACACTAGCGAGAAAGTTTTCTACATCCCCCCCCCTTATTCCTGGGATTTTTTACTACTTCAGTTGATGCCGATTCCGTCTATCCGCGTTATGTACCTCATGGGGACCCACTATGTCCCTCATGGGGACCTACTATGTCCCTCATAGAGACCCACTATGTACCTCATGGAAACCCACTATGTACCTCATGGAAACCCACTATGTCCCTCACGGGGAACCACTATGTCCCTCATGGGGTCCCACTATGTCCCTCATGGGGACCTACTATGTCCCTCATGGGGACCCACTATGTCCCTCATGGGAACCCACTATGTCCCTCATGGGGACCCACTATGTCCCTCATGGGGACCTACTATGTCCCTCATGGCGACCCACTATGTCCCTCATGGGAACCCACTATGTCCCTCATGGGGACCCACTATGTCCCTCATGGGGACCCACTATGTCCCTCATGGGGACCCACTATGCCCCTCATAGGGACCCACCATGCGCCTCATGGGGACCCACTGTGTCCCTCACGGGGTCACATATTAACCTTCACACTAGACAGACACTCTTTCGGGCACCTCGGTCTAAGGTCAGCAGACCCACAAAGCCTTCCGCGACAACACCCATACATGAAAGACAAGGGACAAACTATCATGCCCACGGCGGGACTCGAACCCGCGACCCTTTGGACCGAGGCTGTGAGTCTGCACACGCTCTAGCCCACCCAGGTCGGCTGTTGTTTTTCTACATTCGGGAGACACTTGTCGAGACAATCTCTGTACTTTCAACTAGTGTCTCGGTGTACGATAGCGTAGCCCTAGGGAATGCAAATATGTGTGTATAAGGAGATACGGGAAAGACGGATGGGGACGGAACGATCGCGCGCAGTCCGTGACGCATTTCTTTAGTATTAGAGAAACTCCACGCAGCTCTCTCACGAGGAGAATGCCGGAGCTGTACCCTAACAAACGGGCCACGGACCGCGCGCGATCTTTCGTTCCTCTTCCTTGTCCTATCCTCACCCCTTACACACGCACTACACTGCCACACACGCCGGGAGACCGGTCGGGAGCTTGTCCCGGCTAGGGCGAGATACCTCGTTGGGGAAAACCCCGCTAACCGACGGTAGGTCAGCATCGGATCTCGCCATCCAGCGGGCTAAGACAACAGCCACCGAGAAAATGCATGCACTACACTTACGGGACTAATGATCCTAGAAGAGTTGACGCGCCCGGAATCACTAACAATCAATCAATGAATCCACGCAGCTGTAGCTAGAACTCTTCGACAGAATGCGACCTAGCTCGACTCGAACCCTTTGCCTTCCCATTCCGAGCCCCTGCAGTGGCAACAGCTGCTACCCTGGGCCACCTCCGCCGGTCTGCATAGAAGCCTTAACGGGCGGCAGCCTGTGCACGTGTGGCGTCTTCAGGGCTGCAGTGACCGCAAGCGAACAGATGGCTTCCTGCAGCGGCGCGTGTGGGTTGGCCTCTCACGAAACGGCGGAAAGGAAACGAGGCACAGGTGAACGCGGAACTCGCAACCTTGACTTACAGAGGACGGCGCATCAAATAGTAGCACGTAGTGATGCGAAATCGATAACAAAAAGTCGATGTTTCCAAACATCGATGTTCAAAATTGAAACATATTAGAGAAATTTTGCACCCTCGAACGTGAAGCACTATTGATCTTCTGAGCATGCGCAGATGCACTATGATACGAAACTGCACCTGCGTATGAGCAGAAGACCGATAGTACTTAATGTTCGAGGGTTCAAAAACTCCCTATTAACAATACATTGACCAAAATGAATCGATATTTTTAAACGTCTTTGTTTCAAAGCTGGTTTAGCTAACTCTTTAGATTAAATTCGTGGGCGACAAAATTTAATCTGACAGTGGCCTAGTATATTAATTTATGATTAAGATTTAAGTGAAAAACGTTTAAAAACGCCTCTCTATGTGCGAAATACGGGAAAACACTGCGGAAATACAAAGGCGATGGGGTCATCTCTGAAAAGAGAGACTTTTCGATGAAGGGAGTAAAAACATAGTTCGTTTGGATCGAATATACAGACTGCCAATGGTACCATCAGTCCCTGTTTTAACTTTTACAAAATTTGGATTGTGGAAATTTTCATTTATAAAACATAGAGCAAAAAACACTGATGTTAAAAAACAACGGTTTTAATGTATCGATGTTTAAACATCGATTTATATATAAATGCATCGATGTTTCGAAAACGTCGATATTAATATCGCATTCATACTTTAAAACCGGTCACTCCCATAAAACGAAGGGACAATGAAGTGGGGCTGAAGTCAAAGCTGAGCCTATCTTGAGGAAACGCGCGAGTTCCTGTGTTCGCGTCCCCCCTTCGCTATGGACCGCTTCGAGCCTTTGTACGCGCATCCCATTTTTCCAAATTCATAGATATCTCGACCCCGATAATTCGCATTCGTCGACATCCCGAACCTCAAAACCAAAACATGCCATTGGGCAGCCGCAGACTATTTCATTTCTCGTAGCGAGGCTCTCAGAACCGACCACTCTCGCCGAACGAAGAGACAGGGAACCGGGGATCGACTCGAAGCCGCTCGAATCTTGAGGAAACGCGCGAGTTCCTGTGTTCGCGTCCCCCCTTCGCTATTGACCGCATCCAGCCTTTGTACGCGCATCCCAGTTTTCCAAATTCATAGATATCTCGAAGCCGATAATTCGCATTCATCGACATCCAGAACCTCTAAACCAAAACATGCCATTGGGCAGCCGCATACTATTTCATGTCTCGTAGCGAGGCTCTCAGAACCGACCACTCTCGCCGAACGAAGAGACAGAGAACCGGGGCTGGAGTCGAAGCCGCTCGAATCTTGAGGAAACGCGCGAGTTCCTGTGTTCGCGTCCCCCCTTCGCTATTGACCGCATCCAGCCTTTGTACGCGCATCCCAGTTTTCCAAATTCATAGATATCTCGAAGCCGATAATTCGCATTCATCGACATCCAGAACCTCTGAACCAAAACATGCCATTGGGCAGCCGCATACTATTTCATGTCTCGTAGCGAGGCTCTCAGAACCGACCACTCTCTCCGAAAGAAGAGACAGGGAACCGGGGCTGGAGTCGAAGCCGCTCGAATCTTGAGGAAACGCGCGAGTTCCTGTGTTCGCGTCCCCCCTTCGCTATTGACCGCTTCGAGCCTTTGTACGCGCATCCCATTTTTCCAAATTCATAGATATCTCGACCCCGATAATTCGCATTCGTCGACATCCCGAACCTCAAAACCAAAACATGCCATTGGGCAGCCGCAGACTATTTCATTTCTCGTAGCGAGGCTCTCAGAACCGACCACTCTCGCCGAACGAAGAGACAGGGAACCGGGGATCGACTCGAAGCCGCTCGAATCTTGAGGAAACGCGCGAGTTCCTGTGTTCGCGTCCCCCCTTCGCTATTGACCGCATCCAGCCTTTGTACGCGCATCCCAGTTTTCCAAATTCATAGATATCTCGAAGCCGATAATTCGCATTCATCGACATCCAGAACCTCTAAACCAAAACATGCCATTGGGCAGCCGCATACTATTTCATGTCTCGTAGCGAGGCTCTCAGAACCGACCACTCTCTCCGAAAGAAGAGACAGGGAACCGGGGCTGGAGTCGAAGCCGCTCGAATCTTGAGGAAACGCGCGAGTTCCTGTGTTCGCGTCCCCGCTTCGCTATTGACCGCTTCGAGCCTTTGTACGCGCATCCCATTTTTCCATATTTATAGATATCTCGAATCCGATTACTCGTATTCGTCGACATCTCGAATCTCAAAACCAAAACACGCCATTGCGTTGCGGCATACTATTTCATTTCTCGCAGCAAGGCTCTCAGAACCGACCACTCTCCCCGAACGAAGAGACAGGGAACCGGGGCTGGAGTCGAAGCCGCTCGAATCTTGAGGAAACGCGCGAGTTCCTGTGTTCGCGTCCCCCCTTCGCTATTGACCGCTTCGAGCCTTTGTACGCGCATCCCATTTTTCCAAATTCATAGATATCTCGACCCCGATAATTCGCATTCGTAGACATCCCGAACCTCAAAACCAAAACATGGCACTGCGCTGCCGCACACTATTTCATTTCTCGTAGCGAGGCTCTCAGAACCGACCACTCTCACCGAACGAAGAGACAGGGAACCGGGGCTGGAGTCGAAGCCGCTCGAATCTTGAGGAAACGCGCGAGTTCCTGTGTTCGCGTCCCCCCTTCGCTATTGACCGCTTCGAACCTTTGTACGCGCATCCAATTTTTCCAAATTTATGAACATCTCGACCCCGATAATTCGGATTCGTCGACATCCCGAACTTCAAAACCAAAACATGCCATTGGGCAGCCGCACACTATTTCATTTCTCGCAGCAAGGCTCTCAGAACCGACCACTCTCACCGAACGAAGAGGCAGGGAACCGGGGCTGGAGTCGAAGCCGCTCGAATCTTGAGGAAACGCGCGAGTTCCTGTGTTCGCGTCCCCCCTTCGCTATTGACCGCTTCGAGCCTTTGTACGCGCATCCCATTTTTCCAAATTCATAGATATCTCGACCCCGATAATTTGCATTCGTCGACATCCCGAACCTCAAAACCAAAACATGGCACTGCGCTGCCGCACACTATTTCATTTCTCGTAGCGAGGCTCTCAGAACCGACCACTCTCACCGAACGAAGAGACAGGGAACCGGGGCTGGAGTCGAAGCCGCTCGAATCTTGAGGAAACGCGCGAGTTCCTGTGTTCGCGTCCCCCCTTCGCTATTGACCGCTTCGAGCCTTTGTACGCGCATCCCATTTTTCCAAATTCATAGATATCTCGACCCCGATAATTCGCATTCGTCGACATCCCGAACCTCAAAACCAAAACATGGCACTGCGCTGCCGCACACTATTTCATTTCTCGTAGCGAGGCTCTCAGAACCGACCACTCTCACCGAACGAAGAGACAGGGAACCGGGGCTGGAGTCGAAGCCGCTCGAATCTTGAGGAAACGCGCGAGTTCCTGTGTTCGCGTCCCCCCTTCGCTATTGACCGCTTCGAGCCTTTGTACGCGCATCCCATTTTTCCAAATTCATAGATATCTCGACCCCGATAATTCGCATTCGTCGACATCCCGAACCTCAAAACCAAAACATGGCACTGCGCTGCCGCACACTATTTCATTTCTCGTAGCGAGGCTCTCAGAACCGACCACTCTCACCGAACGAAGAGACAGGGAACCGGGGCTGGAGTCGAAGCCGCTCGAATCTTGAGGAAACGCGCGAGTTCCTGTGTTCGCGTCCCCCCTTCGCTATTGACCGCTTCGAACCTTTGTACGCGCATCCAACTTTTCCAAATTTATGAACATCTCGACCCCGATAATTCGCATTCGTC
Organism: Acheta domesticus; assembly: GCA_031308135.1. Lineage (NCBI taxonomy): Eukaryota > Metazoa > Arthropoda > Insecta > Orthoptera > Gryllidae > Acheta > Acheta domesticus. The sequence goes on along the minus strand of JAHLJT010005437.1, from coordinate 86,088,027 downwards.
GACATCCCGAACTTCAAAACCAAAACATGCCATTGGGCAGCCGCACACTATTTCATTTCTCGCAGCAAGGCTCTCAGAACCGACCACTCTCACCGAACGAAGAGACAGGGAACCGGGGCTGGAGTCGAAGCCGCTCGAATCTTGAGGAAACGCGCGAGTTCCTGTGTTCGCGTCCCCCCTTCGCTATTGACCGCTTCGAACCTTTGTACGCGCATCCAATTTTTCCAAATTTATGAACATCTCGACCCCGATAATTCGCATTCGTCGACATCCCGAACTTCAAAACCAAAACATGCCATTGGGCAGCCGCACACTATTTCATTTCTCGCAGCAAGGCTCTCAGAACCGACCACTCTCACCGAACGAAGAGGCAGGGAACCGGGGCTGGAGTCGAAGCCGCTCGAATCTTGAGGAAACGCGCGAGTTCCTGTGTTCGCGTCCCCCCTTCGCTATTGACCGCTTCGAACCTTTGTACGCGCATCCAATTTTTCCAAATTTATGAACATCTCGACCCCGATAATTCGCATTCGTCGACATCCCGAACTTCAAAACCAAAACATGCCATTGGGCAGCCGCAGACTATTTAATTTCTCGTAGCGAGGCTCTCAGAACCGACCACTCTCGCCGAACGAAGAGACAGAGAACCGGGGCTGGAGTCGAAGCCGCTCGAATCTTGAGGAAACGCGCGAGTTCCTGTGTTCGCGTCCCCCCTTCGCTATTGACCGCTCGGAGGCTTTGTGCCCGCGCCCGCTTTTGTGCTCCGCGGGCGGGAGGCTGTAAGCGCTGGTGCACGATGCTGAGTGCTCGCTCTTTATGAGCGGAGACGCTGCTTTCAGCTCTCCGCCCGACATTGGCTCTGTTTGTTCCTCTGGGCGCTTTTTCAATTGACGGCGGATATTAAGACGTGTAAATGTCTCATTTTTTTGTGGCTAATATGTCTGGAAAGTAGTGTTCACCAAACATTGCGAGATGTGGAGGTTTCAAGGCACGTTGTCGAATGGAATCTCAATATATGGAATTCTTCAACATATCGAATTTCATTAACAACTCAAATTCCGATGTCTCGAATTTCATGAAATTGAATTTGGGTTATCTCGAATTTTATTAACTTGAATTTTCCTGTATCTCGAATTTTTACTAACTTGAATTCCATTAACTCGAATTTTCTATCGAAACCAGTGAAAAGTATCCATTGATATCTCGAATCTTTACGTGCAATGGGACCATAAAATAAACACTTGCGGGCTCTTCTAATCTGCAGGCAGCACAACGCGAGGCCCTCAGTGACAACACATACATGAGAGACAAAGGACAACAACCACGCCCAAGGCAGGACTCGAACCCACGACCCTTCGGACCAAAGCGCTGAGTCGGTACATGCTCTTAGCCACCTCGGCCATCCAGGTCAGCTCTTACACTTGCCAGTAGTTTCCTAATCTCTTTGCTCTGTGCTAGCTTTTCAGTATTGTGTACTCACTTTCCGTCTGCTACCTATCAGCGCCTAAAACACATATTTTCACATTTTACCATTTTTTCGATCGCTAATTATGGCGCCTAATGTCCATTTCTTCATTTTTTTCGGTTTCCTAGAGGTAAAATTGAAACATGATTGATTGATTGATTACCAGTGATTCCGGGCGCGTCAACTGCTAAGGGAATTAGCCCCGTAAGTGTAGTGCATGTTTTCGCTCAGGAGGTGTCGGTGATCTTCCCCCGCTGGATGGCGGGATCCGGCGCCGACCTACCGCCAGCTAGCGGTTTATACCTCTCTAGGTATCTCCCACCAACGGGGCCCCTCCCCAGTCGAGACAAGCTTTAAACTCCCGACCGGTCTCCCGACATGTGTGGTAGTGTAATGCAAGGGGAGAGGATAGGGCAAGGAAGGGGAAGAAAAGATCGGGTGCGGTTCGTGGTCCGTTTGTTGGGGTACCGCTCCGGCATTCGCCTGGTGGTGATCTGAGAAACCACGGAAAACTGCAGAAGCCGGCCGCTAGAATTCTCGAGACAGCGACAGAACTCGACCTACCTCCTGAAACTGACCAGCTACTGACCTGAAATCTGACTTTACGAATATTGTAAAGGTAAAGGTATCCCCTGTGCAAAGCACACAGGCTGATGTGGCCCTAAGAGGAGGTGAAGGGAGGGCTCCACCTTTTCGTCGCCGTCGGCATGAGGAGGAGGTTGTGTGGCGAGTACAACGCTCCGGCCGCCTTTACCCCCAGGAAAGATCCTGGTACTCACTTGGAAAGGAGGCTGAGTCTTCCCCCCAGCCCTGAATGGAAAGAACCAGCAGCCTATGCGGGGATTCGAACCCGGGTCCTTCAGATCACGAAGCCAGTGTCCTACCACTGAGCCACCGCGCCTCCATAAGAATATTAGTAGTAGTAGTAGTAGTAGTAGTAGTATTGCGAGTATTTTACACCATTGGGCGTCCCAGTTTCCATTTCAGTCTTCTGCAGTTAATCCTCTTCTGTCCATTGCCTTCTCTACTCCTTCCTTCCATGTTCTTTTGGGTCTTCCTCGTCTTCTGTGTGATGTTGGTGTCCAATTCCAGAGCTTTAGAGGCCACCGTTTTTCACCCATTCTGTTTAAATGATCATACCATTTGAGCCTTTTAATTTCAATGGTATCAATAATGTTGAAACTCACTTCTGCTTTTCTTCTAATTTCTTCGTTTCTTACTTTGTTCAACAATGTCAATCCACAGCTTCTATCTGTGGGTATTGCAGGTATTATTCTGGTATAAGAATATTATACCAGAATAATACCTGGTCGCGGGCGGAGAGGAAGGCGGTGCCGACGGCGGGCTGCAAACCCAGAGGCCCCCCGGCCGCATGGGCCCATGGCGGCGCTGCCAACGTTGGGGGGAGGGGAGGGGGATGGGCGCCCGAAATAGCGGCCCTCCCCCCTTCCTCTTCCGCCACCCCTCCCTACCCCCACCCCTCCCTGCTTCGCGCACACTGACACAGTTTTTTTGTATTTCGATGCGAGATTAAAATCCCCGAACTACTTCAATACATTAAAACAAATAACAATTTGTTAAATAACTATAACTAACTAACTAAAAAAATAACTGAATAACTATTTTCTAAATAACTATAGTTATTTATCCGCGAAAGGCGTTATAAGGTTTCAAATGATCGAGCAACAACTAAATGTCGGAGGACTTTTTGTCGCTGCTCGATCATTAGAACCAGTTAACGCCAGTGGTACATCGATAATTTTATTTTTTACCTAATTTTATTGATTCAGATTTACTTATTTCCTAGTTAACTAGATGTTAACTTGAGATGTTAAGTCCTTTTATATTTCTCTCCCACAATTCCCTCCGTAAGAGAACATGTAACATCATTCAACGGTTTTCATATTTTCCTCGAAACAACGATCCTTTCGATCCAGGTAAGTAAAGCAGTCTATATGGAGATCCGTATCGAAGGCAATATCAATCTTTAACGTATCAGTAAAAAATAAAATGTAATATTTATGAAAACCCCGACTCGGTTGGACACTGTCTTTGAGAATAAGGTTTTGTGTTCGACCGAAGACAAAAAATTCGTCGCGACTGATTTTATCAAATGGTGGTCATACAATTCTGTGGTCACGGGATAAAAGTTCTTAAGTCAATTTTTGGCGAAATTGAGTTAAGTACTAAAACAACCAGTTAAGTATCTATATTAAATTTTAGTAAAAGGACCGAATTGAAATGTTGCCTCCTTAACGAGAACAAAAGTCAATTTATATCGATCGAAAATAATTATGTGGCCACGGAGTAATCGTTTTTTAGTTTTGGCGAAACTTTGGGTTAACTACTGAAACTACAAGATAAGTATTTATTTTTTTATTTTAGAAAACGACCGAATTCAAATGTCGCCTCCTTAACAAAAAAAGCGTTGGAAAACAGCGTTTAGCGTAGGAAAAAGCGTTGGCTAAATAATCTAACCCTTGTTTTCTCCAAACTAAGATTTTTGACTTACGAACTTTTACGCCGTGACCACAGAATTATTACTCATCGTGATATCAGTGACTTGCAATGCAAGCGAATAGAATGAAAATTTCTCACTGGGAACCACGTTTGATGTGATGTGAATCATAACTCTCAGATGATATAAGTCGTATTTAATACATTAAGAGAGACTAGTTTCTAAAATAAACAGTTTATTCCTACTGTATGAGCGTGGTTGATATAACTGGAATAGAGGTAACATTCTTTATACATTAATCGAGTAACCTGTGTCCCTCTGTCCGTCACTCACTGTTAGACTCTCTGGTTCACCAATCGAGATAAATGAACGAGACAATCGACGCGTCTTGTTTTCCTGGCGAGAAACTAACTCCCTTTTCCAGGATCCATCCAGAAGGTTTACAGTAATTTCTCTAAAAACATGAGTTTTTGAATTTTTATAAAACTAAAACGCGTTTGTTCAATAGATATTTATAATATCAACGCAACTAAGAGCACAATGATGAAATACTGTGCATTTCTATAGTCTTTTTGTAGCATTTACATTATTCCTTACGATTTACTTCACAATTAATAACACAACAAACTCGAATTGTAGTGCAATAT